>CM053787.1:294280503-294880503 GCA_028749045.1 Cupressus sempervirens
CCAAAAAATACCATCCAAATCAAAATCTGGGACATGAACCATGAAGGCCAGCTCTGTACTTTCCATTTTCAGCAAGAAGATGAATCCTTATGCACAAAGAGTGTGCAAACTAATAGC
Organism: Cupressus sempervirens; assembly: GCA_028749045.1. NCBI lineage: Eukaryota > Viridiplantae > Streptophyta > Pinopsida > Cupressales > Cupressaceae > Cupressus > Cupressus sempervirens. The sequence continues at coordinate 294,280,621 of CM053787.1, forward strand.
CAATAAAATGATAAGTGTGTCAATCAATTATAGTACTAGTTTCTATTAAGCTTCCTTCATCTTCTTTGCGTCCCAAATATGGCACTCTGCTAAGCATGAGAATTTCAAAAAAATAACCTATGAATGGAAAGATTGAAATATGGAGCCTTCACAACCAAGATTAGCTAGACAATCAGCCAGTTTATTGCCCTCCCTCAGAGTATGAGAGAAACAAGTAGCTTGAAAAGAGTCAATTAAATCCCAGCATTGTTGAAGGATATAGGTTAGTTTCCAAGTATGAGAAGATTATAAGAGACAAGTATTTATAATTACCTGAGAATGCATTTCTTTATTTTCAAAGGTAGAGAGTTGCAATTTCCAAGACTAAGAGATATAATTTCATCTTGTCCACTTTTAAATAGGGGAGATCACATTTGTTAATTTGTGATAATCAATATTTTTGATAATATTATACTAATAATTAGATCTTGTTCATATTAGAATGACATGTATTCATTAGATTAAAAAAAATTTAAATGTAATGATGATGTGACCTAAAATTTAAGATATATTGATATAGTGACTATGGTTAGTGAGATCTCTCCACTACTAGTGTCTAAACGACATATGAGAACTTTTGATAAAATGCACTTTTATTAATTAATTTAAAATTTACAAATGAATGTTACTTTATTAAAAAAAATTTAAAAATGATATGAAAGTGCATTTTGACCCCTCCATAGCCAAAACCAAAATTCTTAGAAATGTATCCATCTGCAGGGCAAATTGGCTAGTTCATCTTCCACAAACATTTCCCATATGATAAGTAAGATAATCTAACTGATTAAATAGTCCATTGTAGCCAATGCAGGCATTTGATTTTGCAAATATTGCACTTGAAAAGATATGGTTCCCAGATTTTGTACAACGTCGAATTCTCACCACTAAACTACAGCCACAATTTTTAGGGAGTTGATGTGGCGTAAAAGTTTTCTACTGTTTCTTGCAACAGCAATTTTGTTAGGACCGGACCGCATAGTGTTTTTTGAAAACACTTAAAGAAGAGATGTTTATAATGCTTACAATCCATTAAATTGGCTGGTTAACTCTTGACGACCGCAAGTTTGAACATTCTACATCAAATTATGCATAGATTTGTTATTTGAGCTAGTTATCCCCCATGTATCATTGAAGAGTTACAAAATGCTTTGAATATCTTCTTGTGGCGCAGACAGAGTGGAACTTGTTTATAGCCTTGGATACTTCTCATCGTATGCTTTTGTAATCCATACCTTTGTTAAGAATCTATTGCAATAATAATGCAATCAAAAACCGAAAAAGCTCCAATTTGGCTTTAGGGAAGCTACACTGGGGTGCAATTTCCTCTAATTATGCAAATTTTGGAAAATAAATTAGGATTATGCGTTACCGTTATTCATTTGTTGCAGAGTACTTTCGTAAAATTGGCCTATGCGGGTCCCGAATACTATATACCTAATTATTGGCATTCCTTTTCTTTTAAAATCACATAATGATTAGTAAATTCATTCCTTTTCTTTTAAATTTACATAATGACTACTAAAATCAATTATATGAGAAATTTTGATTTTTTAATATTTATAATTTTCTTCTTGGTAGAATCCTTCTAAGAATTGGAAAGCTGCTTAGTAATTTTCTTCTCACTAACTATAGACTTAACTACATATCTTGGGATGTTGTTATCTCAGGTTTGAAGAGGATCCACAATAAAATAAAATAAAAGATACTGGTTCTATTTATAGGCTCTGGCTAATCTCTAGACAAAATGTATCAAAGAGTTAACAAAAAAACTGCCCCTCGTCAGTTTAATATATGTTGAACAGATGTTTAATATTTATTGCATTTCAAAGAAACGATTTGGGTGTGCAGGGCATCAAATTTGAGACCTAAAAGTGTAGGTTAGTCTTACCATATTGAACACGTTTTTGTCAGAGGACACAATAATTGTACAGAGAGCACTAATTTTGACTTTGGATTGGTTGCATTGTTTGAGACATGAAATGATAAACAAATATTTTTTTTCTACAAAGGGGATTCCTCCTGCAATTTTGTGTTTTTCTTTTTATTAAAAGAATGGTTTGTTTTGGTTGTTGTGTGCCTGCAAATTTGTGTTATACGTATTTGTATTTATTCTGATCTGAGTATGGTCAATTTGCAATATAAAATATGAAGTAATTAGCTAGTTCGCAGCATCATTGGGGTTAATAAAATGGCATTGTGCATGCATGTTAAATCACCGATGTGCCAATATTAAATAAGAAAAATGTCTGATTGAACATGGAATGCTGCGAAATATGGCTACCAATGGAAGACGACTTTTCTCGTTTGTTTTTGCATAAAAACACACCATGATGCTCTTGCCCTGGGAAAGGTAAACCACCACCACCAATGTTGGGGGTATTTTATCTTTTTAAATTCAAGTCAATTTCAATAATTCTTAATAGCCAAAAAAAACTTACAATTCACATTGCTATGAAGATAAGTTTGCAACATTTGATACTTTTTATTTGAACTGTTGCGTTAGTGCACATGTAAAATCAAGAGCTTTTGTTATTATTATTCAAGTTATTAGTAGATTGATATGGACTTACAAGCTATCTTATTTCATTCATTTATTCTATTCTTTTGTATATTGAATAGATGTAATTGTAATCCCATGTTCATCAAGAATACTCATGGCACCATGGAGTAATATACCATGCAATTCCTTAAGAGTTTCTTTCTTAACATAATTTGTAAGAAGAGGGAGAGAGGGAATGAAGGGGCAAGAGAGAGACCTAGTCCTTCTATGTTCAATCCATCAAGTGCACTTTCCATTAAACCCTTATTGGATGTACAGGAGCTCCAACTTATTAAATCTCTATGGTTTAGAGTCTTTTGTCTTAATGGGAGCTCAAATTATATTTGTCACTTCAAGCTTATGCCACCACCATCCTTGAGTCTAGAAGGGAGTAATAATTTGATAAGAATGTTGAGGAATCATGTGTCTAACATGAGTAACTTAGCTTCCCAACTCTTATGAATTCAAGGGCCTTGATGAATTGACATTTGTAATTACTTGACATTTGTGTTGTTGGAATGAAGTGCATGAACACTATCTTTTCTTGCAAATGAACCAATTTTAGGCTTCATTTCATATTGCTCTAAAGATTAATTCCACAACACTTCTCTATTCATAATTTTTGTGTTAGTTGACATGTGCATTCAAGAGCTTCTATCGCTACTCAAGCTAATAGTAGACGATGAGTATTCATCATCATCAATTGATATAGACTCACATGCACATTTTTCTTCATTCCTTTGTTGAGTTACTTTGTATATTAAATGGATGTAGTTGCAATCCCATGCTCATCAAGAATATTAATGACACCATGGAGTAATATATCATACAATTTCTTAATACTTTCATTCTTAATACAATTCATAACAAGATTCTCCACAACTAGTTTTCTTCTTGATTATAGCAACACTTTCTCTTCAACTGAATATTTTGTAACCAGTTGATGTACAATCATAGTTTTATCTTTGCTACCACATCAACAGACATACCAAATTGATCCCAAGCCACCAACTTGAGTTGAAACAAGAAAAAGCAAAAATGTTATTGGACACATGTTATTAAAATTATCAATCCAATATACGAGATGCTATATAACAAAATGAGAGGGAGTAGGGCATAGGTGAGAACCTATATTTTTAAAAATATCTACAACTAACTATTTTTAAAAAAAAATTCACATAAATCAAACTTCTCCACACATTATATAACTCATCACTTATATCTCTTTACTTCATATCTAGTTATATCTACTCTAAACTAAGCATGCTAATAGTGGGAACATGGTGCTTTGCTTCCTTTTATAATTAATATTTTAATTTTTTTAAGATATTTTGCATTTAAAAATTAGATATTATTTTCTAAAATATTTTTTGTCCATTTTTTATTTTAAATTGTATGTTAAATTTTTAATCAACATTTCAGATCACACTCTACGATCTGTTATTGAGAATTGACAAGAGACCCAAAGAAGAAAGCTTTGATTTAGAATATATATATTGATGCAAAAATATCTGACACACTTGAATGTAGGAAACACAAGCATTACTAACATGAATTGTAGAAATTCCATGTCTCTTATTATTTCATACTTATGATCATGTTTGCTATTTATTTAGAGGCATACATATTTGCTTTGTAGTAAGACAATGAAATTAGATCAAAGAACATATGAACAATTATTTACTTATATTATTTTTGCTTTATCTAATATACAAGTAATAATTCATCTTTGCAATACATACATACATACATATACATAAGGTTTTGTATTGTTCTATCATTGTTAAATTTGTATATTTTTTATTAAGGGGTTGTGCTTTATTATGCACTTAATTTTACTTACCCTAGATTCCCTTTGACACTTCACCAGGATTTTACTTTTTGAATTATGTAATAATACCATTGATTTTTATAAATTTGAAATTAATTTGTAGTTCTTTATCTTTCATGCATTCCTTGTAATGGGCAATCTATATTGAATAAGCTACTTATGAGTACAATGTTCCATTGAGTAGGAGTTGGTACTTACACCCTACTTTTTTGATATATATATATATATATATATATATATATATATATATAAAGAAATGTAGATGTTCATTTTGAGATTCACTGTAATAGTCTACAAGAATGATCATGAGGTCCATTTGATTAAATAAAACACAATGTTCATCAAGAAAATCTAATATGATGCATTTACGCAAGCCAAATCTCATAATCAAAGAGTTGGTCTATTTTATTAGATATTAGAAGCAAGTCCATATGATACATACATGATTATAGATCCTTATTGTCTAATGATGTTCGTATTTAGATGTACATATTCTCCTTTTGAAGGTATCTATAAGCTTGGTACTCTTATGAACAACTCCTAGTACAATACATAATATAAATATCTTTCTTACTATAAGAATTTTCCTTAGGGCAAGATTCACTCAAGATCGTAGAACTCGAACACAAGCACAACTATAGACCAAAAAAGAGTATGATCAATATTTCAGAGTATGTCCTCATACATTGCTCTATATTGTATGTACAAACACACTAGGAGTGTCTGTATATAAAGGCCTCTTAGGAAGCGCCCAGAATGTCTCTAGAAAGAGCTAGGAGACAAGATAAGCATGACAACTAAGCACACGTCTTATCCATCATTCTAGATGAGTGGATAAGAATGACAAGGTGTATCTCAAGTGGAGATGTTCTAGACACCATTGCTTAATTAGTGTGTTAACTCTTGTGTTGTAGACACCATGTGTATAAATAAGGTGTGAACCCCTGTATTAACATGACAACTCACAAGAGTATGCATACTCCTATGTGACTAATAAATAAATAATAAAAATATGCATTAACCCTATATAGCCTACCTAAAAACTATAATAATATAAATGCTCCTTCCCATATTACATCTAACTCCTTTGACTTCCATTCACAAGTCATCCTTCCATAACATTCTTCATTTACAAACCACATATCATACTACTCTACCATTCATCTTATGTATAGCCCTTGGAATTAAATCTTAATATGCGATATTTAAACCATCAGCTTTGAAAGTAGTATAACACATGCCTATATAAGCAAAGAGATACAAGAAAAGTGGCAAGCACTAATCATTATACTTTGCATCTTTCAATCCATTATAGGATGTTATATTTTCATGGTTTAGGATACATGGACCAATCCATTTTTCAAAGCTCAAAAGCTACTGCTCACTATCTACTTTAAAGTTTATAATGGAAAATTGGCAATCATATATCCAATTGAGGTATCTTCAAATATTATAATGTCTCTGCTAACAAAAATGTGTTTAATATGATAATTGGTAGGGTACCGGCTACGGTGTAACATATTTGCACTGAGCCGGGAAAGCTGTGGCTACACGACCTGGTCTGCTCTCATCGTATGTCCTTAATTGACAGTACAGTCAGTTGCCATGCAAAATTATTGTCAGCCAAATAGTTCATGCAATGACAAAGGATATTAATACTATATTTTTTTAAACCAAATTTTTTTCTAATACTTTAGTTTGATGTGTAAAAGTTATTATATTTTTTTAAAAATAGATAATATATATTGTTTCAAATGTGCAATTATTTTGTTTCACTGTATATGGGAAACTTTAAAAAATAAATTAAACTATAATTTTTAAAAATATTATATGGTTTAATTAGATGCATACATAGTGTTGAATGGTAAGTTCATATTATTATATGTTATTTTAAATATCTTAAGTAAAAATTATAAATAATTTTTTTAATTTAGAATTAAGATAAAAATGTATATTATTTAGTTTTAAATAATTTATTAATAATAAGCTCTTAGATCTTTTTTAACTTTATTATTATATCATATTAAAATAATTAATATTTAAAATATTAATCAATTAGATATATTACATATTATGTAATATAAATTTTCATACTAGTCAAAATTATCAAAGGCACGGTAACTTGATTCTTAGTGGACTATTTTGTGAAGCATTCAATTTCAACACTAGTAAACCAAGGGCCCATTGATATAACCTTGTATTTTGTTGGTGCGATCCTCTTTAATACCGCTGAACTTGTTGCATCTATGTTTAATAAGAATTAATAGAAAAAATGTAATATCAATAATATAATTATTTCAATATATAAAAACTTGAATAAACTTTAAATCATTAAATGTAAGTATTAACATAGAAATTTTGTTTAAATCATAATTAAAACTAGCAACTGAACCTTTAGTAAGATGCAATAGGTAAGCCCAAGAGATATTGAGGAAAATAGACTAGGTATTTTTTAAATACAAAATATTAGTTCAAATTATAAAGACAACCTTAACTCATTATCCTAATCTTAGTCATTTAAAAACCTCTGACTTTAATCACAAAACTAACCATGCTTCTTAATGTAACCTCAATCCTTACCTTAACACTAACTCTAATCCAAATCGTAACCCTAATTATAATACTAAGTATGATTAACCCTTTGATTATAACTTTTAAATATTAATCTAATCATAATTCTAACTATGAAATAAATAAAAAACTAATTAAAAATATTATTCCTAATATAAAAGATAAATGTATGAACACTAAGTCTAATTGTATATTGCAATTTAGAATATTTTTTGTATTTGCTATTATAACATTTTGTAAACACCTTAACACTCACTTGAATTGAATCAAAATTATAACCCTAATTATAATTAACCCTTTAACTATAACTCTTGAACTTTAAATCTTATGTAACCGTAATTATAATCATAAAGAGAAAATTATTTAAAATGTTATGAATAATATTTTAACAATAGATATTTATGATACACACACTTACACACTTTAGAATTATAACAAGACTTAAATGTAAAAGTAAAATTTAAATATTTTTTTAATTTTTATATTATAACATTTTGTCAAATGGTTGACAAATCAAATTAAAGCTAAAAAATAATTAAAACATGGAAATAACCAAAAAAATCTTAAGAACTTTATAAATAAAACAAAAATCTTAGGATTTATGAAAACTAAATAATTTTTTTTTCTAAATTATAACTTAAAACTAAAATTTAAAAGAAATGATACATGAATGCTCCAACAAAATATTATTAAAATATTTTAATCTCTTTTTAAAAATTTTAGATGAGGTTTAATTTTTTACATTCTATGACCATATTATCACCACGTTGTAGCACCTTTCAATCTACATTTCAAACTAAAATATAAATTCACACAAAAAGTGGATTTTGACTTGAATACGAACTTTGTACATATTCATGCAAAAATTAGTTTTGATTGTGAATTCAATTTAAAAAATTACAAGAATTAGTTCTTTTAATTTTGATGTGCACTAAGAAGAAATTTTATTTAAATCATAATTAAACATATTAGTATAACATAATCTTAAAACAAAATTAATTTTTCTATCTTTTATAATTACTTTGTTTAATTTTTATCCAATAATAATTTAATTCACAATCTTATAATGCATCATTTAAATACTAATTTTATATTACCTATTCTAGTTAACTAAACAATTATGAAATAATACTTATAAATAAGTTTTTGATTAAAAAAACTATTATCATTTTAAAAATTATTTAATATTTTCTAAAAGATAATAAGTATTTTTAATTCTTTTAATATTTTTTTATTTTAAAACTATCCAAAAAAAAAATTAAATTTTTTTTTTTACTCATGATTCGAAATATTGAAATAAAAAATTATTATCCATAATTTTTACACATTAAATTAAAACTATAAAGAGATTTGATTAATAAAAATTCATAATTTTTACACATTAAACTACAACTATGAAAAGATTTGGTTAATAAAAACAAAGTATATATCTTCAATTAAAATGTTTTGCAGCGCAATTACTATATTTGGCTGACGGCATCTGACTGTACTGTCAGCATAGGACATCAGTGCGAGCAGCCTAGGTGTTTGGACGGGCAGTGGCTCGGTGCAAATATGTTGCACCGTAGCCGGTGCCCAATGGGAGGGGGGTTAAAGAAAGGGTAAATTGAATGGCAAAGCTTCATTCATTCAGTACTGAAGTATTTGACAATGCAGATTCTGTCGACACCAACCCAGATTAATGTCATATTTCCACTTGCCCACGTTACTGTCTTATCAAACTTCTCTCATAGAATTTATTACGTTTGATCCAATATTCCTCAGAGCTTAATTTCTAATGAGTTTCTCCTCTAATTCATGGAATCCTATTATTCATTCAAGTAGGCATATTCTTCTTTTATGAATAGTTTGACGATGATGATCAAAACCCCGAGACACAATGAGAAAAGGCATAGATTGATTGTTGTTCTAGGAAGCTGCCTAGAAGCACTACAATATGACTCACTGGTCAAACGAAGCTATCTAGAAGCACTGTCCTCTAACCCACTTAAGAAGCTGCCTAGAAGCACTACAATATTAACCCACTTAATGCAAAATGAAGCTTCCTCAAAGCACAGCTACCCAACGTCTAGGGGAGAGGACTCAAAAGTCGTGCACCCTAACTTTGGAGAGTTCAAAATATGTCGAAACGAAAAAAAAAATGATACTTTTTTTTACATCATCTTCTTCAGGTAGTTAAGTGTTTAAAACTAAGGTCTTGAGTCACGACTATCAAAATTGATGTCCATTTAACTCGATATTGTATGAAGTGTTCAATTCGCCATTTTTTGGACCCCCTACCGCTCATAGTTAATTACCACCCCATATCTTTGATTATCGATGTCCCATAAGTTGAACATTCCAACATGTTAATTGACCATATATATGACCTTATATAAACATTCTGACTTTATTAGTTGCATACTATAATATTTATACATAAATGATTTTGAGCTATATTTACTTATTATATATCTAATTAAATAACAAAAATGAGCATATAAAAGTTTTTTTTAAGAACTAATAATTATTATTAAAAAATGTATTATTAAAGCTCTTATAACCTAACCCTAATTATATTTTATAACATTTAACCTACATCTTTCTACATCTAATGCTAGATCTTTCTACGTCTTTATCGGATGCAGTTTGTTGTGAAGGTGGCTGTTTTGAGGTGCATGCAGGTACTTTAGTGGACACGTTTCAGGCGATTTAGTTGTCACGAAAAACCAAACCTTGCATTTTCTTCTGTGCTTTGTTTCTCTGGTGAGGGTTTTTACATTTTGCTTGCATTTTGTTTCCGACTTTGTATGGAATGTTTGTCGCTGCCAGTGTTGTTAACATCTCATGTCGTGTGGCAAGGATTAGCAAAGATGGACATCGAGGGGAGTAGACACGATATTCTCTTTGCAACTCCATGTGAGAAGACACGAAAATGGCTCTGCAAATCCATTGTAGAAGACACGAAGGTGTTTATGGGTCTATATAGTAAATGCTTCAACCTTCAACAGATTGGGTATATTGTTCATAAAATCTACTCCAACAAGGTTCGGCCCCTACTATGGCACATTAAGGGTAGGTGCACCAATTTACAGTGGCGATTCATTGTTATAACTTATTGCTTTCTACAGATTTCCTATATTTTTTCATGATTTTCGCCTTACTCTGTATCTGGGCAGGGAAGCTTCATAGTCAAATGCAAAACAGAAGAGATGGAGATTTCTACAAATGTGTCTATGGACACACAAAAATTTCAAGGATTTGGCATATTTCGAGCAGGTAAGGTCTTTATCAGACATTACTGGGCAAATGACCTAGGCGTTCGTTTCTACAATTATGGGTGGTCATAGATTTTTATTTTTGCATCATTTCATGGATTTGTTAGTTTATATTTCAAGTTTAACCCTTGTCATAACCTTGAGTTTTTATTATCTGATTCTAGATCTAAAGGGGTTTTGTCTTTTCGTTAATCAAATTGTTGTTCCATGCTTCGATGTGTGAGATTTGGTGTATTCCTGTGATTGTTTGGATCTATGTGACCAAGAATTGTTTGGTTATGTATTCCTCCGATTGTTTGGATCTACAGTGTTTAAAAGCTTATATTAGGCATTGAAAGGGAACGGCTCGGAGGGGTTGTATATTTTGTAAATAATCTTTTTTCATGCATTTTTGGAATTTTATAAACCCTTGCCCCCAATTTATTTTGTGATTACGTTTATATAATCGCACTTCATGAGTACGTCTCCTTGAGGAATCATTATCCTCTTTATAATGGGGGAATCATTATCCTGAAGATAGTCACTGGCTGTCACCCTTCCTTACTTCCAACGCAATGTTTACTTTTGGCTTTTTACACCAACAGGTTCCTCAAAAAATCCACAGCCACCATTCATGTTGAGGAACATTACAAAGTAGCATATAATTGTAGAAATCTCTATTATCATGTTGCATTTTTTTCCCCCAATTAGGAACAGGATATTATCATGTTGCGAAATTTAGTTAACTGATTGATGATATTGTATTTAGTGAAATAGTATTCTATTTAGTTAAAATCTGTTGGGTATTGTATTCAGTAACCTCTTTTTTTAGTTGAATAAAGGACCAACCGAACCTTATACTACATCCATTGGTTCTTTCCACCATCGTATTGTGTATGTTTCCTTCAGATTCTTAATAATCTAGCGTATGTAGTTTCCAATTTACAACCAGCTCCACTCACCCCTACTTTTATTGAAAGTTTGATCCCGATCGTCAAATGCCCCTTCATACTTTGATTACAGTTTCATGATATCAGATTAGAGGAAAACCACATTTTTTCATTGATAAAGGAAATTAAACAGTGCAGCATTCTAACATCTCAGCCAGCACTAAGTAAAAATATAATTTAGGTTGCTACACTAATTGAAGTTCAATTAAGAAACATTAGATGATTTATAATACATTGAACAATTAACATAGTTATGTCACATTCATGGTATAATATGAATGACAATTTTGAGTTTGATGTTATAACACATTCATGGTATCATTAAATTTTAAAACAACATATAACAAATGTTCTTCAGTATTGTTAGGCAGGGATAGCATATTGCATATCATGCATATGATTTCAATCAAGTCAATAGCCCAATCTAGATCTCCAAAAGCACAAAAAACTATTTTAGAATCTAGAAAGCAAATATGGCTCCTTCTTTATCACTACAGCTCAAACAACATGCATTTTGTGATTAAGCTGTGTAAGTTGTAACACATTTTTGCTATTGTGCTGCAATACAACATTTTTCAGCTTCTAGTAGTTGGAACATAAGCATGAAAAAAGAAATTACATAGTTGGAAATAGTAGAGGAGGTAGGAGATAAGGACTAGTCAATAGTACATTACAAAATGCCAAACTTGTCATTGGAAAATAAGATTGGACTACTATTGTAAAAGAGGACCAGTCTGTAGTATATAACAAAATGACTAGCTTATGAAAATAGAAGTTCTTCTGCTATAACAAAATGACTAGCTTGTGAATATAGAGGTACTCCATGTAAATATTTCTATAGGATCATTAATTTACCATAAAGCCAGGGAAGGGTTCAGGTTCCCCCTCAGTACTATCTATCGTAGGATTTTATGGACTAGCTGAATCAACTTTTGGGGTGATGGGAGTCATATGCTCAAACATATTTTCATCTAACAATCTACCAATTGGGAATTGCTTGATTAGAAAATGAGGGGGGCTTTGGCTAGCAACATATTGGATGTTATGGAGGGTAGCATAGGTAGGGGATAGAATGTTGTACATGTCTCACTAAATCTGATGATGCTCAGGTAAGGGGGTTGTTGGAGTACTATTGTGGTCTACTCTGTGTGCATTTGGTTCTGAAATACTGATGTTGTAATCAAGTTCCGTAGGGGATATATTTTCAATTCCTCCGTTGTCTTTCTCTTTTGTCGGCCTACCTTTTCTACAATTTACCTTTTGTTTCTTCTTCAACTCCCTCTCTTTTTGTTGCTACAACTTTTCCTCTTTCTTCTGTTGCTTTATTGTCTTTCTTTCAAGTTTCTGCTCATCTTTCCTTTTTCTCATCTCATTTTGTAGTGTTTTCTTTTCCTCCAACTATTGTTTCTTCCTTTCTTTCAACTCTTGAAGTTCAACTTTCCTTGCTTCTTGTTGCTCCTGCAACATTATGTACTCATTAGATGTAAGTATTTGAGATTTTCTTCCCAATCTAAGAGTAGCATTATCAGATGGCACAGATCTCTTTGTGACCCTTTCAATTGGTGGCTTCAAAAAACTTCTTAAAGACCCCTGACTGCATAACATTTGTTCATCTTCTGTCTCCATCACTAGAGATCCATTCAATGCATCTAGAGTATGTTCACCTAGTCCACCTTCATCTTTAGTGCATCCAACTTCATTCTCATTATGATATGTAGTTTCCCAAATTTTTGCTTCAGCATAGTAATGAACCACCTCTTCTCTTCGCATTGAAGGTGGAGAAGGAATGGATAATGAAATGTCTTCATTTTGAAAGTCAATCTGCACTCCCAATTCTTTTGTTCCTTCTTTAACCCAATCAGGTGGATCAAACTGTGTTGGCAAACTCATATCATCATGCATGCCAGTTTCAAATTGAGTTGACGGTACAACATCTGCTGGTGGATTTTGGCTTTCAAATGAAGCATCTTCTTGTTGTTTTCCCATCTGTGCCACACAATCTTCAATGGGCACAACATCTGCTGGTGGATATTGGCTTTTAAATGAAGCATCTTGTTGTTGTTTTGCCATTTGTGCCACACAATCTTCAATGACAGCATCATCATCATAACCATCTAGCCTTAAAATGCTTGCAATTCCTTCAGCAACACTTTCATCTTCCACATTGAATGCATCACTTGGCTTCATGTAATTACGAAGAGCATCACTATTCAATGGCAAAATTCCAGTCCTTCGAAAGCCGGCTGTAATATTATCAGGTACAAGGGCAAGTTTGAAAGCTTTGCTTGCTAGTTCTGCTAATTCCATTCTCCTTATTTCGATGTGTGGATGTTTAGACATCCATTTTGACCTCTCATATTTGAAATATGACTTGAATGGAGAAAATACACTTACATCCAAAGGTTGTAGTCCTTGACTAGTGTGAGCAGGCAATGTAAGAAGATCTATGCCTAATGATCTTGCCTCTTGGATTGTAGCAAAGGCAACATGGCTTCCATGTCCATCAAAAATAAGGAGATGCCTATTCTTGGGTGAAGCACCACCAGGAATAGATCTAGCAAAATGATGGGGCCAATTTAAGAATAATTCTTTTATCATCCAAGCATGTTCTTGTGCTATCATACAAGCTCCAGCTTCACAATTAGCAATGTAATTTTTAAGTCTTCTTTTTGCTTTAAAAAGATAAAACCCTGGTATGACGTTACTTGCAGCATTGATGCCACATAGTATTGTAATCCATTCTCTACTTTTAGATAAGATTTGAGGTACACTTCAACTTCCCAACTTTGCAATCACTTTCATCCCACAGTTTCTACCTGCTTGCACTCCTGTTTCATCACAATTCCAAATGTGTGTTGGTTCATAATGGTTAGTATCATACAATGTTGAAAATTTATTATAAAAATTTGCCACAATACATGGTCATAGCATCACTGCTCTATCCCTATCTAGACCCTCTACAGTCCTTATAGTCAAATCTGGATGGCATTTGCGAAATCCAACCCACCAAGATCTGCCAGGTAATCCATTTTTGAATGGATTTGACCTTGTTTGGAAAATGTGAGCCACATGTGACTTCAGCTGAATCACCTCTAGTCCACGACCAAGTTGAGCTAAATCCTTACACCACTCAACAACTTCTAGCTCTTCTTCCAAGGAAAGAATCGTCGGGGGTCCCTTGATTTTTGTTGTTGTGAGTCCTGCTAACCAATAAGATAAGCTACTAACAGGGATTCCCCACTTCTTAGCTGCTCCTCTTATTAAAAAATAATTATCTTTGACATCTTCAATTGCATGTTCCATATCCTCTTCTGTCCATTGCTTTCCTTGCAACCTTTTCTTATTCTTTTGGCTTTCAGAGTTAGGAATTGTGTTATCAGGAGTTGGCTTGGCTGAACTATCTCCATCATCAGACTCAATAACATGTAATTTAACACCTCGTGGATAACGAGTTCTAACTTTTCGAGTAGTTATTTTGCTTCTTCTCTTCCCTGCTGCCATAATGCCTAAACAAAACAACATACATTAGAATAGTAATGTGATAGTGTATGCTCAGCTACTACAAAATTTGAAAAGAATAACAACATACTTTAAAATGACTTTGATATTTCTGTTATAGTTCATTGTTATTTTTACATTTGAACTTACTATGATATTTGAAAAGAATAACAACATACTATGATGCAAACATTTTATGATGGATTCTATAGATTTCTATAGTATGTTGTTATAATACTATGATGAAAACATCTTATGATGGACTGTACAAATTTCTATAATATGCTATTATAATACTATGATCCAAACATCTTACGATGGACTGTACAGATTTCTATAGTATGCTGTTATTTTTTTAAATGTTGTATGTATTTATTTTGTAGATTCAAATCTATAAATAACAACATACTATTCTATAGTAGAACTATAACAAAAATAGTGAAGTATGCTATTATTTTTTTGAAACATTGTAAGCTGTTATTTAATAGTTGACTATAACAACATACACTATATGAAAAGAAGAACATCATACACTATATGAAAAGAAGAACATCATACACAATATGAAAAGAAGATCAGCATACACTATATGATAAGAAGAACATCATACACTATATGAAAAGAAGATTAGCAAAGACTATATGATTGGATTATAACAACATACCTTAAAATAATAACAGATTTAAAATACCTTGATGGTTGGATGCTACTGGGCCCTCTGATAGTGACAAAATGATGCTACTATGCCCTCTGATATTGTGAGAAACTGATGCTATTGGGCCCTCTGATATCCTAAGCAACTAAGTTCAATGCAGTCACAAAGAATGCAAACACATTTGTAAAAGAACTATTTCACCGCATGTCATATTAATACCTAGAAATTTTTCCCTCCCACTAATTAGAATTTGAAATTTGAAAATGGTTAATCGCAGCTTACAAACTTTGGCCTTTTTCTAAGACTATTGGAAGTGGTTGATCCATGGCTTTCAAACTCTGTAATTTGATTGGCTTAAATTTAATTCTGTGGTTTTCAAGAACATATTTTGAATTATGTTGCATTAATTGTTTGATTTGAATGGATTGGATTTTGAATTATGTTCCATTAATTGTTTGATTTGAATGGATTGGGGAGCTCAAACAAATCCACCATTACAGTTGCAGGTACTCCAAGTTATTGCAATTACTCCAGCTTTGCTTATAAAATACTCCAGCTTTGCTTGCAAACTTCTCCAAATGTGTTGATCGAAGACTCCAATTCCAGCATGATGGTTTCAGAATATGTCAGAAATGGTTTCAGTTTTTGTCAGAGTTGGGATGAGATATCGTCAAAGATGGGATGAGTTGTTAAAGAAAGCTGATTCATGTACATTTCTATATGTGTTGGTAGTTGAAAAACAATAGTCTAGTCATCAATTAGACATCAAGGCATGAGTTGAGATCTTGTGCATAAGTTTGGACAACTATTTTGTAGATTTTGTGTCATTTTGAATATAACATTTATTGCATGTATCTTGATATTGTGTACACAGTAGTTTGACTTATGCAAAATAACATTTAAATGGGTTTTATATAAATCATGGAATAAATGTTTTTGTCCACAAGTGGTATTAGTTATAGTAAATCAATGATCTAGCCATGAACATTCTGAAGTTATTTAGTTTGAAGTAAACGTTGGTAAATTTCAAACAGCAAAATTAGTGTCTTATTGTACAATTAATAGGCTATATTGATATAGTAGTTGGCTCAGATTATCTTAATGGGATTCACAACTATTGATTCTATTTAGTGGAGTAAGGGCATCGGCTATGGTGCAACATATTTGCACCGAGCCAGGCATCTTCCCCGTCTGGTCTGCCCTGATTGTACAGTATCATTAGGCAACCGTACAAAATTGTTGTCCATCTACATGCCTGCGCTGCCCTCACTGTCATGTCCTATGCTGACAGTATAGTCAGGGAATAAATCATGCTTTCAGCCATTTAATGTGTAAAAATATAATATTAGCAATCCCATTTGCAGAGAATTTAAAATGTTGAGGTTGTATTACATTATTCTAATATGGTCAATGTAGATAATGGAAATATAGCTCTAATAGGCGGAGAATTTAAAATGTTAAGGTTGTATTACATTTTTTTTAAAATATGATCATTATAATTATTTAAATGGCTATTCATTGAGTTTGTCTTATAATATTAAAAATATTATAACTCTTTAAAATTTTATAAAGAATTGAGTGATAAAATTTTGATATATTTTGAATGTAAACAATTGAATGTAAAAAAAAAAAAAATATTTAATATTTTATTTTATAATTTTTAAATGAAAGTTTATCCATAATTGAATTTAAAAACTTATTTATTAGATGTACAAATCTATTTTTTTAAGTTTTACTATTATATAGAAATAAATGTAAATGAAAAATATGAATATATTATTAAATAAATGATTTAAAATTATTATTTTCTAAAGAAATAACTTTTTTATTTCTTGGAATATAATTTATAGATAAAAAATAATTAGTTCATTTTCTTCTTCATTGTAGAAATAAAATACAATCAAATCTTGTAATAACATTCTAATATAGAAAACATATTAGAAAACATAGCAATTTTTAAAAATATAATATAGATAATTAATAAGTCTCTTAAATTAAGTAATCCTAAGTTTAATATTAATAGTTAAGTTTTTTAAACAAATTTTTAAAACAGTCATTATAATTATTTTTGTTTCCATTTTTTTAATCAAGTTGTTTATAAGAATTTCTCTTTTAATATACCTTTTACCCATGTTTAAAATTTTGTTTCTTTTTTACAATATAAAATTTAGTCACTTAAATTTAACATTTTCATTATATTATTATTAATAGGTGAATAAAATTCATATATATATATATATATATATATATATATATATATATATATATATATATATATATATATATATATATATATATATATATATATATATATATATATAATAATAATAATAATAATGTTAAATTTAAGTGAATAAAATTTATACTATAAAAAGAAACAAAATTTTAAACAAGTAAACATTATATTAAAAAAGAATTCTTATAAAAAATTTGATTCAAAATAATTGGAAAGAAAAATAATTATAATGATCAAATTTTTAAAATTTGTTTAAAAAACTTAACTATTATATATATATATATAGAGTTTAAGTATAATTTTTTTAATTCTATGACCATACTATTGCCACGTTGTAGCACCTTTCAACGAGTTGCATTTCTCCTATAAGTAATTTTTGGCTATAGACAAATGAAATGTTAGCAAACTAAAATATAAATTCACACAAAAAGTGGATTTTGACTTGGAATATAAGCTTTGCATATGCATCCAAAAATTGGTTTTGATTGTGAATTCAATAAAAATTCTTACAAGAATTAGCGCTTTTTATTTTGATGTGCACTTTATATGAAAAAAATCATAATAAAAAATATTAGTATAACATAATCTTTAAAAAAAATAAAAAAATAAAAATATTTTATAATTATTTTGTTTAATTTTTATCTAATAGTAATTTAATTCATGATATTATAATACATCATTTAAATACTAATTTTACATTACCTATTTTAATTAAATAAATAATTATGAAATAATACTTATAAATAATTACCATTTTAAAAAATATTTAATTATTTATAAAAGAAAAATTATTATTTTTAATTCTTTTAATATTTTTTATTTTAAAACTATCTAATTTTTTTTTAAAAATTAGATGTGATTCTAAATATTCAAATTTAAAAATATTATCTATAAGTTTTACACATTAAACTAGAACTTTGAAAAGATCTAGTTAAAAAAACAAAGTATGAGTAAAAAAAAACATATAGATCTTTTAAGATATGTTTTTTTTAAAACAATTTGATTAAGCCTCTCATAGGAATATTCATAGAATGTAATGACATGAATTCCAAAATATAATCATATAGGGCTCGTTTGGTGAGCGGAATAGGAATACGTATTCCAAAAATTTTGAATTCCTTGTTTGGATGCACCAAAACGGGATTGGAATACGAAGTAAAAATGGAATACGTATTCCATTTTTGGCCCAAAAATGGGGTTTTGCAATTCCACCAAAATAGGTGGTATTGGAATACGTATTCCTAGTCCATTTTTTATTTATTTTATAAAACATAAATTTTCGGGTCTGTGAATTCCCATCAAATATTGGTTGAACCAAATGGAGAACAGGAATACATTCTATTCCAGAATACGTATTTCGAAATACGTATTCCAGAATATGTATTCCTATTCCGCTCACCAAATGGGCCCATAAGGTTCTTGAACATTGTTTTCTTTGATTATGCAACAAATCTTGACCGTGGAATGCGTTGAAGAAATTCAAAGATGAGAAAAATATCAATGACATATAAATATACCACCAAATTGTTAAAAAGTAATGTGTAAGGAATTAGTTTTTCTTGATAGTTTCGAAGTTAACTAGACCATTTTCTATGCTTTCTAAGTTAACTAGATAGCTCTGTGCAGTTTATATGTTGTGTTTAGCAATGCGTTTTAGAAAGTTAGTTGTAATGAAAATGTTGTAGTCTTGATTTTGTTTATTTTTCTTTAAAGTTTCTAGTGTTGCTTTAGTTTTGGAGGCAACAAGTTCTCTACATAATCTTATATAATTTCTTGTTGAAAACTATTTGGAAGTTGCTATCTATTTTGAAAATAATTAGAATTGAGTTAAATATCAAATTTAGTTTGTAGAACTATTTGTTGTTTTTATTATATTTATTCTAGTTTTGTTATTTTATATCTATAATTATGTTTTAGGACTATTATTTCTAGTATCTTTTAGGATTTATTATATTTTTTTAAAGATATAGATCTTTTGAGAAATTCTTATAAACAATTTGATTAAAAAAATGGAAACAAAAATAATTATAATGACTATTTTTAAAATTTGTTTAAAAAATTTAATTATTAATATTAAACTTAGCATTACTTATTAATTATCTATATTATATTTTAAAAATTGCTATGTTTTCTAATATGGTTTTTATATTAGAATGTTATTACAAAATTTGATTGTATTTTATTTCTACAATGAAAAAGAAAATGAACTAATTAATTTTTATCTATAAATTATATTCCAAGAAATAAAAAAGTTACTTCTTTTGAAAATAATAATTTTAAATCATTTATTTAATAATATATTTATATTTATATTTATTTATATATATTTATATTTATATATTTAAATAAGTTTTTTAATTCAATTATAGATAAACTTTCATTTAAAAATTATAAAATAAAATATTAAATTTTTTTAAAAAAATTACATTCAATTGTTTACATTCAAAATATATCAAATTTTTATCACTCAATTCTTTATAAAATTTTAAAGAGTTGTAATATTTTTAATATTATAAGACAAACTCAATGAATAGCCATTTAAATAATTATAATGATCATATTTTTAAAATAATTAATACAGCCTCAGCATTTTAAATTCTCCACCTATCCGAGCTATATTTCCATTATCTACATTGACCATATTAGAATAATGTAATACAGCCTCAACATTTTAAATTCTTCGCAAATGGAATTGCTAATATTATATTTTTACACATTAAGACATCACACTGAGGGCAGCGCAGGCGTGTAGACGGACATCAATTTTGCACGGCTACCTGACGATACTGTACAGTCAGGGCAGACCAGACGGGGAAGTTGCCCGGCTCGGTGCAAATATGTTGCACTGTAGCCGGTGCCTTAGATGTAAAGCAATCACTCATCAATAATATATTTTGATCTTGAGTGTAATTTAATTTTTGAGTGTCCCAGTCCATGATAGTGAATCTCTTAAAAATAGATCACATTTTTTTGAACAAAATTATTTTTTATTGACAATATTTTTAATTTTATAAATTTAGTTTATTTTTACAAAAAAAATTTTAAAAAATTTGAAATATATAGTAATAAATAAGATCTAATAAATTGATGAATACAATTTTTTTTATAATAATAATATAAAATAGTCACAAGTATTGAAAAATGAAATAAATAATTAAAACTAAACAAAATTGAAGTAAAACTTTATCAAAGTTTGAAGGTTTGAAACGCATACGTTGTCAACTCATAAAATATGAAAAAATGCACAACAAACTTTATCAAATTTTGAAAATAAATCAAGGTTTGAAATGCATACGCTCAACAAATAATAAAATTATTATTATTGTGAACTATTAAATTTTAGAAGATTTGACAGGTGCTCCTGACATATCTGTCACATCACATTTCCTCATTCCTTCCATGACAGAACAGTCGGTAGTCGGGCACGGGCAGGGTTGGGCACGGCATTCCACGGTGCAAATAAGTTGCACCGTAGCCGGTGCCCAACTACTAGGCAGTCCTTACGGAGATGCAAAGGGCTACGCGTGCCAGCCAGGTACAAATAAGTTACACTGTAGCGGTGCCCCATTGCCCATACCATCTTGGAAGACGTGTCCCATAAATATGAATAAATTTAGTGTGTTTAATTTCTACCTCGAAAGAAACAAATATATTAAAGCCAAGACTAAGACAAGGCTCCTCAAAACTTCCACCTACATAAAGTTTCCACCTAAAGCAAAGAATATGATAAAGACGATGGAGACAAAAATGGAGAGGAATGGGGGATTTGGAAGATTGGGATTCTATTCTAAATAGAAAATGCTGAAAATCAAATTAAAACTTTGGAACTCTTTGCTCTTGTCTTTTATATCTTGTTTCAGATAAGATAAAGACTTTCCATCCACGTGGAGTTCTCTCGACATTCATTGCAACTAAAAAGATCACGAGAACACAAAACGTTCATTTCAACTTTAAAGATGTGCGCAGGCCTTGTTGACTGATATTTATTTCGACAGCAAGATACGATAGGATAATGCTGAGAGTGTCCCGATCACTAGTAAACTACAAATAATCAAATGTCATATCATACGTCAAAAGCGTGTGACAATGTGAAAACTAACGTTTTCATTTAATTCTGTTTGCTCTATATATGCGATTGGGCGTATATTCCTTCCTTTTATCTCTTTTGATGTAAGTTAGTTCTTGATTGAATTATGATTATTTTTACTCTTTTCTTTTTTGGTTTTTTGCAAAGAATTTTTGGGGATGGTTATAAGCAATATTGAGTATATCAAGACATTCCTTTTTCTCTTTCTTATGTCTTTTTCACCCTACTTTATTTTCGATGATAACTATTGTTATACCTTAAATTTATTATTTGAATACATATTAAAGTTAATATCTCATATGTAGTTTTGATGTTTCTAAATTTTATTTCGTTGGCTATAGATATTCGAGAATGATATTTTGATGAAGCTTAATATATTCTCTTCCAAATAATCATACTTCTTCTAATGAGTATGTCTAAATAGATAAACAAATTCAAAAAAAAAAAATACTTTGACATAGTTTACATTTATGTTCTTAATTTTTAAAAGGACGTATATTATTGTCAAAACCAAAGCATCCATATTAGTTTCATTCCCATGCTTGTTAGACATTAAAAAGAAAGAGCTCACCCTCTTCTTCAAAGCAAAAGCTAATAGAGTTGATTATACAAATGAAATGTGGTAGAAGTGTTCCCTTGGGCATGGAAAAGGAAGAGGGAGCAAATAGGGCGTGAGTTCTTTTTAAAAGAGAAGTGAAATATAAATTTTTTATTCTAATAAGAATTTTTAAGTTTTTCATAATGATTTTTCTTTGACATTAAAAATTTGAAAATGAACATATTAATATCAAAATTAAGACCTAGAAGATAAAATGAGATGTTTTCAATGATTTTCTATCTTAGCTAATACGATTCCTAAGGAATTATAAGAGATTTTTTTTTTAAAAGATACATCAATAGTCCTAACTCTAAGGCTTTTGTTGGGTAAATATACAAAGTATATGTGTGTATCATTAAACAATTTTAAAAATTAGTATAATGTTATTCAACTAATGTTGTATTAATTTGACTACTATATATGTGATTTATCTTGTTGTGCATGATATAGTATTTGATAGAAATGGAGGCTATATAAGAAAGATGAGAAGAGCTTAATTTAATCAATTCTTATATGATTAAATTTTAGATTTCCTTTTAAAATGCAAAATAATCAAATAACTTAAATTGATGTAGCCTAGGCAAATTTTATTCAATGCTTATCAAAGATTAAAAGATATTGAATGTGAGGCCTTTGGGTTGATTTACTAATTGGCATTAATTATAATGGAAGGTTTGTGGTTTCAATTTCAAGAGATATTTTAGGGTGACCTATGATAAAATATCAATTAGCATCCAAGAAATAGGAGGAGATAATGATTTCCTCGAATGGAATGTGATTATGAGAATTTGAGAAGTAAAAGAAGGCTAATTAGGAAGGGGTCACTAGAATTAAATGAATTAGTGAATCAATAAATTTACTAAGATATTATTATAGTACTAACTCTAGAGAGGAGTCAATACTTGTAGGATGGAAGAAAGGACTTAATGGATTTTATTAACCATCAAGCTCTTCTTGATATGGATTTACAAGGAATCAACTTTACTTAGACTAACAAAAGAATTGGTGATGAACTTATTCGAGTTAGATTGGATTGGGCTTTAATCACTTGTGACTAGATACGACGGTACTTTTGTTCTCTTTCCTCTTTCCCTAAAGTTGGACCATATCATTTTCTATTGGTTTTTGTGGTGGAAGCTTTTTCTAGTAAACGAAACTTTCCTTTTAGGTTTGAAAAGATGTGGATTCTTCACCCACAATTTGAAGATCTGTTTCAATCATTATAGAATATTGAGGGAGAAGGCACTTTTGTGTTCAAGTTAGTGAAGGAACTTGGGAATGTCAAGGATCATGTTAGAAGATAGAACAACCTCTCCTTTGGGGACATCTTTGATGTCAAGGCTAATATCTAACAAAAACTTAAGGATGCTCATGACACTATCCAACAAGAAGGTTATTACCTTGATCTCATAGATTTGGAAAATGATCTTCTAGTTAAGTATCATGAGATAAATTCTAAGGAGGATTTTTTCTTACAATAGAGGTCCAAGGTTGTTTGGCTCAAGGAATGTGGTGATGCTCCCAAATTATATCACATGACCACCCTAAAGCATATAGTCATCAACATGATTTCCTCTCTAAAAATTGATTGAGGTAACATCAAAAATGAAGAAGACATTACTCTTGAAATTGTGAATTTCTTAACCTCTCTTCTCTTAGTTTATTCATCTTTGTATGTGGAGAATAAAGATGAGCTCCATTCCTTCATTTGTGTTGTTGTTGATGAGAAGCAACATAGATCTTTGGAGGTTATACCCTCAGTGGAAGAAATTGGAGAGGTTTTTTCCACTTTTGAAGGGACAAGGTGCCTCACCCCGATGGGTTCCCAATGTTTGTTTTTCAAAAATTTTGGAATATCGTGGGTAAGGATGTTTCTAATTCAATCAAAGAACTTTTTGGTGCTTGTAAAATATTGAAGGAGATTAATTCTAGTTTTCTTTTTCTCATTCCTAAGAAGGTTAGAGTAGATATTGTGGATTCTTTTGGGCCAATTAGTTTGTGTAACTCTCTAAACAAGATTATTTCGAAAGTTATTACTTCTACGATTTGAAGGTTTTTTCCAAATTTGATTTCCCCTCAACAAAATGGTTTTGTTCATGTAGGTAGATCCTTGATTCAATAATTGTAGTACATGAAAATATTTGTTTGCTCTCCTCCTCTTTCAAGCAAGGTTTTCTCATGAAGGTGTATCTTTCTAAAATCTATGATAGGGTGGATTGGAACCTTCTTCTCAAGGTGCTTGAGGATTTTGGTTTTGGTGTAAGGATAGTTTAATTCATCCACAAGCTAGTTTCTACTCCTTCCATTATTGTAATGGTCAATGGTGCCTCTTCTAATCTCTCCAAACCCTCTTGAGGCCTCAGGAAAGGCATCTTATTTCCCCTATACTTTTTGCAGTAATGGGAGAATCTATTAGCATACATCTCCTCTCTCTCTCAATTTTTGGTGTGTTATTCAAGGTTTGAATCCCTCTTTTCACCCTCAATCTTTCTCACACGAGAAATTTGTGGATGATACCATTCTTATGGGAGAGGCATCCATTAAAGAGGTTAGAAATTTTAAAGTTGCTCTTAATCTTTACTCAAGCACTTCTGGTCAATTGATCAACTATGGTACAAGCCCTGTCTTTTCTATCAACATGTTAGAGCACATGTAGTAGAGGATTGTGAATATCTTGGATTGCTCCATCTCTATTTTCCTAGAACTTAGCTTGGGATCCCTCTAGTCTAAAACTACTAAACTCCTTTTGGAATTCTCTAATTGATAGGTTTAATGCTAAGTTGGATGGTTGAAAGGGAAAACTATTGAGCCAAGCTAGTAAGGTTTTGATGCTCAAATCTTGCCTCTAAAACCTCCCAACCTACACTCTAAGTCTTTTCAAAATGCCTACCAAAGTTTTTGATGCAATGGAGAGAATCCAAAAAGGATTCTTGTGGTTTGGAATAAAGGAGAAGAAGAGGTTATCTCTGGTTGCTTAGGACTAGATTTTTAAGCCAAAATCCAAAGGGGGTTTGGGAATTAGACCTACAAGGAAGCTCCACAAGGCCTTCCCTGCTAAGAAAATATGGAGTATGTTTGGGGAAGATAAAGAATGAAATATTATATGGAAAATGAAGTACCTATTCAACTCTCCATCTCTTAATGACTTCTTCAATTGACCTCCTCTCATGAATGCTTCATTTATTTAGAGCTCTATGGAAGAAGCTAAAGATATTGCACACAAAGGAAAAAGATGGAAGTTAGGTGATGGTAGGAAGCTTCAATTCTAAGAATATTGTTGATTGTTGGAGGTAGCTCTGGTGGATGTTTCCCTAATCAACATTTAATAAACATCTATAAGAATTATAAGATCATGCTTGTTGATTACTAGAAGTGGGGTTCTTGGGTTAATTTATGTTCTCTTGAACCAAGTCTTAATGATATTTAGATCTCTCTAAACTCCATCCTTTAAAGAGAAAATAGGTTGGATGATATGATTTGGGATTTTTCCCCAAGTAGAACATTTTTTGTTTCCTTTATCTTCTCCTCCTTGTTTCAAACTGATATGTCCCCTTTTTGGTCTTTGTGCTAGACAAAATGTCTTACTCCTAAGTTTCACATTTTTTTTGGCTTATGATGTAGAAAAATATAATGACTATAAATAATCTTTGTAAAAGAGGATTTTGCATTACTAATTGGTGTTTTCTTTGCAAGAATGACCATGAACCTGTTCCTCATTTTTCCTAACGTCCTTCATCCTTAGAAGTGTGGGATCACATTTGAGTGTTTGGAACCTTTATTGGGTTTTTCCAACGACATTGAAGGAGTTTTTTCATCAATGGAAATGCCCAACAACTAATCCAATGGTGAAAAGAGTATGGCCTCTTGTTGTTGCCCATATCTGCTAGAATGTATAGAAGAAGCATGATAATAGAGTTTTTAGAGATAAGGAGTCTCCTTCCGAGGTGGTTGCAAGGAAGACGATCAAAGTCATTAAGTAAAATTATTTTTCAATCATTTAGGAAGATACTTATGAGGTAAAAGGCTATGATTATAATTCTAGTCTCCTCTATAACATTAATGCTTAATGGAAAAGGAAAGGGTATGGAAGGTGTGGACTTCTCCTCCAGATGGATGGTTAACAACAAATTTTGGTGATGTTACAAAAGAGAGTGCAAGTTAAGTTGGATGTGGTGGCATTTTTAGGGATATGTATGGTGACTTCTTGGGTGTTGTGGTAGTTCCCATGATAACTAAGACTATCAACATGGCAAAGACCATAGGGGCTCGCCAAAGTCCTGAAGTTAGCTAATAATCTCAATTGTAAATTAAAATTGTGGCACAAGGACAATTCCACAAACATTTTTAATTGCCTTCAAGTCAAAAGTATCACCTCATGGACCATCAAATCTCTTATCAAAGATGCAAGAATAAATTAGAATTCTTTTGAGAATTTTTAAATTACTCACTCTTTCTAGGAAATGAACCAAGCAGTTGACTAGATTGCCAACTTGATGGTCACAAGCAAGAAGAATTTCGCTTGGATTGATAGTGTCACTCTCGATGTATCAATTAAGGAAATCATTAAGGTGAATATGATAAGTATTTATGTAGGCAAGATTACAAAAGATCATGGAAACAATAGATAAGTACAAGTCAATTTAAGGGGTATCATTTATCATAGTGCATTATGGGATATGGGTTGCATTTCATTTCCATACATGTGATGGGTTATTTTATCAATTAAGAGTATGAATCTTCCAAAATTTTCCTTGATGCCATTTCTCTAAAGTTACAATTTGATCTTTTTGACTTAGCCATGGGAGTTGAACCCAAGTGTCAAGATCCTAATTCATGCATAGAGTGGAAGAATGATGGGGAGCTCTAGCACCAACTCAAAAAGGGAAAGATCACCCTGTTGGTGTTTGAAAACGCTGGAGGGTTTTCAATTATCCCATTGAGAAAGTGACACATCTAGGGGCAGCTAACTCCCATTTTCAACATGCCATTTCTGACAACAGGTCAACTATAAGGCTACACTCCTTCTACACTTCAGGCTCTGCAAAACCTAGGCGAGTATACCTTAGATTCAAATGATACCGTACCAGTGCAAAAACATATCCCTGAATCTATTAAGTAGATAAAACCCTTATATCTCCTAGTAACTCATGAAATGACACAGATCTATAGTAGCTAAATGTAGATCTAGAATATTCACAAGCTGGGTGAGGGTTAAACATTTAGGTCCTTCAACATAAAATGGAAAGAACATTTAATTAATCATGTTGAACTCAGCAAAACCTCAAATATGCAGCAGTAAGACCTAATGATCCTGTAGGTGATCAGTGCCTAATCCATTGGGCAAATCCATGAATCAAATGCATACATATGGATATCTAATACTTATACATATATTCAGATATTTGATCTATCTATTTAACTTGTAAATAGACATCTGTGCTCAATCTAAACCTCATTCTTACATGATATCCCCATCAGCAAACTTGCAACCCTGTTATTTCCCTAAAGCATTTACATAACTACTTGAGTTACAGGCAACAATGAAATAACATACAACCTTAAGGGACTGTAACTACAACCTAGGCTCTTTGTTCAAAGACCATAAAACATTGAAACTCACTGATGAAGGGAGACAAGAATCATAATGAAACTAATGAATATGTTATTCCTTGAAACAATACAAACATATGCATGAAATGAAAGCATGAAAAGCACCTAACAGATCTGAACTATCTATATTATCCTTCTACTGTTGTTCATACAAGAGAATTTCGCTAAAAAATATGGTGTCACAGTCATGGGAACACATCAAAAACTAGAACCAAGACCTGGTATCACAGTAGTGAGTGGTTTTTTCTCAAAAGACTGGAACCCTTCAAATGACAGAAAGAAAGAAAGACATAGACAAAGGTGAATTCCCAAATTGAATCTGCAACCGACATCTGTCCACTGGGAATTCAATCTTTTGCAACTGAAAGCCTCTTTCATTTCTTTACCCATCTTGATCTGATCTTGTTTCATCATTTTCTGTAAAAAAAACTTGCAAAATATCCCTTTCTAAATGATGAAAACTATGTGAGTTACCAAAATATCTGATTTGCCTCATGAAATGCCAGTTAAATTGGGTTTTTACTGAGTGAACCTTACTAGAATTTTACCCAAATTGTATTTTTACTACCCTTTAACCATCACCATGTTTAAAAATCAGTTCTGAACTTTGATTACCCAAATATAGTTACAATTTGAGCACCTAGTAGAAAACCTTCTATTGCTCGAACAGATAGATTCCTGTGCAGAAACTAACCCTAGAATCAGAAAATTCAGATTTTGTCGATTCCAGCAATATCTAATATCGCTATCTTTGCTTATCAAAAACCCATTAAACCTCAATTTGAAAAACAGTCCCCCGGTAGAAAGTTCAGGTCTGCAACTCTCATTTGATTTTAAATTTTGAAAAGTTTAAAATGCTTTAAAGTTAAAACTTTATAATATGCCCCCTTTTGATTTAAAACTAAATGAGAACGTGAGTCCATTTTTGAATTAAAAAACTCCTGTAGGTTGTTTGAGAAGAAATAAATAAAAAATAATTTTTTTATTATTTGTAATCTCTCTTCACCCCTCAGAATTTGGGGTCAAACTAGGTTTGATCGAGTGACACGTGTCACTCATTGATTGGCCAACTCAGCACACCTACCACATCACCATTTTCTCTGAGCTCGGTGCCACGTGTTGCTTTTTCGTAATCCCGAATTTCATAACTAGAGTGCATCTTCTTTTTGCAGGTGTGCGCCACCACCTGATCTTGGCACGTGGCAAGACCTTGTGCCTTTGCCTGAACCTACACGTCCCCACCACGTAATCCCACATTATTTATCCTCCTCGCAACTTATTTTTGCAGGAATGCAGGCGTCGTTCGATTCGCCATATTTTGTGATCGTGTTCATCTCTCGTTTTGGGCGCCACATCATCATCCTTGCGCATCCGTCCAAAATTTAACTTGTATCTCACTGACATCATCATACAACTGGCTGAGACCCGTACGCATCATGGCTTCCAAAAGCCTCTAATTCTTAAGACATCTTATTTTGTTAGTGATGTTGTATTTAAAATGTTTAAACTATCAAAGCCTGGCAAATGTGGGATAATTCATGCTTCATGGCCCTCTTGCTACGACTTTTCTTTTGACTCGTGTGAGACATTTTCTTGCCTTCTATAGATGTGAGCTTCCTTTTTTATGTGAGCTCTCTATTGATCTGCTAGAAGAGTGTCCTTTTCCTTCTACAAACCCTCTAAATCAGATTTCAAAGTATTATAGCTGAGTTTGAGGACTCAAACTGGCGATCCTTTGGTTTGAAAATATGCTCTGACTGTTTATGCCTTTTAAACTGTGACCTGCTACCCAACGAATGTAAGTTCCCTTTTAAAAGGGTGGCCTCCTTCTCCTTTAGCAAGTGTGATTGCCTTTTATGCGTTGAATCCCCCCTTTAGAGGCTGCGACTTCAACTTCATCTTAAAACACTGTCACTCTCCTCTAAGTCTGCTGTCTGTGTGGAGATTCTTGTTTTGCATGGGCGAGCTATTTGCTTTGACTCCGATGCATTATACTTGACGAAACTAGAACTTTGTACATTAATGCGTGGAGCTCCATTGCGCTGCTTATGCGATATTCTCTATCACTGCCAGCTTTGGATTTAGCATAGGGTCCTTATGCTCAGCGTGAGTTCCCTTGCTACATTGAGAGTTCCTCTTTGATAATGCATAAACTCTTCATTTTATGTGCTTGTGATTGTCTTTCCTTTGTGCGTTGATTGTTCTTGTTTAATACGTAGGCCTGGTCTTTTCTGACCACACTACCGCCTGGTGTCAGCTCATTTCCAACAGCCTTTTCACTTTAAAACTATGGCTTTTAATGGCATGAAGCTGGAGCTGGGTGTTTGCACCTTTGTCTTTAACTAGCTCCTTATCTTAGGCGTGTGGGCTTCTTTTGTTCTGCCATTGGTGTGGAGTGCTTGGTCTCTTCTTCATTCGCGTGGGACATCTTACCTGGAGTCATCTCCACATTATTTGATTGCATGGGCATCTTATCCTCTGCTTGACCACGATCCCTGATTTGTATTGTTGCTTTAAGTCAAAGATTTGATAGTTTTTCTTTTTGGAAAGGTGCTAAGGCAAGGATGAACAATTGAAAGCATACTTTTCCATTGCCATAGCTTCTTGAGCACTGAGACAATAAGCTCTTCTACCCATTCAATATCATCTTTGTTGAATTTTAGAGATACCTCGTAATATGGATTCCTCAGAGATGAAGCCTCTTCGGTTGCATATAAGTCTAGTTCATCATCCTTATCCTTAATCTTTGAAGATATAAACTCCTCTTGGGGACTCATACATAGATTTCCTATCCATATATTTCTGTTATCTGACCTAATTTCAAAGATTAAACAACTGATAGAATAGCAGGGTCATTCAATGAGCCATCAAGCTTATGTAAAACATAGTTCCATTTTTCCAACATGAAAGTCGCATGAACACATCACATTTACTACTCATTTGCAGCAACTATGGGCTTCATTACTCCACCTTTGAAGACACCTTTATTAACTTACTTCCTAGCTGAATGTAGATCTGATCATTAGCTGATGGTGGGCTTCTTTGTGTTGGTGACTATTCCTTATTTCCATGTAGTAACTTTGAATTATCCCTTGAGTATATGATCATACTAATTCCACACTTCCAAAGTTTAAATACAGAAGCCATCTTAAAAACTTACTAGCTGTCACAAACCTAATGAATTTAGCTGGGCCCCAAAGTGGGTCCGGCTAAATTTTTTTTGTTTCTGAACAACTGATATTCTAAACTGATCCATTGAAACTTTGATATTGTTCAGAATCAGAGTCGAGAACTGAAACAATCATTTAGAACTTATTTCATCACTGTTATGCAATTATCAAATTGGTACTAGAAGGTCTGTTGACTGGCCTTAAAAACTGACCACAACACCTGATCGAGCTCTGAACACTGGCACACTAACTCTTTGTTCCACATACTTTCACCCTGTCAGATCTTGTCTTATGAAAAATTTGGGGTCAAAAGATATTGACCGTCAAAGTTGACCTTTCAGAATCACCTACACTTAAACATGTTAGAAAACACTGAATTGGGTTTGGAATCGGCTTTAAAAACTGGGCAAATGGGAAAACAAAAATAGGGACATTGGTTCTCTGTCATGAGGATATTATAGATCTGTGATTTGGGCTCATGATGAATAACAAGACGTATTTGGCGAGCGGTCAAAGTAGGCTACTTGGATTTTGCAAACTGGAAACATTGACAAAAAACATTTTTTGCGAATGGAATTGGCCTAGAAAGGTGTGCAAGTGGATTCATCATGACTTGCAAACTGGCAGACTTGAAGAATTTTTAGAGGAAAATACAAGGATACAATCCATTCAACTTGACCTATCAGAGATCGAGAGATATAACATCACGAACAAGGGTCCTAATCAATCTGCACTTTAAGATGCCAGTAAAAAGATATAAATTCCATTTGGAATCTCATTTGAAAACTGATCAAACAGATTTGTCATAAGGTGAAACCTAAAACATAACAATTCTTTGACGTCTAAAATGCAACGCAAAAGGAATTTTCACATTTTGATCAACTGGGTCAAAGTTATAACACGCCAAACAGGGCTTCCCAGAATTGTGTGCAAAGTGCATCAATATGAAAACAGTAACTAACCAACTTTGAGGGATTCAAAACCTAGTCAAATGAACTCGAAACGACTCGAAATATGAAACATAGGTTCTCGGGTATGGACACTAGACACTCTCAAAGAAAAAAGTCACAACACCTTTCTGGGTGCAAGATATTCAAATGCAAACACAGCCTCCTATCGTTGTTTGACACTAAGGTGAAAATGCAAATTTGACATTAGCTCAGAACGAGACTTCACGAAATGGCTCGGAATGACATTTTAACTTCATAGAACACTTAAACAAGCTGAATGCAGGGTGTTAGAAACATAAAACACCTTAGGGGCCTCAAAGGTACAGTCGGGTACATATGCATTTATGGGGCTTTCATAGGCTTGACTTGATTCAAAATCATAAATGGATGCTCAAAATGAGAAAGCAATTTTGAGCTCCAACACACCCAATGTTAGAGTAATAAGATATTGCCTTATTAATTAAATCATTTTTATTTAATTATTAAGTCACTTATTATCTCTAGTTTACTTAAGCTAAACTTTAGACATATAATAATTAATTCTTTTATTAATTATTATCATGCAACATAGGTTTTACCTATTAGGGTTTTGATCTCCTTTTATAAGGATTGATCTCTTGGTAATTTATTCATTCACTTTTGATTATAGAAATTTCTCTTTTTTCTCATCAAGAATGTCTCATCTATGGATTTGACAATTCCAGCCTCTATAGCTTTTTGCTTCTCTTTCCATGGCAAGTGTTTGCATGTAGGTGATTCTTGGGATCTATGGGGTTGATCTTTCATCAACGTCAACATGGTGTCAAAGCTCCAGATCTTCATGCCCCTATTCTATTTATGAGAAGTTTGGCTCGGCTTTTAGATCTTTTTCTTTTTCATTCGAAGAGTTTCATTTTTCAGAGTTATTTTGTATTGAATCTAGGGGTTATTGATTTTCGGTGCACTTTGAGCCCAAACGGACATCACATTGAGCTCAAAACGCCCAAAAACCCCTATTTTCATATAAAATTTGTCAAATTTGGACACAATTGGAATTTGAGGCAAAAAAAGAATTGCTCTTAGATTGGGCATGTTTCCCGAGGTGATGATTTCTTGATTTTGTCACACAAATTGAGATTTTTTGGTTGAAAAATCAAGGATTTTGGCATGTTTCCCAACATGATTATTTTTCTATCTTTTGGCACACAAATTGATATTTTTTAAAATTGAGTTTTTTGGCATGTTTCCTGAGGTGGTGATTTTGTGATTTTTGTACAAAAATTGAGATTTTTGCATAGAAATTGAGACAGTTTTAATACATAATTGACATGCTTCCTGAGGTAATTACTATTTTCAAGGCATTTTGGCACAAATCCTAAGGTGGAAAAAATTATTTTTCCCTTCCAGTGCTTTTTTGACCTACATGTGGTTTTTCGACCATAACTTGCTCATCTGGACTCTGTTTTTCAATCCGAAAGAAGCACCAAAAAGCTGATTTTGAGCCTATCATGATGGTGTCATTTATTTATGCTTTTGATGCTATTTGGTTGCTGGTTTATGTAGTTAAAGTTGAGAGGTTATATTTTTCACTTCAGGAAACATATCTTTAGACATTCTATTTTCCAGATTATGCTCCAGGCAAATCCCATTCAATTTTTTTCTTTTTTGAATTCTGATGGATATCTTGGTTATTTCAAGTTTGGAGATTGATTTTGTTGTTTTAGATGATTTTTCATGGGTTGTACTATCTATTGTATTAGTCTTTTTTGTCTTTTTTGATCTTTGTTAACATCCTTTTTTAGTATTTTTGCAAATGCACTAAGATAAAGTGCCACTCTATTGCATTTTGGGATCTTGCACATCTTTGTGTTTTGTTGTACTCACACTACATTATAAAGTGCCTTGGGGGGTTTCATGTTGGCCATATATTTCATCTTCCTTTATCAATTGAGTGTTCCTTCCACGATATTAGCCTCATGATGTGTCGATGACATGTGCCATTATAGGGGCTTGTACTTCTTTTACACTCTCAATATTCCTAGTTCTTTCTGTAGGAGATATTGTATTCAGTTTAAGTGTTCACATCTTACTTCTCAACATTATGGGGGGGGGAGGTGTTATGTTGGTTCTATTGATTTCTTGGTTTGATGGAGTGAGCTATGTATTCAGTATTTGATCCTATGTACTAGGTGATTGCAGTAGCTTGATACTTGTGCATTTCGGTGAGATGGATCATTTACCATATAGGCATTCATTCATCACTATATTTGGAGGCCATGAAGATGCCTTCCATCTTTGATTGATCAAATCTTCATACTTAGTCTTCTCTACCTAGTCATGTTCTATACAGTGGAGGTTATTTAGATCAATAGTTTGGTAATGTTTGTAGTGCCATGCTTCAGTGGTGTTCTTCATGATCATCTTTTGTTCCTATCTTCTAGAACATTTTTTCCATCACTTTTTTGAGTAGGTTTTTTCCCATGTGGTTTTCTCTATTTCTCCTCTTTACAAAGATTTGGTCGTGCTTGGGTACCTCATCAGGTTTTGTTGTAGGGACACAATTTACTTTTTGTAGTAGTTTCTAGGTTTTTAGCTACTCCCTAAGTTTATCTTAAGGGGGAGTGTTCGAGTAATAAGATATTGCCTTATCAATTAAATCATTTTGATTTAATTATTAAGTCACTTATTATCTCTAGTTTACTTAAGCTAAACTTTAAACATATAATAATTAATTTTTTTATTAATTATTATCATGCAACCTAGATTTTACTTGTTAGGGTTTTGATCTCCTTTTATAAGGATTGACCTCTTTGTAATTTATTCATTCACTTTTGATTATAGTAATTTCTCTTTTTTCTCATCAAGAATGTCTCATCTATGGATCTGATAATTATAGCCTCCATAGCATTTTACTTCTCTTTCTGTGGCAAGTGTTTGCATGTAGGTGATTCTTAGGAGTTGTGGGGTTGATCTTTCATCAACTTCAACACCCAATACCTTGAACCTCTCCATGGTTCAAAAAGGATGTTACATGTAATTTTTTCAAAGGATAGGAGGGAGGTTTTGTTACTTTGTATGGGGTTAAAATAGAACAGAATGTGGAATTTATTTTTGAGATTTTTGGCCTGCTGAGTATTGGTATGCCTTTTTTAAAGAAAGAAACTTATTTGATGTTGTAGTGTGCAAGTTTCCTAAAACCAAGGAGGAAGATGATTATCTAGTCAAGGCACAAAATTTTTATAATATTAAGTAGATTAAACCCATCTGGAGGAAAGTTTTCTCCTGTGTTACATATTATTTCACTCTTGATAGGAAATAATCTAGGGTGCACAACTACCATTTTTCTCTACTCAATCATTTTTTATACCAAAAAAAGGTGTATTTTTATTATTTCTTATTAGTCCCTCATAAATATTATGGTTCAACATATTAGAAAACTTAAGAATCTAGTGCTTCATGAGGGCCTTATTCTTCTAATTTTAGAGTATTGTAAGCTGATGACTCGTTTGAAATACCCTAAAAGGAAGAAAATTATAGAAGGGGAGGATCTTGATAAGATAAATATGTGGGGCTAAAAAGTAGGAAAGAAATCCCCTTCTAGCTTCTAGAAGAAAATTTAAATGAATGAGGGGACGAAAACGCAAAGTGGTAGCAAATCTAATTCAAAGGATGAAGAGGGAAGCCCTGTTAGCATTCCTTTTGATGAGAAGAAAGGTATAGAATCAGGGGATGATAATGACTATTCCATAAATTCTCCTGAGAATAAGGAAAAAGAGACATATACCAATACTGAGAAGGATCCGCCTCCCACGGTTAAGTCTAGCAAAAAGGTGAGGGCTAAGGATATGGAGATGGAAGAAATTGTTAAGAAGCCCAAGGAAATGAAAGATGTGATCACCTGGGAGAAGTATCATAACAAGAAGGAGGGTCAAATCATAACAATATTTTTGACTATCCTAATTCTAGCTTGACCAAGGGTTATTTGGACCCTAATAACACTGCAGTTTCTAACGTTGAAACTCAAAATGTTTATGATGAGCTTACTAGTCAGAAGGAGATTACCACTCACTCTAGCCATGGTGTTCCTAATAGAAAGGTGGAAACTACATTAAATTTTTTAAACAAGGCCAATTGAGGGATGATAATTCTTTGGTTATGGACAATTGGTGATACAATGAATTTCACAACCTTAAGGCCAAGGTTGGTAATCTCCAAGCCTAGTTAAATTGGGAATCTCAAGCCATGATGGAGCTAGAAAAGAAAATTGGGCAAGTTCAAGAGAGTTTGACACTGCATAACAAGAACTTGAAGGACATTCTTAGATGCAATGATGAGAAGATGAAGGTGATTACTTAGTATCTCATGGATTTGTCTTCCCTAATGGACAACAATGATGGAGACCAAGGTATTGACTACATGGGTTTGGAGTAGGGCATTGATGATACTGGTCCTAGCAAACAAACTAGTGTGAACATGAGGAAGAAAGCTCAAAGTGTTGTTGCTCAAGATATCCAGGATACTACTGGTGATGTCATCATTATAGAGAATTAGGTGGCTTGTGTCCTTAGAGAGCTTGTCTAGCTTCCTTTTTGTCTCAGTGACTACTAGTTTGGTGTTGTAGGGTGTTGCTGATTTTGATTTCGTTTGCTAGCTTTTGTGTTTCCAATAGTGTTTTAATTTATTTTTTGGTTTTTGTGGGCTTTATTGAATATTTGATGTAATATCTCCTTAAAACCCATTTTTACCTTAGTCCAAAACATTTGGTTTACATTACATACCTTAATTCTTACAATTTTATTAATAAATAAATAACATGGAATATATTTATAATGTACCATTATTTACAACCTCATATGCTTTCATCCTATAACTACCAACCAACATGGTGGCTATAAACAATTTGTGATGATGAATTAATATGTAATGTGGAGTAACTATACATGAACTAGATGGATATTAGAGCTTTTTTTCATTAAACCTCTATAAATATCCAATGCATTGGTGTACTTATTGCTTCCACATTTCATTAAGAAACAATTATCACATAATACAATCACAAGGAAAGGTCAAGTGAGAGAGAACATCTTCGAGAAAATGGGTTTTTTTTTGCAACATTTGGCTAATAAGGGTCAAGTTGTGCAAGATGATTGGATATTTGTGGATAATTCCTCATATATAGATCATTGAGGGGTGACCATAAGAGTTTCACATGATAATTTGTTTTTTTCTAAACTTCTAAAATGAGTTGATCAAGTAAATGCACAATTGAGTATATATTATAATTTTATTTTTTCTATAAAGTATTTGTTATTAATCTTGCCATCATCGTGGTCAATATGTATTTAAATTTATTTTATAAATAGACATAAATGAAATAAACTTCTCAAATTCTCATGAAATTGTTGTATTATAAAATAGCTCTTAGAATATAGGTGAATAAGCACGTCAAGTGTTTTGATTATTATTCAATGATTCAATGGAACATTCTACACTAGAAAATGATAGTAAAATTCATTTATTTTTACTATCTAACATTATTTTGAAGCATAGGTAAATCCTGAAGCACATGCTTGATATCTACCTTTTAAAATTTAAAATTTAAAGTTTATATAGTACTTACTTATTCTACTAGTGACTAGGCTAATACTTATCCATTTTATTAGTCAAATTGATTAACTAGACAAACATCTAGGGGCAAAATAATGAAATGTGCTTGCATGTAAATATATTCATTTGCATCCATTAAACATATATTTCCTCTTCTCAAAATTTCTCTCATTATGATTGTTTGCTTATTTCGTGTCATTTTTGTAGTTGTGTGGTTAAGCTTACAAACATAGATTCGACCCCACCTTTTTCAAATTAAATTCAAAATTTAACTAACTCTCACCCATTTTACTAGTTGTTTTGATAGAATTAAACATAAATTCAAGAAAGTTAATGATATGTCCTTGCCTTTAAAGGTGCCCCTTTTACATATTTCATCTTCTCACATCTTCTCTTGTATGGTACTTTTTGTAGTTATGTATATACACTACAAAACATAGACTTGGCCACTACCTTTTTAAAATTCAACATAAGATTTTAGTTAAATTGTTTCCATACAAATAGTAACCATGCCCCAAATATATACACATTTGTGTTGGATGATGATGTGTGTTTATAATTATGTATAACGCCCCACCAGGGAACCCAATAGAACTAACCTAAAGTTTTCACTAAGTTTGTCAAACATTTTTTTTGAAAGATAATAACAACAAGAGATAATATAACAGAAGCAATAACTCACATGCATACAACCATCATAAATAGATTACATCTCTTAAGGGTCCCATGACATTGAATCACATATATAAATAAGTTTATTAATATTAAATGTAACACATAACCAAAATCCACATCATGGAATAATCAAAAGTAGGATTCCAATTAAATAATATACAATTACATAAGATGCCACTTGGCATAACCAGAATGCATAATCATCCATTATACAAGTCACAGGGTATGAAAAGCTCAAAGAATATACATCATCAATAAGATCTCTGATAAATCAAGTACAATACAATAGAATATAACCACCATCAGAAACACAAGATAAGAAAGAAAGGATCAACTAAACAAGCACATCCAACAACAACATCTAGCCGTTAGATCTCAATGGTATAAGAAAATGCACTACCACTTGACCTCGTGGAACCTAAATGGTCCACTACCACCATGTTGAGGAGATAGTATCAAGTCCCATAAAGATATCAATCCACAAGACATAACCAACATCTAGGTCAAGGAAACACCTAAAAGAAAACTATCTCAAAGGTACCAAGACACAAGTATCATCCAATCCCAAAGGCAATAAGACACATAGGAAATCCACCATGTAAGTGGGCGAGTGTCATTGCATGAGCCAACTCTAAGGTTACCTTGGCAACCTCTCTAGACTCCAACCCCCTAGTGTCTCTATGCGGCACCACTATCCTTTTGTATAGACAAGGCATACTTACGAAACAAGGTCACAACCAAGCATCCTCTCTACTCCCATCCTAGCATGTACTAGCACTCAAGGCACGAGTGAGGAAAAACACTAACTTTTATTAGTTTAGTTTAACCCCATTTAATGAAATGTTATCACTTATTAAAACAACTTGCAATAGGT
Organism: Cupressus sempervirens; assembly: GCA_028749045.1. Classification (NCBI taxonomy): domain Eukaryota; kingdom Viridiplantae; phylum Streptophyta; class Pinopsida; order Cupressales; family Cupressaceae; genus Cupressus; species Cupressus sempervirens. The sequence goes on from CM053787.1 coordinate 294,319,726, forward strand.
TACCCAGGCATCCACTTAGGGCTCCACCCTCCATTGCAAGCCACTTCCCAACATACACACATATTACCTACCCTAGGCTCATAAAAAGTACAACTCATAAAATAACAATTTTCACCTTAGTCCTTTACAAGTGATTGGAAAGCACCTAAGGACAAATCATAACAATCACCTCAATCCTATGCAAGTAATTGGAAATCACCATAAGACAAATCAGAATAATCACCTCAGTCCTATACAAGCTACTAGAAAGCACCAAAAGATAACTGATCAAAAGCTCAAAGGTTACAACAAGAAAGTCATAATCACCACCTCAATTCTATACAAGCAACTAGAAAGCACTAACAAATACTGATCAAAACTCATCATAGAAAACAGGTGACACATCACCAGATCGAGTATAAAAGATCGTGACCAAAATATAGCCATAACATCATCACAGAACAAAACCCCCAAGCCTCTAGTAAACATCCTGATTGGTCAAGGAACTAAGTCAAACCCGAACCCCAACACAAAAGAAAACATACATTATAGCAGTGTAGTTTGTAATTTGTTTGGTTTTGAAAACATAAGAATTTGGTTTAACACTGAGTTCTAGTTTTCATTTATCCAAGTTCATGTTTGCTAAGGTTTTCCAATCCGCAATTATTCCAAGAGTAACATTTTCAAAATTTTAAATGAAAAGTTCTTTTAAATAACAATCTCAAAGAAAAAACTATTTAATCAAATTTATACTGATATTCCATTTAACAACTTCTTGTTATTAAATATACTGAAAATAAACTATTAACTCAAATTAAAATTTATAAAATAAATTTACAACAACCTCATAATTAATTAATATTATGAAAATTTTATTAACTAAATTATTAATACTAATAGTTATTTAATTAATAATAAAATAATATATATAATATTTTATTTAATAATTATTATTATTATCAAATTAATTAATATAATAATATAAATAAATTAATAAAAATCTTAATAATAACAACATTAACAATTAGTAATTTTATTAATATTAAAAATGTTATTAATATAAAATAATATATAATTAATAAATAAAAGCGAATGCCAAATGTGATTGCATCTCATATCCCAAATATGAGAAGCCACTTAGTGGCTTGGTTGCCAAAGGCAACCGCTACCTTGGCAACATCCTCTACTACAACAATTGTTGCTATGACAATCAAGCGGGGGGGAGTCATTGCCCCTCTCCTTTTTTAATTTTATACTTTTTTTAATATAAACATTTAAAATAGTGCCCCCTTTCCTATTAAATTCACATAGTCTGAATTTGCAATGTTAAATACAATAGCACAAAATTTAATAAATGTATATAAAATATATAATATAATTACTGTGGTAATCTTATATAATACATATATTTTATATCAATTTTCATAATAGATTTGATAGGGGAACAAAATAGAAACAACCAAATTTAATAATTCCATTTCTGGTATTCTTTCTCAAACCCCATCCTGAATCCCAACAATCAAATAACGAATCCCCAAATTCATCAAACAAGGTTTCAAATCTCAAATTTGTTTATAATCGTTTTCAAAATAAAAAATAAAAGATTCACAAGCGTTTCAGATTAAATCATAAATAATTCAATAACAGAAATCATTTTTTTTTTAAATTTAAACAAGAGTTTCAACCCAAATGAATTTTGTAATAGATCCATCAATCACGAAGAAGATAAAATAATTTCATTGAGGTGATGATTGTGACTTTCTTGTTGTAACCTTTAAGCTTTTGATCGATTATCTTCTGGTAATTTCCAGTTGCTTGTATAGGACTGAGGTGATTATTGTGATTTATCTTATGGTATTTTCTAGTTGCTTGAATAGGACTGAGGTGATTGTTATGATTTCTCCTTGGGTGCTTTACAAGTGCTTGTAAAGGACTATGGTGATTACTGTGTTTTATCTATAGGTGCTTTCCAGTTGCTTGTAAAGGACTGATGTGAAAATTGTGATTTTATGAGTTGTACTTTTTATGATCCTAGGGTGGGTAATATGTGTGTACATTGGAAAGTGGCTTGCAATGGAGGCCAAAGCCCTAAGTGGCTGCCTAGGTAACCCATTGTAAGTTTTTTTAATAAGTGATAACATTTCATTAAATGGGTTTAAAATGAACTAAGAAGAGTTAGTGTTTTTCCTCGTCCATGCCTTGAGTACTAGTACATGCTAGGATGGGAGTAGAGAGGATGCTTGGTTGTGATACTGGTGCCAAATAGGGACACTAGGGGGCCATAGTCTAGAGAGGTTGTGAGGGTAACCTTAGAGTTGGCTCATGCAATGACACTTGCCCACTTACATAGTAGTTTTGCCATGTGTCTTGTTGCCTCTGGGATTAGATGATACTCGTGTCTTGGTACCTTTGAGATAGTTTGCTTTCTGGTGTTTCTTTGACCTAGATGTTGGTTATGTCTTATGGATTGATATTCATATGGGACATGAGACTATTCCTCAGCATGGTGGGAGTGAGCTATTTAGGTTCCACGAGGTCGAGTGGTAGTGCATTTTTCTTATAGCATTGAGATCTGATAGTTGAATGTTGTTACTGGATGTGCTTATGTAGTTGATCCTTTCTTTCTTATCTTGTGTTTCTTATGGTGGTTATATTCTGTTGTACTGTACTTGATTTATTAGAGATCTTATTGATGATGTATATTCGTGAGCTTTTCATATCCTGTGACTTGTATAATAGATGATTACGCATTATGGTTATGCCAAGCGACATCTTATGTAATTGTATATTATTTAATTGGAATCGTACCTGTGATTATTCCATGATGTGGATTTCGGTTATGTGTTACATTTAATATTAATAAACTTATTTATATATGTGATTCAACATCATGGGACCATTAAGAGATGTAATCTATTTATGATGGTTGTATGTATGTGAGTTATTGCTTCTGCTATATTATCACTTGTTATTATCTTTCAAAAAAAATGTTTGACAAACTTAGTGCAAACTTTAGGTTAATTTCTTTTGGGTTCCCTGGTGGGGCGTTGCATCTGGTTTTAGAACTCGAGTTTCTACATTGGGGGCTCTAGGTATATTAGAATACCACTAGTTGTCAACTAGTTAAACTAAAATGAAATTTAAAAAGTTATACGTATCTATTACAAATTGAACACTTGAAACTTTAAACTTGATTTTTTGAAACATTGAAAAAGGTAGAAACTTGAATGACTATTGAGTTGAATTTCAGACATATCTTTGTATGTTTGTGTTTTGAGGTGGCATGCCTTTGTTGAATTTGCGGGCATTATGTTGTTCTTGCTTGGGTGTTTTTAGTGGAGTCTTATCCTCCTACAAGGGAAAATGGTCCTATGGGACCCGCATAGTGAGTGCTAGAGTTTTAATCTTTCTTTTAGGCTTCCAAGAGTAAGCCTAAGTTTGGGAGGTTGTGGGTGGGGCGGGGTGTGGATGTAATGCTCAACCCTAGTTGACTTTTCATGTTGGATTGACAAACTTTCTTAGGCCTATTTTATGATTAGCAGTACTTGATTACCAAATTGGATTAAATGTATTTCATATTCAATTTATATATTTGATGAGCTACTTGATACTTAGTTATTTCAATGTGTTCAGGATTATTTCGATGATGAGACATGTATGTTCATATAATGATTTCAGTTATTTTCATGATGATAGTTAGATGTGTAATTTATATGTAGTTCTATGGTTACTTACCCCATACTTGCATGTGTATGGTGTACTTATATGTTTTACTTTATGTACATAGTCACTTGCTTGTTGGGATCTACATGAGGCACCACTCCCAGCCATTCCTTGTTTAGTTTAGATTACATGTGTATGTAAATTCTTGAATTTTATGCAGATTGTAGATACCAGGCATCAACTTCCCTGAATTGCCAGGATGAGCGCACCTTATCGCAATATCTCAATGGTAAAAGATGGGAGATAATTCTTGAGTCCAAATCCTAACCTTAAGCCAATTGTCCTATGAAGTAGGACACGTATCTGAGTTTTATCCTTCTGAATTTGTGTAGTGATGTGAATTTATGATTTTGACCCTTGAGTTTGATCTAATAACTATTCTTTAAATTGAGTTTTCGTATTTAGTCTTCTGGGTCTATGGTGATTTTTAGTTAAAATTAAATCAAATTAAAAGATAATTTAATAATAGGCAAGAGCCTACAACACAATGGTAAATTGTGAACCTCTTAATTGGGAGGTCTTGGGTTCAAATATACTCGAGATTAATTAATAATTAAAATAATTAATCACAATAGATAATAAAAATAAACCTTGGCATTAGCCTCTTACCAAGCAAAAAAAGAAGATAATTTAATGATTTAATTTAATGAAAATTTTATAAAGAAAAAACAATATTTAATTATATTTAATTAATCAAATAAAAGAATTTAATTTAAAAGATTTAATTAAAGTTTTAATTTTGGCATGTTTATATTTATCTAGTTTCATAATATTTTATTTAGGAGTTTCATTTTAAAAAATTAACTCTAAATAATATTATTAGTTGAATTAATAAATATATTATAAAAAACGTCTCATGATTTAATAAGAGAGAGAAATGAATTGATTTAATAAAGATTATTTTTATTAAAATGCAAAAGGTTGCACATGAAAATTAAAATATAATAGAATAATAAAAGAAAAGGTTTTGTATGATTGCAAAATCGAAGCCCTAATTGGAGAAGGCTCTTTATTAGGAAATTAGAGCTCGTTTCTCCACACACAAATTTGGATGAGCCAATTTTCGAGAAGAGCGTTTTTGAAAGAAGGGGAAATTGCTTGCAAGCTCTATGTGTTCATTGTTTAGCATTAGATATAGGTAGGATCTCATGAGTTTTGCGTAGTAGTTTCCTCTATGAAATCATTATATATTCTTCGTGATTGATGGAGCTGTTTCATAATTCATTTGGGTTGAAACTCTTGTTTAAAAAAATATTAAAAATTAATTTATGTTAATGAATTGTCTGTGATTTAATCTCAAACCCTTGTTGTGAATCTATTGTTTTTCATTTTGAAAATGACTGTAAACAAATTTGAGATTGGAAACCTTGTTTGATGAATTTGGGGATTCGTAATTTGATTGTTGGAATTCGGGATGGGGAATTATTAAATTTGATTGTTTCTATTTCCTTTCCCTATCAAATCTATTATGAAAATTGATTCACACACACACACACACACACACACACACATATATAAAATATAAAATTACCACGGTTAATAAATTTACTGTGATAATTTTACATATACATATATTAAATTTCGTGCTGCTGTATTTAACATTGCGAATTCAGACTGTGTGAATTTTATAGGAAGGGGGCATTGTTTTTAATGTTTATATTAAAAATATATATAAAATAAAAAAAGAAGAGGGGTAATAGCTTCCCTCCTCCCATCGACTGCTATAATAGCAATTGTCGTAGCAGCAATTGTCGTAGCAGCAACTATCGTAGTAACACATGCTGCCAAGGCAATGAATGTTGCTAGGGCAACTGTTGCCTTTGGTAGCCAAGTCGCTAAGCGGCTTCCCATATTTGGGATATGCGATGCAATCGTATTTGGAATTTACTTTTTATTATTATTATAAACTATTTTATATTAATAGTATTAATATAATTATTAATTGTTAGTGTTGTTATTAATAAGATTATTATTATTATTTTATTGATATTATTATATTAAGTAATATGATCATTATTATTATTTATTATTAATAAAAATATTAATAATAATAAGATTAACAATTAATAATTATATTAATATTAATAATGTTATTAATATAAAATAATTTATAATAATAATAAAAAAGTGAATGTCAAATGCAATTGCATCTCATATCCCAAATATGGGAAGTTGCTTAGTAGCTTGGTTGTTGAAGGCAGCCAGGGGGGAGTGGGAAGTCATTGCACCTCACCTCATATATATATATATATATATATATATATATATATATATATATATATATATATATATATATATATATATATGAACATTAAAAACAACGCCCCCCTTTTCTATTAAATTCACATAGTCTAAATTTGCAGTTAAATACAACACCACAAAATTTAATATATGTATATATAAAATTATCACAGTAAATTTATTTAATGTGGTAATTTTATATAATATATAGATTTTTAAATCAATTTTCATAATAGATCTGATATGGCAATGAAATAGAAACAATCAAATTTAATAATTCCATTTTTGGTATTCTTTCTCAAACCTCATCCCAAATCCGAGCAATCAAATTATGAATCCCCAAATACATCGAACAAGGTTTCTAATCTCAAATTTGTTTACAATCATTTTCGAAATGAAAAACAATAGATTCACAACAAGAGCTTCAGATTAAATCATAGACAATTCAATAACGAAAATCTTTTTTTTTTTTTAAACAAGAGTTTCAACCCAAATGAACTATGAAAGAAATCCATCAATCACGAAGAAGACATAATGATTTTCACAAAGGAAACTATTGTGCAAAACTCATGAGATCCTATTAGAATATGATGCTAAACAATAAACGCATGGAGTTCGCAAGCAATTTACCCTTCTTTCGAACACCCTCTTCTTAGAAATTGGCTCCTCCAAATCTGTGTGTGGAGAAATGAGCTCTAATTTCCTAATAAAGTGCTTTCTCCAATTAGGGCTTCGATTTTACAATCACGTGAAACCTTTTCCTTTATTATTTTATTATATTTTAATTTTCACGTGCAACCTTTTGCATTTTAATAAAAATAATCTTTATTAAATCAATTCCTTTCTCTCTCTTATTAAATCACAACACGTTTTTAATAATGTATTCATTAATTCAACTAATAATATTATTTAGAGTTTTTAAAAAAATGAAACACCTAAATAAATTATTATTAAATTAAATAAATATAAATATGCCAAAATTAGAACTTTAATTAAATCTTTTAAATTTAATTATTTTATTTCTTAATTAATTAAATATAATTAAATATTAATTTTTCTTTATAAAATTTTCATTAAGTTAAATCATTAAATTATCTTTTTTTTTTCTCGATAAGAGGCTGAAGCCAAGGTTAATTATTATTATATATCGTGATTAATTATTTCAATTATTAATTAATCTCGAGTAGATTTGGACCTAAGACCTCCCAATTAAGAGGCTCACAATTTACCACTGTGTTGTAGGCTCTTGCATATCATTAAATTATATTTTAATTTGATTTAATTAAACTAGAAAATCACCACAGACCCACAAGACTACATATGAAAACTCAATTTAAAGAAAAAAGTACTAGATTGAACTCAAGGGTCAAAATCACAAATTCACATCAGTAGACAAATTCAGAAGGATAAAACTTAGATACTTGTCCTACTTTCTAAGACAATTGGATTAAGGTTAGGATTTGGACTCAAGAATTATCTCCCCTCTTTTACCATTGAGATACTGTGATAGGGTATGCTCATCCTAGCAATTCATGGAAGTTGATGCTCGGTACCTGCAATCTGCATAAAATTTGAGCATGTATATACACATAATCTAAACTAAATAGGCAATAGTGGGGAGTGGTGCACCATGTAGATCTCAACTAGCAGGTGGCTACGACTCCCTCCCTCAACCACATTAGGAATGTCAAACATAAAGTAAAACATACAAGTACACCATACACATGCAAGTATGGTGTAAGTAACCATAGAATCGCATATAAATCACACATCTAACTATCATCATGAAAATAACTAAAAACAATATATTAACATACATGTATCATCATTGAAATAATCTTGAACATATGAAATAACTAAGTATCAAGTAGCTCATCAAATATATAAACTGAATATGAAATAACATCTAATCTCATCTGGTAACCAAGTATCACTAATCATAAAACATAATCATAAAATTGGCCTAAAAGAGTTTGGCAATCCAACATGAAAAGTCAACTAGGGGTAGGCATTACATTATGCCTCATCCTATATAATAATTAAAGGTGCAATTAATAGTAAAACACCTTGACTAGGTGGATTAAACATATCAACACATTTTCTATATCTTTCAAGGATGCTTATGTATTGTCTTTGATATTTTGCATGCATCTTTGGGAGTTTTTAGGTGAATACATCCATTTTCCATATAATGTAAATTCTTCTAAACTAATTTTAAATATCACCAATATCATATATTATGAAAAAAAAGTAGATTCAACAAAGGTTGATCTAACAAGCAATATAAAAAAGATACACACAAACTAGGTACAAGGCTTCACTTAGTGAGAACCTAAGTCATATCATGTGCATTCTTGGCATATTAGAGAATACCCTTATTTTCAAAAATATTGCCTCAAACTCCTTTTTTGTCACCCCTCTCCAATGCCCACCCAATACTACACACCCATTCACTATTCTTTTTCCATTTTAAACCCTCCAATATGAATGCATGTGATATGGTATTTATCCCATTAGTGAAGCCCACATGAACTAGAATCAATTCCACATATACAGGGTAGATATGAAAACATGGACAAGACATTGACCCATACATTCAATCTAATACATAATTGAAAACACTATTAACAACTTATATATATATATATATATATATATATATATATATATATAATCATGTCACAAAATTAGATGACAATAATACTACATCTAGTAGTGAGATCTCACTAGTTGTGCCCCACACAAAACTCTAAATGAAGGTTCAATCATAAATAACAAGCAAGAATCTTGAAAGAAAGAAACAAGTGTGACATACAAATTTGATAATCTCACTTCATAAAGTATAATCATCGCCATAATTAGCTAGTGTAATACGAATAAGTAGGAATATGCATAATATCATAATATAGCTTGCTTTCTAAACACACATCACTCAATAATAATACCAAACTTTCTCACATTCACTATGTTTGAAACTTAGAGCCATGTAGTATGCAGATAACTAGATGGATATCTTGGTAGAATGATGCTATTACTTACATTTTCACATTTATGCACATCACATGGGCATTACTTAGGAATTTTTTTATGGTAGTCATGTGAGGCTACCATTTAGATATTTGTAAGTGATCACCACTTTGGAAGCACAACCTTTTAATCTATCTAAGTTTAGCTTAGGATGACTCATTTCTATCAGCAAAAGTAGGTTTTTGATGCTCATATTATATGTGGAGTTTAAATTATAGCTCTAATCCTCTGACTTAATATTGGAGAAAACATATCCAAACAATTCTTCTAGGCTTTGTGGGATCATTATACATCTCAAAACACTAATAAAATTAGAGAAAGGGGATAGCTCCTTAGAAAGTTTTCTTACATTTTCAAGCATTTGTTAAACATTATGAACACATGTCCTTCTCAAGAACACACTCCAACTAGGGTTGGTGCTTTGTAGTATTACTTAAATGTGGTTCCTTATCAAGTCACTCAATGCATTCTTTGTGAGAAACTACTCACCAAATACACTTTATGCTCAAGTTTTTTTATAATGTCTAATGATGAAGCTCTTGATTTGGATGGAATTACCTATAGATTCTACAATTTTTCTTTGGATTTAGTGGGTAGAGATCTTCACAAGGTCTATCTTGAGGTCTTTTATTTGGAATCCTTATGAACTTCAATAAATAATGAAATATGAAATTCATGTAGAAATTTGGATACCCTAAAAAAATATGCAATTGATGGCCTATCAATTTGTTATTTATCTCTTTTAAGATGATTGCCAAGGCTCATGCACTTAAGCTTAGGCTTATTCTTCAACTTTTTTGTCTTGAACAAGATAATCTCATTAATTTTAGATTTATATTGGATAATATAATTAGTGTTTGTGTAGTAATCAAATGGGATTGGTGATCTTATGACCACATTAAGTGGTATTTTATTCTAAAAATTCTTCAAGTGGTTGGGTTCAGTCCTTTCCTAAGTTAGTTTATGTAGATAATGTTTTTCATAGCCTTAGCTTGCATAACCACAATTGATAAATAGTATAAGCCATTTGAATTGTTTTTGCTTGCATGTCAAGATTTCCCTCTTAGCTCTTTATGTGTTTTTAGCATAAAGCTTTGGCTATTTATTAACTCAAGCAATCTCTCAAATGTTCGTCAAGATTATTTTTTAGGCTAAATATGTTAACCAAATAGTAAACGATCATATTTAGAATGACTCAAATATCCTCACTCTAATTGAATATGAAGATAATGTTAAAAAAAAAAATTGAATTCCTTTTTAATTTTGGCTAAGCCTTTGGCTTGAGCACCCCACATCAAAGCACCTAAAACTACACACATTATTTTCTTCATAAGCTAGCCAGTTAGATAGCTATGGATGAAAATGGATTTGATCATAGGGAAGTTATTTTTTGATTTCGTAGCTTGTTACCTTTTCTTTTCAAGCTTCTATTTTTCTTTGGCTAGTTTTTATCAAGTTTGCGTAGAAGTAAAACTACTGAATAAAAAGCCTCTATCCATGGCTGCAAAATACCAAATTGGTTGGACAAATTGTTGGGTTTCACTCATATCTAGTATTTTTTTTTTTTTTTGAGTTCTTCTATAGCCTAGATTAAAAAAAATGACAAAAAACGTTTAGACATTTTTTTGGCCTCTAATGATGATTACACTAGATTTTATTGTATTGCTTGGGCATATTGTTATCATCTCCATTGAGATAGTGGTTTGAGATTATTTTTAATTCATCAAAAAAAATCTAACCCTTTGTACCAAATAGATTCTTAGAGATATTAATGAAAATTAAGAATGAAAAAATCCTATAAGACATTATCAAACAAACTCATTTAGTAGGACTAAGGAACACTTGATAGGTTGTCATTTGGAAAGGTATAGACATGAATATCCTTCACATCATGAGGTATACCAATTCAAATTCAAGGAATTTTTTTCTTTGAAAACATTATAAAAGATTGAGGAACTATCAAGCCTTGAATTCTTTAGGAGTGAAATCATTTATGTAATGACATTTCAATGAACTAATTTTTTTTGTGGTCTCCTATTCTCTCTTATTAAGATAGTCCTTTGTGTCATGGATTCATGTATGGAATTTTTCATATGGGCATTATGATTCTTTCATCTATAATTTGTAGGGCTATCAACATATACCTCTCTTTGCCAAATATTAATAAGTTTTTATTTTATTTTAGTCAAAACCAAGATAGATCTCAAAATCTATTGATGTCATTCTTTCTCAAATTGTCTACAAAATTGGAGTCAAGAATTTAAAGACTTGGTGGAAGGACTACAAATGGTATTCTAATGCACAAATTTCCTAAATGTGAACCCATAAAGAGTACTTGTATGTCACTCCTAAGCTTCCCCATGGTTGGTAAGCCAAATCATCAATGTTATAACTCTAACCCTAGAAGATGTATTGGTTTATGGGTAGTTGACTTGTGGCTACCGAAACTCTTAATTAAGTTGTATTATCATGATTATATTCTTATTTAGCTATTTAGGCTAGCTTAGTAATTATATGTTATTTGTCTAATTTAGCTTGGCTAATATGTATGGTCTATAGAAGGTATAGGTTAGTTATTCTCATCATGTGGAGTATTGTAAATTTTATCACTCAAGAATATTGGAGATATCCCCATCAAATTGGATTGAAAGGTTCCCCCTTGAAGTGCCTTTAACATATTCCCTATCATATTCTTCTATTGTGTTAGTTGTTTCATTACAATCATGGTTGCTTTAATCATTTATCTAAACTTGACATTACAGATTCTAGGCCATCTTATTAGCTATTCTTGAGCCTAAACTAGCTCATTGTGTGACAACATTCTTTACCAAGGTCTCTCACTTGGTTCTTGTCTTATGAATTTGGGAGATCTCCAAGTATGATGTCCATTTGATGGACAATTAGAGAGTGTGAAGTATCTTTTTAGTTTTGTACCAAAGCTTAAGAAGCTTGAAATTATATTCATGACTTTTTCTTTGGCCTTTTTTACTTGCTCCTTTTTGTGTTAGACAATTTTGAAGGCAATGATTCTCTTCAATGTTTGGGAAGATAAAAAATTCAGCATTTTTTGAGAATGGGATAATTGATTCTTGTTTCTCTATCTACATTAAACCTATGATTTTCTCTAATGTGCTTATGTAGATTCAAGTGCAAGCTACCAAAGTTGCACTTGAGGTGCCTCATTTGCAGGAGGTCTTGGACCATTGGGAAAAACTATAGGATGTCCACGAAGTCATGCCCAATTTTCCAAATGAGATCATATTCCCACCACCGTAATTCTCAATCCTTGACAAAAAGAGATATTATGCTTGTACTTGGTCCCATCCCTTATGGACACCTTTTGCTTGCTCTCATGGGTATGGTGCTCATGATTGGTGTGGCTTTTCATGTGGCTTTGACAAGTTCTCTTGATTAAAGTTGGCTATTTCTTTAATCTACGCTCAACAAACTTCAAAGAACACTCTTCAAGAGGAGTGTGCACTCACTAGTTATTGATCGTATGGAGAATCCTAATGAAACTAGGATTGTTTTAACTACTTAATTTTTTATGCTATACTTGGATTGAAACAAAATGAAATGAAAGGCTTTTAATAATGTCGATGAGACTACTAGTCTAAGGGACCAAATAAGTGTTAGTTAAGCAACTTGCTATAATTTAGATTGTTCCTTTTGTTGTGAATTGCATTAGGAAGGTAGCCATTTGTGTAATCTTGTCTCCTCAAAAACATTTGGAGGCTGTCCTTGTATGGAACACAATCTTTGACAAAGTACCATTCCATTTCCACTTTTATTTATTGTAAAAGTACAAATTCTTTCCTCCTACCCTTCTTTAAGAACCTTCCATATCCCAATTTTACATCGTAATTGATGAGAATTGGTCCTCAATTGAATAATTAATATTTTAACCTTTCTCTTAATCACGAATTTGAGGGCACGACTTCCTCCCATTAAGACTTAGTCTCATTTAGACTTAGTCCCATCTTAAAGAGTTGCTTTTTACCACTTTTTATGCTACGTCTTTTTAAGCTATGGTTTTTTTCTCGACCACAAAAGAGACGTGATTTAGCATCTGGAAAAAAGGGAAACATGCGCGCGTAGTAAATATTGAAATTATATTCTTAAAAGGCCTGTCACTGCAAGTTGATGAAACACAGGCAATTCATGAAAGCGGCGGACTCTACAATCTTACCCCACATTACTACTGTCAAGGTCTTGCAAGGTTTTCGCAAGAGGTTGGTTCTACAATTTTTTAACAAGCTTATCGAGTCAAAAAGACGATGCGTGAAAAGAAATGCCCTGCATTACATAATTAAGAAATTGAATATCCAATTAATATTTAAGATTTTTAGCAAACACTGGATAATGGAGAGGAAAGATTATCTATTATAGTTCGGATGCAGTTTGTGTTAATTTATTTCCTGGGTATTTTGTATCTCAGTCCGGTCAAGATGCAGAAAGTTGTCCGCGTAATATATCTGCCAACATCATAATAGATAAGATGTTTTATGACATATGAACAGATTTCTAGAATCCCCACCTCGAATTATGATGAAAATTTGACCAGATTTACAATTATCAGAAGGAAACTAGCCTCTTTTTCATAAAGCCGGCTTTGTCGTTATGTCATAATAAATCCCGCCCAAGAAGAAAAAGATAAGAGGATAGATGGTATCTAGGATTTGTTTGTGTTTGACCTACTATTATATATAAGTGATTGTGTTGTATTTGATATGGAACTGAAAATGGCCTCTGTTTTGGTTTTGTTCTTCATAGCATTGTCTGCTGCTGCAGACTATGGCAGCGATGGCGCCTACATTCAATACAACACGACAGCAGGGCCAGTGGAAGGCAAAATCAATGTGCATTTGGTTCCTCATAGCCATGACGACGTGGGATGGCTCAAAACTATTGATCAGTACTATATTGGATCCAATAACAGTATTCAGGTCTTTAGTTCACTCCAATTTAATTTCATTATAACACTTATGCATTCACATCGAGAATCTTGTCCATGGAATTTTAAATTAACATATTATTGGAGAGTTTATTTCTTAATAACACAATGTTGAACTTACATCAAAATGAGACATCCGCAAGTTTGATTTTAGATGGAAAAACAATTGCATAACTTTTTGTTCTGATTTACTTGGGAAACTAAAAGTTGTACTGATATGTTTCTGGATTTGATTGTGTTAAGATTTTTACCATCAATGTTTCGAATCACACTACATGATCCATCTTCAGGATGAAGAGCAAGAGATGATTAAATTTTTCTTATCCCACGACCATCTCTTGCTCTTCATCCTGAAGATGGATCATGTAGTGTGATTTGAAACGTTGATGGTAAAAATCTTAACACAATCGAATTCAGAAACATATCAGTACAATACAATGAATTGTGGAAAAATCTTAACACAATCGAATTCAGAAACATATCAGTACAATACAATGAATTGTGGAAATTTGATCTCTTTAAAACTAAAAGTTTTTTTTCAATTAATTGGGATATAATGCAGAAAAAAATTGAAAATTAAAAAAGCCTGAAAATTTGATACTGCAAAGATAAAATATACTAGCTATGTTAGGAGTAATTTTCATTTATAATGTTTGCAGTGGTGTACTAATAAAAACTTTAGCACATCAATAATAGTATGTAGTGGGACAATATACAGAGGCTGTCATTGACGCGTTGAACATTTCTTTTTTAATTAGTACTCTCTCTTTATGTTAATTATCATTCCTATATCTCTGTTCTGGTTTTATGCAGGGAGCATGTGTGAAGAATGTGTTAGATAGTCTGGTTTTGGCATTGCAAGAGGATCCTAACAGAAAATTTGTTTTTGCAGAACAGGCAAGTTGGACTGGGATTCTATATATTGCCTCACTTTTGTATTCTGAAATGATTTATGTTAGTGTATTTTAATTTTTAACTCAAGATTCGACTCTGCCTTGTTGATACAGGAAAGTTTCACTTAAACTATATTGGTGCTCTTTAAAATGCATTGCATTGTCGAGTTCTATTGGTTTCCTACAAAGATATTAATTCATGTAAATATAAGTGAATCCAGTGTTGTCAGAAAAGTTGTTATATGACAAGGATATACGTTCTTGTCATCAGAATATCTAAAAGCGTTGTTAAATTGATGTTGCAGACAAGACTCTTCAAAATAATTTAGATTATGTCTACAAAGAAATTGATTATACATCCCGATGCATTTTTCATCACATCAGATACTTTTTCATTCAAAATTAGATAAAATCTAATTGCAATTGTTGTTTTCTGAGCGCCCTACTCTTGCAAGAATACTAGGAGACAGTTGCAACTTTCTTTGGGAGTTTAGACTTGAATTAATGATATATAGAACAGCTGGTCAATATTTCCATATTCTAAATGATATATTACTATTTGAAAAAAATCATACCATCTGTAAATTTTGGTTAGTATCCTACATTAAAGTAATTTGTAAAAAATTACTATTATTTGGGTAAGTATTGTCTATACACGAATCTATGTCTTTTCATCAATTGGCAAAAAGTAGCCCATAAGACTTTCTCTGGAAACTTTTGTTCTGTAATGAGCCAAGGAGATGAAATCCCAAAATTCAATTGATGAACCAAGTAGACCAAGATTCTCTTCACATTTAATGTATGGAGGTCACTGGAAAAGAAAAACTACCGTCTAATCTAGGTTTCAGTTATCTTCACATGGTTAATTATGATGGGAAATTTCATCTCTCAGCAGTGACCATGTTATGGTTAATCTTTTGAGGTAAAAGCAGTGACACTCTCAAATACTGGAAGATTTGATAAAAATTGAGCCTTCCTAACAAACCTTTGTTTACCCTATGAATAATTGCCCTTCGGATATGTATAGCTTCTTTTCCATGGGTCGATTCAATACTGTTAGTTGATTAATGCCATCCACCATCTCTTAGATGATAGTGCTTCTATTATATTTGTTACCCTACTATTGTTGATAATTTTTTTGTTTAGTTGTCATAGGCCTTTTTCCAAAGGTGGTGGAGGGAGCAAAGTGAGGAGAAGCAGACACTAGTGAAAAAGCTAGTCGATGCAGGCCAGCTTGAATTCATGTAATTTTCTTTTCTTCACAAACTATCAGAGTCTTGTACAGGGTAAAATTGACTTTATTTGTATCTGTAATAATTTACTAATATAATCTAGTATTTGTACTTCTAGAAATGGTGGTTGGTGTATGCATGATGAAGCAACAGTACATTATATAGACATGATTGATCAGACAACCCTTGGACATCGTTTTATCAAGCAACAATTTAACAAAACTCCACGAGTTGGGTGGCAGATTGATCCCTTTGGCCATTCTGCAGTCCAAGCATATTTGCTGGGTGCTGAGGTAAGAGCCTTGAGCTGTTTCCCTTTGATGTTCAAATATAGAAAAGATTCTGTGCATCAATTAGGTGCCTATTTAGTATAATGTTACATATGTTTTCTTTTTGAGCTACTATTTATATGTGGTAATGTCTGCAAATTGCTTGAGATATGGTACAGTTAGCAAACAATTTTGTACAAATTAACAAGAAATGACAAAATTAATATTTGTTTCCAGGTCTGCAAAGCATATTAAGGGAAGGACTTGTATATCTGCCTTACTGGATCACTTGCATGCATTTTCTTAGTGAAATTCTCACATTATATTGACCTTGGCCATGCTATACACTTGCTGGGGAACTAATCCATTTTGTTCTGATTTGATAGATAACGCAATATTGACCTCTTTTTCCCCTTGCAGCTCATTGTAAATTTGGGAAATGGATCTAGTGTATTATATGCTTTCCTTATTGATGGATTTGTTGTCATATTGTTCACCCCAGTCATATCTATGCATAGAAATGAGACTCGGACTCAACATGGACCTGGCAAGGCCGATCTGGTTCGCAACTTGACAAGACTTGGCAGCACTTGGCAAAATACCAGTTTCTAGTGAGTCTTGCCTCAAGCAAGCTCTTGGGGAGTCCTGGATCCCTAGGTCTCAGCTAGGGAGTTGGCTCGAGACTTGGCAGGACTTGGGGAGTCCTAGAGCTTTATATTCCCATAATAATTTTTTTCCCCGTATCTGTAAGGAATGGTAGGTCATTTGTTTCCCTATTTGCACAGGGAAAGGAAGATGACCAAATTTGTTCTAAAGACCTAATTTTACCCATCGACATTTGTGTGGGAGAATAGAGATATAAAAATGTTTAGTGACCATCATTTTCTCATGTTAATAAGCTGCTGTCCTTGTCTTATGTCATTTCCTTCCAACAATAATCTAATTATATAAGTTCAATGGGGGTTTGATTTTGTAGAGACTCAATGCCCAGTTGAGCTTGAGCTAGAGGAGAGTTGGGATGGGTGATTCCCTGAGAAGTCATCATGCTTCATCTTTGTGAGCATCATGTAGATGCAATAAGTGCTAACTATACTGTTCATGGTCATGAGAGATGGGTTCTTGTGAACCACCGGTCATGAAATAATGGTCAACGAAGATTGACTTTGAAGCTATGCAATTGAATTGAAATAAACCATTATGTAATCCAATGTGTTAGTTTAACTTTGCTATCATAAAGTAAGTGTTTGCACTTTGCAGCCTAACAAATGATACACATAAGTAATAAATGTATTTTCTGAGATCCAAGAAGGATTATTTACATTTTGAAATATTTTTAATTTTATCTTATCATGTCTTATCATGCTGAGTTGAATGTTATACTTCAATTTTACATCTTCTGCATGCTTTAAATGTGCTTCATGCTTTTCTGTTGTTTGTAGCTTGGGTTCGATTCTGTGTTTTTTGCACGCATAGATTATCAGGATAGAGCAAAGCGAAAAGACCAGAAGTCCTTAGAGGTTGTGTGGCAGGGGTCTAAGACTTTTGGTTCTTCTTCTCAGGTCAGGAGGATTTCTACTTTCACACTGTGAAGAATATTGTCTCTACTTTTTAGATTTCATTCTTCTAAGTTCTAAGTTTAACTATTCATTTTTGCTCCAGATATTTGCTGGTGCATTTCCTGTTCACTATAGTCCTCCACCTGGTTTTCATTTTGAAGTTAATGATGACAGTACTCCAATTCAGGTGCATCTTTTGATGATAGTTCAATCTCATAGGCATCATTAAAAATCATTCATTTGTTACTAAAGTAAATTCAAATGGACAAAAAAGTTCACTAAATCATCTACCTCGTACTCATGTTCACATATGATATATTGCAGGATGATGTTCTTCTATTTGATTACAATGTTGGTCAACGTGTAGATGATTTTGTGAATGCATCAATTACCCAGGTAATAAATAGGACTCTTGAGATTTAGCATTTACATACCTCTACAACCATATAGTGTAAGAACCTGGATTTATTAATAGACAATGTTTTATAGAAAACATAAACTTTCTGTTTTCTGTAGAAAATTATCTATGATTGATCCTTTAAAAAAAAGCATAAATGCATAAATGACACAAAGTAACATTCCTTCATTTGAATAGGCCAATGTTACTCGTACAAACCACATTATGTGGACAATGGGAGATGACTTTCAGTATCAATATGCAAATTCTTGGTTCACACAAATGGACAAGTTTATTCATTATGTAAATAAGGTATTATTTTCTTTGATCTTTCTTCTTATTAGTCATGGATAATTTACTAGCATTCAATATGGATTATGTAAATTCAACATTGGCTTCTTGCGGTGTGATTTATACTGGGCATATTAAGTTTCAACATTATTATAATAAAGTGTATTTTCCTCCCTGGCTACCTATGATAGTTGTGAATAACAATACTAATATTGTGGAGAAATCCATAAGCCATAAAGATAACATAACAATTTAACACATGTCAAGGTTCATATATATAAGGGATGAAATGATAATTGATTAATCTTCAGTTAGTGGAGATGAAGGCTACTTAAATAAAAAAATACAAAAATGATGTTTCAAAAAGAAGCAATCGTAAACTGAGAATTGAATAGAAATGTTCTTAGCTATCTAACTGACTAGGTACGATATGTGACCAGATACAATATGTGACTTAAATGACTATTTGAAGGTAAGTAATATACTATTATTCTAATAAGGGATGGCTAGTCAAGTGTGTATAAACCAACGATGTTAAATTATTGTCTCATTTTAAGATCTGTTTACTGCTTCCCATGGGTCTTCTTTTTTCTTGAAAATCACTATTAAGATTTAACTACATTACCCCAAGTTACATGGATATCGGAAAACTTGAAGAGTAAACTTGACAACATAGAAATGAAATGAATCAAATTGAACTCTAAAACTTTAAGAAACCTAAATTGTGTTCAGACATCTTAACATGTAATCCCCTTCCTAAGCACTATTAGCCTGGTGACTGCTAGCATATTCAGCTGGTTCCCATAGGCTAACAAGTTAGGGTTAGAGAACTCAAGGTGACCATTGAGTTCAGTTCATTAGGTGATGACAGGTGTTGCAGTGAACTCCGTTGGTTGAGTTTTGCATTATGACCTTTTCTGAGATTCGGACAATTTGTTTGTTTTTACTGTATTTGATAAGTGGTAGTTTTGGACATTGACTTGGTCAGTTGACAATGTTACTATTTTTGGTATGTTTTTGAATGCACTTGATGATGTTGTTTTGGTGATCAATGTGGTTTAGAGGATTCATATTAAATGGTGTTAAAGTATTAGTGTTATATTAAGTATTTGACAAAGTGAACATTTGAGATGGGCAATAACTTGGGGAGACATAATGTAAATTAAATATTAAATAAAAAATGTATAACCCTGAACAGGGTTTTGAGTTTTGGAGGTTTATAAAAGGCCCCTTTGAGCTCATTTTCCATTCATTTATGGATTTGATATTGAACAGAAAACTTAATTTGTTTGTCCTGTGACTTTGTGAGGACAAAAACCCGTGCACAAAAAATCTTCTTTGTTAGTGAAAGATCTAACTTTGAGGATTGACTGATGGTTTCACAAAGAGACTACATTTGAGCTTGATTGGTGTTTGATTTTTAGTTTGCTCAATTTTGAACACAAGAGGGATTAACAGATTCATTGCAGATTTTAAGCTTCCTATTGCAGAGAGAAGGGTTCTTGTGAACCACTATCCATGAAACATGGGTCAATAAGTTTGACTCAAAATCTACATTGTTGATTCCTGATAGCAATATCACAATTTTGACTTGTGGAAAATCTCCTACTATTAATTTCCTATTGCCAGTTGAACCTTTTTTGGATAGGGCGCACAACTAACTCTTGGTGTGAGGGCTTGAGAGAGCTGGATGTCCTTTTTGGAGTTTGGTTGCCCTAGACCTTATAGTAATTAGCCATTCATTTTGTAAGCAAAAAATACCATTTTGAGGTGCGGTGCCAACTTTAAAATGATTTAGATTGTTTATCTGTGAGATAAAAAGACTTGTAATCATTCAAATCAAATGGGTAAGTTTGATATATCATTCTAATATGATTTTACCAGCTGGGTATTAAAGACTTTGATGTTACAGATTGTCATCCCATTCTGACAAGAAATCTGAAAATATTGTTGGTTGTGGTTTTTCCTAAATTTTGTGATTTAAGGGCTATTTTGTTGCTGTAAATAAGATAATTGCAATATCTATTTATGCATCTCTTTTTCTATTTTTAAAAAAAACCAAAAAAAAAAACAACGGTGTATATTATAGTGGCATTAGAGTAGTGTATCTGATCTTCATAAAGGGCTCAAATTGATCAAACAATGATATGTTAGGGTTTGAGCATCAACCTTTCACACATCATTATAACACCCAATGAAATAGATCCAACTTGAGCCTAGCAACATATGGTGAATAGAAAGCAAAAAATATGGTTGATAGAGATGCAAAAGGGAATGTGCAGTAAACCCCTTGGACACTTTGGCTGAGGGACAACAGGCTGCAGAACAACGTGCACTGGTTGAAGCTCAATGTGCATAGGAAAATAATCAACATCTTACTCAGTTGTTTGAGGGGATGGCTCTTTTTTAGGTGTCAATAGCAAAAACAATAATAATGTTAACAATGGTCCAAATAATGGAGTCAATAATGGTCACAATGATCAAGGGGACAATTCAATGATCAACAGAATGCAAATCAGTGAATGAGAAGAGCAACGAACCCCTAGTGGATGATATGCAAAATTACTTTATGCATTATTGGACAAATGGGGGCAAATGTTCATTGTATATTATAGTGGCATTAGAGTAGTGTATCTTGTCATCATGAAGGGTTCAAATTGATTAAACAATGAAATGTTGGGGTTTGAGCATCAACCTTTCACACATCATTATAACATCCAACAAAATGGATCCAACTTGAGCCTAGCAACATAAGGTGAATAGAAAGCCAAAAATATGGTTGATAGAGATGCAAAAGGGAATGTGCAATAAACCCTTTGGACACTTTGGCTAAGGGACAACAGGCTGTAGAACAACATGCACTGGTTGAAGTTCAATGTGCATAGGAAAATAATCAACTTCATGCTCAGTTGTTTGAGGGGATGGCTCTTTTTTAGGTATCAATAGCAAAAACAATAATAATGTTAACAATGGTCCGAATAATGGATTCAATAATGGTCACAATGGAGGTCACAATGATCAAGGGGACAATTTAATGCTCAATAGAATGCAAATCAGTGTATGAAAAGACCAACAAACCCCTAGTGGATGATTTGCAAAATCACTTTATGCATTGTTGGACAGATGGGGGCAAATGTTCATTGTAGTATCTCTTAGACATTACATGGACCTCAGATTAAAGCATAGAACTTGTGTTGGTGGAAGAAAAAACAACATTTTTTTGTAGAAAAAGGTAGGGGAACTAAACCTTCCTTATTACGATGGATCCAGGAAGATTTCAGCAAGAGCTTGTGTTGTGGACACACATTTCTAGCTTAATCCCATGCTAGAAGATGAAGCTATCAAGTATTCCGCTATACACCATTATGTTATTTCACACGAGTGGTGGCATCATTGGTTGATCACTAACGATCATGATGAGGTTACTTCTTATGCTGAAATAATGAAGAGACTTATTGGCAAAGGATCAAGAGCTCCATGTCAAGGATTTTTCTTAGTTGAAACAATGGGGTCCAGTGGATGCTTACGTTGCTCATTTTCAAAGTTTGCTAGTGCTGGTGATAGATGTTTTATAGATGATACTTATTGTTTTATTTTTGGATAGTCTATCTGATCCTTTAAGGATCTGGATTAAGACATTCAATCCATCTATTTACTTCCTCCCCTTTGCTATGTGGGAGGAAGCTGATTCTCTCTTTTTCCTTCCTTATTTTTAATACCAAATAACTTTTCTCTCCCCTTTCTTATGTGGGGGGAAGCTAATATAAACTTCAATTATTGTTCTTTAAAATCTCACTTTGAATTTTAGACCAACAAAATTCCTTATGACATTTGTAGAATTTTCCCATTATTAATGTCAATTTTTTTTTTTTTCCTTTCGCCTTTTCTCTTGTAAGATAAAATTAAGGCATCAGTACACCTATATTAGTGTTTTCTATTAAAACGAGTAATATTAGTTTCTATTTATTTAGGATTTTGTTATTATTATCTCTTCTTTACTTTATCCTTTCTGAACTCTCATTTTTAAGAATTGAATTAAGAGTATTTAAAAAGTTTTCATTAGAATAATATTATGAATTTTATTTCTTTATTGTAATAATTTTAGTGTTATACTTAGTTACCTTAAATTTTACTTTTAATTTTAATAATTTTTAACAAATAAAATATTATTATTGACATTCACCTTTACAGTGTAGAATGTAAATCTTGGGTAATCACACTACTTACTCGCGTGCAGAATTCTAATCCATATCACCCTCAAATGGCTACATTCCTTGTTAGTGTTACTCTCCATGAGGAGAGTGGCTGGATCTATCATGCCACACTCTAAAAAATAATAATTTTAGTCTACTTTTTCCAAGCTAGATTAATCACTCAGAATCTAAATTTGAGTATATAATAAGTTATAACAACAATTTATGTATTCAAATATATAATAAAACTCATAACCACCATAACTAACTGCATTCTTCAAAATCTTTTTGGCATTTAGTTTTAAACAACCAGATAAAGCAAGTATGCAAAAATGTTAACATAGAGATTTAGGGCCAATAGTTATTCTAGTTAAATTTTCACAATTAGATGTAACTTACATAGAAGAATGACAGTAAAAATTCCAGGGCTGGGTGACAATCTCCTCCTTTTAATCTGCAACATTGAGTACATCTCCTATCAACATGAGCATAAGACTGGATAATAGGAAGCATCACATAATAGGATAAAACAACTGCAATTTTCTATCAGCAAGATTAAGGTAGTAGAATTCGTTACTGGAGTAAGTGGTTGTGTCTTCAGTCAGGGAGAAGTTTTTTAAGTTCTAGCTGATTAGTTTCTGCTATTGAGGGAGTTAGTTGTCAACAACTTGAGGGGATAATTCAGTTATATACCCATGATCAAGGGAATTATGGTCAGTTAGTGCTACCATTCACGTGATCGATTTCCTATGGGTGGGGATTACTGGAATCTAGGCTTGTAAAACAATTATTAATTCAAAGGAAAATCTTATTGTGAGATTATCCACCTGAAAAGTGCTACCTTGGTTACAGTAAGATAACATTACTACAACAGATAACTTGGTGCTTGAGGAGGAACCCCTTTGGGTGTAGACTTCATTCTCTTGGTGAAGCTCCTCAGGAATATGTGCTATAGTATATTTCAAATTTGGTCAGAGATTCAAGTATTGGCAGTAGGATCGATTGCATGACTGCATGTATGCCAAGAATGCTCTAGAGTCTAAAACTGTACGGAAGGCATTTTTCTAGTGATTAGCCTTCCTTTTGAATGCATCCCTTTCATGAAAGTAGTATACAAAATATCTGTAGCTAGTGGGTTTCTGAACGTGATTAAATTGTATGCATTGAGTTTAGGAAATTATATTGGTTAGAGATATAGCATCTTGCCAGCATGTGATGTATGGAAAGAAATTTGAGAATGGCATCAAAGAACAAAGGGTAAATTTTATTCAACATATTGAGATGGGGAATCAAAAGAACCAAGATTATTGCAGCTCTTGGACAGCATGCCTACCACGATTTCTTTGCATAATCCAGTTCAGGCTTGAACATCACAACGATAAAAGCTCAAATAAAAATAATCGAGCAATGGTTAGTTCTGTTCGAAAACCTATTGGGGTAGTCTTTTCATGGAAAGCATTAAAGGAACCTGAGATTGCTTTCACAGATGATCATAATAAACTTTTTGAAAAATATTATGGGAAGTTTCAAGAATTCAAAGCTAAAGTAACTTTTATCGACTACTTGAAGATATCTGGGAAGAAATACTCAGAGCCCATGATAGCAATCAAAAGGATGATATGAGAGATTCACATCATAAAATAAAGAATCTTCATGCTCCTACTTCCAATGGCTGTAGCAATATGAATGAGATTTCACACCAAGGAGGTTTTTTTTTATGAGAAAGACATCAATTTGGAAACTAAGACATAATCTGTTGAGGTAAACCCAAACATGAACATTACACTCTCGCAAAATCAAATTGTTTTGCTTTGTTTACATAAAAAGAGAATTGTTCCGTAGGGAGTATAAACTTCATTAAATTCTGCTCTTCTATATTCATTTTTATTGGGAGTCATAATGAAATAACTATTTGGTCTAAATTTTACATAAATATTCTAAAAAAATTTCCATGATCTTTTTCATAGGCCATGAAACAATCAAATGCTGCCATCCCCCCTTTAAGTCAACCCATTTAGAAGGATTTAGATTCAATGATTTGGCCGTAAAGTAAAATTCAGTTTGAGGGAGGAATGGATGCATTGGACCTCTTATTTACTCCATTGACCATTCTCAGAATGAAATTTAGAATAGATGATGAGCGGAAGACCTCTAGTAGGATCATTAATGCAGGACATCAAAGAGGGGATTGAAACAGAAAGGGGAAAAGAGGACAAAAATGTACGTACCAAAATTGGAAGCTTGAGGTGGAGACAGGAAATTTCTGTTACATTACAGATGTCAATTCTTAGTTTTAATATGTTGTGGTGCTACTTGCTCTACTCATAATTTCCATGCTATATTTTGTCAATGTTGTGGTTATATAATCTGCACCCTACTTTTATTTGTCTTTTGTTTGTTTTCTGATTGCTAACTGTGGGATTTGAGATAATATAATGATGCAATAATGGCTATTCATTGAAATAACGCTTACTGTAAATAAAGATTAAATAATCAATAAATTTGAAATATGCACAAGCTGGAACCTACTTTCAAATTTAATGCATAGTAAAGACAACAAAATAACAATGAAACTAATAATACTTAGTAGCCTAAATAGCTTCAAAATAATATTACGTACTAGTTGCCAATCCTAATTTTGATTCTGTTGATGTTTGGTAGCTTCAGTTGTATAAACTATGAGACTAAAGTGCAGATATGTGAGTGTGTGTGTGTAATCTTAGATACATACATATATATAAATAAAATAATGAATTATTTTCTGAGATACTATATCTATATGTGTGTGTGTGTGTGTGTGAGATATTATATAGTTAAACAATAATTGTTATTATGTTAATTACATTATAACGAACATACATGTCCCATGGAGGGACATGTCTCTTCTTGGCTCATATTTTATTTTTAATATAAATACAAGAGATTGCTGCCTTTGAAAAACACAGTGCTTAGTGCATTTGCAATGATCAGAGCCAAGCTGCAAATGTAAGAAGCATTGGGATTTATTACTATCTGCATTGAAGCTAGTATATGCTGTGCAAATAAGTCAAAGATTATTTTAATAAAACCCATACAATGACGAGAAACTACAGCATTGAGCATTTGAAGGTGTTAATGAAGTTTAATGGGTCATCATCTATAAAGGGATAGTACTCACAAAGGGACTGTTTCCCATTTGCCACCGAAACATCATAAATGAATGAAACATAAAAGTATTATAAAGGAGTCGGGCATATAAACCTGCAAGATTATCTCATATTTCAGAACGTAAAATGGAACATTTGACATACGATAGCAGAACATCTGACGTGGACAAGGTGAATTGACTTCCGAATTTTCCTGTAGGTGAGCGATTACGATAACTTAGCTAATAAACATAAGTATATTTATTATACTCTACACCATTAAAAATGAAATTGCAGCCTCAAGAACATGATTAATTGAGTATAATGATGTTTTCGTTATACAGTTTTGAAGGCTTTTAGATTAACGAAATATTTTTCCTAATAGCATGCTATTTCTAGGTAGTTTGAGCATGTCTTTGAGGCTCCATTACAAGCTAGACTCTGATTTTTATAGTCGTTAGGAGACAGTTTTAACTTATACTATGGCAATGTTATAAGAATCATAGTTCTAAGTACAGTCATAAACAATTACTTGGAATTTCCAAATTTCAAATTATCTTGAATGATGTTACCACTGTCAAGTCTATATCCTATCAAATTCTTCATTCAATTATACCATTCATGAATAGTTTTTTATATGTTGGCAAGGAATAAGTTTAAGATATCTCACCATATGGAAAATTTTATGAGTTGTGTTTTACTGTACTTTATTTTGTAAAATTCTAATTGACACTACAAAATTTGAAAAAATTCATAGGATGGACGAGTGAATGCATTTTACTCAACTCCATCAATTTACACTGATGCAAAGCATGCTTCAAATGAAGCGTGGCCTCTCAAAGTTGATGATTACTTCCCGTGAGTGGAATCATTTGTTTTCAAGAAAGCATTTGATTTACTTCTAGTGATTGCTGAGCTCTTTCAACCTCATTGGTTATACCATACGTTAATGAAAATATACAGGTATGCAGATAGCGAAAATGCTTATTGGACAGGATATTTCACAAGCAGGCCAGGTCTCAAGGGTTATGTTCGCTACTTAAGTGGTTATTATCTAGTATGTGACTCAAGAGCATTATCTGTTAGTTTATCTGAATGAATTTTTATACTACACAATGCCGGAATGTGCAAATAATTATAATCAGGGCATGGTATGTATGAACAGGCAGCACGACAGCTCGAATTCTTAGTTGGCAGGAAAATTGGGAGCTTAAATACAGATCTTTTAGGTGATGCTTTGGCAATTGCACAGCATCATGATGCAGTTTCTGGTACTGAAAAGCAACACACCGCAAATGATTATGCTCAACGTCTTGCAATTGGAGCCTCTCAGGTTTGGCCATTGGAAAGCCACTAATCATTGTATTTCATTCTACCCGATAATTTTTGTCAGGTTCCTTTAAGCATTTCAAACATTGAATCTTATATTTAAGTAAGATTCATGACAAATCGTAACATTCCAGGCAGAAGAGGTGGTGGGTCTAGCTCTTTCCTGCTTGACAAGCTCAGAAACTTCTGGTTGTCCAAATATTTCAAGGTTTGAACAGGTACAATGATCATCTACTACTATTTTTTAATTTGAATTAGCTGGTGCTGTCTAGTAGTCTACTTCTTTTGATACTATTTCTATATCATTTGTATCTTTTCTTATCAAGGGAAGCAATTGTCTACTAACATAATTTTATAGTACCTTTGTATAATTAACATTCAAGTCTATACACTTCCATGTTTTTGCAGAGCTCTTCTATTGAAAGAAAGCACCAGATTATTAGCACAATTGATAATTTTTGAGTTTCTTTGTTTTGTTGACATTCATTTTTGACATTTCAATCAGTCATGTTTCCTGTTAAATGTTTTAACGTGAAATGGCTTCTAGAATGTCGGAAATAGGTTCATATTTTTCCTATTATATAGATCCGTGTCTTTTATTTTGGAAGCTATCAGATATAGCTGGAGATGAAGATGATCATTTTCAAATTCCAAATTGGATGTCATGGTAAAAATGATTAAATCTGACAAAATGTTGGTGATCACTTAGTCCAGAATGTCTGATTTTGGAAATTACCATGTTATTAGTTTCTTACAGTATCTGAATATAAAGTAGAGCATAATTAGATAATTTTTTAACTGTATACTGGAATTTGGACAATAAAAGATACAAATACTGCATCAGTTGTTTCTCCATATTCTTGATTTCCGAATAAAGAAAAGATGATGTGTACCTGGGAACAATTCAGTTTTTAGGAACTACAAGCTACAAACTATATAACAGTCATTCAACAATTCTTATAAATATATTTATAATTTAGCATGCAAAAGAAAAGGGAATTCACTTAAGTCTCAAATCTAGTCCACAGACTACTTGTGAAGTATAATATAATGTATAAACTATTATATGTATTTTAATTACAGCCATAAAGAAGAGACTCACAGACAATGATCAACAAGTCAAACTAGTATCTTCCATTTGCCAAACTGAAAGAACAGGGAAGTGAACTAGCAATGTCAACTGATAAGGAGGAAACATTATAACCTTGATCAAATCAATTATTCATGAAGAAGAGGATATATTATCAGATATGATCTATGAGTAGCAATGCTGATTGATTGGCTGACAAGGCATATGCAATGAAAGAAATGTAACAACATTGAGGCCTTTTGATAAGTATCTGTTTGGAGATATAAAATCGCAATATGAATTATGCTAATTGACTATACGGGAAGTTACGACCTTAGGCCATAACCTGACATATAATCAATACACCATAATGACTGTGGATAGAATATTGATCACTTAGTAAGCACTGACCGTTGAGTATTAAGAGTATTGTTACTAAGCATCAATTATTAATTATTAGGAGATGTAGTATCGATTAAAGTTAAACATATCCAAGACGGTGATTACACTTTGTATCTGATATGCCCACAAGTAAGCGATGTTATCAACATTCAACAATATTAATATTATCATGGTGAAGAGATACAATATCAATGGTCAGTGATTGCAAATGAAGAGGCATGTATAAAGCAGCAAGCTACAAAGAGACTAAATTGATTATGCATCATAGGATTATGCAAACCAATTTGGATCATAATAATTAGTTATTGAAGGGATGCGATGACATGAGGTATGTCCTTTACTACATGCCTTATCACTCCAAAGCACACGATAGACATAAGAAGACAGTCTCCAATCACTCAGGGATTGTTGAATGAGGAGTTACAGATGATATGCAGTAGATCAACAAGTCCATAATTGATCAGCTGAAAAGGTGAAACAGAAAATTAATAAGCTACAATACATCAATGGATAAATATTATTGATAGAATATTATATCTAAATGCCTATTTGTATGTGCTTTATCCATTAGTTTGTTAGTTGATTTGATATGATTACTTATTTTCTGAATTTTGAAATAGCTTGTGTTGTTGCATACTGCATCATTTTGAATTTAACCTCTAAATTACAGTGTGGGAGCCTAAACATCAGTATTTGCCCATCAACACAGACAGACCTTCCACTGGGCAAGATCCTAGTAAGTTAACCCTTTATTTTTCTTTTTGCAGAAGGAAACTAATTTCCTGATTCAAGGTTACTCTTTGGGATCAAACTTGATTATTCTTGGAATATATGTTGTAGACAATAAAAGTAATATTTCTTATTGTGTGTAACATTATAAATGATTCACAATGATCTTTGTTTCAGGTCGTGGTGATATACAACCCTCTTGGTTGGAAGCGTGAACAAATCATCAAAGTGCCAGTATGTTTTTTAAACTGAAGAACTCATTTTTTTCGTATTTATGTACAATTTTCTGTTTTAGGATTTTATGAGTTAATCCTTCTTCTAACTATAACATTAATATAGGTGGTTCATTATTCTTAGTATGGAAGCTCTTTTTCACAATATTACTAGTTTTTCTACTTGTTTCATTGTGGATTGTACACATTACAGAGTCCTATATATTCAGGTGTAACTTGATTATTGATTTTATTTTCCAGATACTTTTGAGCCAAACCAATCCCAGTTACCAATATCAAGAATGATTAATGTAATTAACAAAACAAATACCCATTGCTTCTGTCGACTATTGATTGGTTGACAAATTCTCACTGTTTTTTTTCAAAGATGACATATTAACGCCAGTTGTCTAGCAGTTCTGTCAAAGAATGCAGAGGCAACTGCATTTTTATTACTGAGAAGTATATAAAGGGAACCTATTTTGTAGAATTATTAATACCCAAAAACGAGAATCATATATGTCTTGGAGATAACCTACACATCATGTTCCTTGTATTTTAATGATGCATGATTGTTAAACTCTTTCAAAGAAATATACATACAATGTGGCACGTCTTCCATTTATCTATGCTGCAAAATTACAGATAAGCACATTCAAGTTTTGTCATTAGACCATAGGCCTCAGTATTTGCAAAAAATCAATATTGGCCATATCAGGGATTCACAACACGTAATTTTAAATTTTTTACAATTACGTTACTATTAATCTAATCATTATGTATGATTACTGACGTAATTTTCTGTAATGTCAAGATTTAAACAACTAACACAAACACCAATGAACTATCTCCCTTGGGTATTTTTACAATAGTTTAATCACAATAACGATGAAAGTATGCCATAAAATTCTTGTGCAACGTAATGTCCCTTTTTCTAGGCCATTATTTCCTGATGCGCTGTTAGCCTTTTCACCATGGTCCAATGGACTAACCAGGACTTTGCAGGGATCAATGTGAGATTTGACACAGGCATCTTCAGTTCTAGACAGATTGGAGTCGAGATAGCAGGGTTTCCAGATACTCACTATTTATAGTAAGTCAACAGGGATCCATGTTTCTGGTTTTTCAGTGTTGGAATTGGAGTGCCTCGCCGAGTGCTTTCCGACGAGCTTTAACACATGTTTCTTAGAGTCCGACCGGTTATTTATTTTAATGCTTGAAGATTACATAGTTTTAATAAAGTGACTTTTAAATTAAAATGCATCTTAATAAGTCACTTTTTTATTATAAGGCTATATTATTCTCTTAAGTGAGAAAAAGGACAAATCAAAAAAAAAAAAAAGAGAATTAATAAAATGAAGAGACATGTAGGGGAATAGGAAGAGTCACCAAGTTGTGCTTAAAAGAAGGAAGGGGTGCTGATTTCAGCATGCTTGAATTTTGGTTTTGAATATCAGATTTCTTCTCTTGAAGAATTGAAAGCTCAACTTCGGCCAGCTTTGAGGACGGAAACCCTCTAGCCAGAAGACGGTGGACAAAGACACATTGTCCATGGAGATTACATATTAGTTGTCCCACTTGTGCTTAAACTTATTTCCATTCTCCAATCTGTCATTTTTGTGTTTATGATTGGAGTTGAATGTTATTTATTGAAAGGTTTTGATTGTGATATTCATCTTGGAACACATATTGTAGTTGGTATTTTTACACAGACCGCTGAAAGTGAATGGAATAGAAATTTTGAGATTGTTATTTGTTGATATGTCACTGGTTAAATCTGAAAATTTTGCTTGAATTATCTGTTTGCAATTCTGAAAACTATTTGGGAAGGAATTTGGTTAAATATCCTGTGTGGGATATTGTTTTTGCTTACTAAAAGGCCTCAGCGATATTTGTTTTATTAATTATAAAATGATCTTAACAATCTCCATTCTGTGTAGGCACCAGTAGTTAAGAATGTAGTGAAGAAAACCTCTGTCTTGCCCAAGACTAATTCAGTCTTGATACCATAAAACAGAAATGAATCGCTTTGGACTAGCGGCACAAGGATGTCATAGACCTTATTACATGTCCAGGCAGAAATGAGTTCAAAAAATAAGAAAGTTTTATAGCCTGCCCTGGACCCATGGGTGCAATAGGAGACAAATTCCCATTTACTTGTCCAGGATTAAAGAATAATCCTCAACTAAAGGGTCTAGCTGACCTTATTCTATAAAGAAAATAACTCCACCACATTAAAGAGCCAACTTTCGTACTGTCTGCTATAATGTCATTGAGCTAAGCCTGAAAACATTAAACCTATCACTTCTGCCATGACACTGGTTAGTCGACACATGATAAAAAAATCCAATCATTGTTTTAATCAATTATCAAAGTAATAATTGCATTAGACCTAATAAAACATAATCCCCTATCTCTTCCCAAACTGTCCTTTAATGTTGGATTAGAATAGGCCCATTAGTATTAATACAAACTTTAAGTTACTCGTTATGCTCCTAACTTCTGCTTCTATCCAAAACCTTCCACTCCTAATTTTGAGGACAGATATTGTCCTTGGGTTCCAAAGAATACCTAATCTTGTAGAGGTGCCCATTATTGGCTCTGCAATCAGTTGCCATATACCTAACCTTTTACTAAATTCTTTTAGATACTCTCAATCTAACTTAGTTTCCTACAACATAATAATATTTTCCTCAAATGTCTTAAAGCAATGCTTAATTAAGCGTTGTTTATTAGGGTCATTCGGACCCCTAATATTCCAGGCTATGAGCTTCATGATTCATTGGGAAGGCACTTCCCCTTCCTAGCATACATTGTGGTTATCTTGGTTTGGCTTAATGCCTACATGTCTTCCTCCCTAAGGTCAGTTAATGATTTCCATCCTCTTCTCCTACTAATCTTGGCACAATTGACCTCCTCTTTTGCCAATCCTGTCTGAGCTAGACCGAGCTTGCTACCTCCTTCTATCTCCTTTTTTGTATTCTTACCTATATCAGGGTTTAACTCATCCTCATCATTGAGTACATAGACCATTCTATAAAGCACTCCATGACTTCTATCTTGATTGCATTTTGAGATCAAATCCAATCCCAAAAACTCACCTAATTCTTCCCATCCTTCCTCTTCACAACCTAAAATATCATTTTCCTTTCATCTCCCAAGGTCCTGTCTTGGTCTGCTTGTTGCATCCTCTTCCTCTTGAGTATTCATCATGGTCTCCTTGGATCCATAGCACATTCTGTCTTAAAGTTTTTCAGTTTACTGTTTTTGTTTTCAAGTTCTTTTTTTTTTAAAACAAAGAAATATTTTATATATAGTATTCATGAATCATAATATATCTTATAAAGTTATAAATGATATTATTAATAATTTAAACAAAAAAAACTTTAAATATTCATAATACATCATATAATTGTCAATTTTTTCAGATTTCTTATATAATGTAGTCTGTCATTTTTTGAGAGAAGCCAAATTATGTTGCTATGATGAATGTGGCAATGTTATGTAGTTCTGAAATTCATGAATATATTTGATAAGTCATACATATATAATGTCGTCCCCTGCCATCTCCTGCTCTAGCCAAAAACAAATGTCCCGAAAACCCGTTCCTCCTACCTGTCCCGCAAACTTGGGGTAACATAGAATATATTGCCCCAATCTTTTTATCCTTCTTTAAAAGAAACATCTTGGCTCTCATTTGTTCATCTTGGTATTGGCAATATAGCAAAGTGCTGCTGGAGTGATTCCAGGGAGAAAACTGCTGGTTTGAGGATGCTAACCCTCATTTGGGACAGTAGTTTCTGCAGTGAAAGATCTACTCTTAGGCTAGTTATTCCAAGGAGTTCTGAGATTTGAAGCTTTTGGAGCGAGTTTGCGTTTGAGGATGAAGATTTCAGTGTTTTCTGAGATGGGTTTTCTGTAGCAATGTGGTGTGCATGGGTTTTGTTGTGTGTTGGTTTTCAATGTTGGAATGAGTCTTGTTGTTTAGGGTTTTAGATTTTAGAGTGCTGGCAATGCAACAGAGTCTTGTTGTTTAGGGTTTTAGATTTTAGAGTGCTGGCAATGCAACAGACCGTTCTGGGTTTTTGATACATGGAGTCTCAAAAATATCTCTAATCAGAATTCTCAATATGATTAGAGATTGTATTGGGGTGCTTTACCATTGATTTTCCCTTAGCTAAGTGACTCCTTCCAAGCTATTCTTTGTGGGTGTAAAATTTCCCTCTAAGTGGGCTGCATACTTCCCTCCTGGCACAAGAGATTTGGGTGAAGGTTTAGACTGCGTTTTGGGCAGATGGGTTGCTCTGAACTAGGCAGTTGTTGCTGCTGCTACAGTATTATTGCAGCTGGCACTTACTGAGCATTTCCTCAGCCAATCGACAGCCATTACCAGGTCGGAAAACATTGGAGAGAGGCCAGATTTCCATCATTTTAGGTCTGAAATATATAGACAGAACTCTTTTTTCAGTCACTAAGTCGATTGTAATGAATTGCACTGTTAAGTTTATAACCTGATAATCACCAGGTCTGTAAGTGCAGATTGCACTATCTCTTAATAAGTTCTAAGATATCTAAGAATTGCTTTGTATTTATGTTCATAAGTTTCTCCTCTAGGTGGTGACTTTCCAGATTTGTTAATGTTAACAAAGAAACTAACACAATGTGTTAGTTATTATTATTTAATGTTGATTTATCTAGCAAATCACTGGTTTCTTATGAGGAGTTACAAAGCCGACCAAGTGAAGGGATATGCCCTTTGAGGGTGACGTCCTTTGGTCTGGATATTTAGAGGATTGTGATGCAGTTTGAGGGACACACAAAAATATTATCAAGTCTGCTCCTTCAAGCATTTACATTCAGCGAATTCTAAATCAGAGCTATTCTTATTAAATCAAGATTGAATATAGAGTATTGGATCTGCATTTAAGATAAGAGTTAACATCCTCAACAATCTGAATATTCATAATATTTAGAAGACCATTCTGAGCAATTTAAGACTGAACTAAAGTCTGATCCAAAGAACAAAGAATTAGCAGAAACTTTACATGGTATTAGAGCCAAGTTATCAAATCTAGGGCTCTGCAAAATTTAGTTATCAGACTTCATATATATTTAGTAGCTTTCTCCTATCTTCAATGGCATACACAATCAGACCCGAGGACAGGTTTGATTGGAAAGAACACTTTGAAGCCTGGAAATTTAGAATCTTGATGATTCTTGAAGAGAACAATGTTAAACAATTCGTTGATGGCACATTGAAACAACCCCCAGTTGAATCTCACAAATCTATATGGAGCAAAGGAAATAGAAAAGCTATTCAAATCATCTTAGATGGAGTTAAAAATGATATTGTACCTATGTTTACAAAACATCAAACTGCCTTTGATATGATGAATGCATTACGAAATGCATATGAAGTAAACAATGCAACCAGGGTTCTTGCACTAAAAAGGCAACTAAATCACATATAGATAAAGAAAGGAGAATCGATAAATTCTTATTTCCTAAGAGTTTCCAGCATTAGAGATGAACTATCAAGCATAGGAACCATCATTAATGACACAAAATTAATGCTTATGGCTATAGATGGATTGCCAGATTCATGGGAGACATTCGCATAAGGAATAAGTGCCAGAGATCAGCTTTCGGACTTTAACAGACTCAAGAATGATTGTCTTCAAGAGGAATCCAAAAAACTAAAGAAAGGAGGGAAACCAAAAGTAGAAGATGAAGAACTTCACGTTCTTAATGCAAACTCCTATAAGGGAAAGAGGAAGCATTTCAAGAAGAAAAAGGGAAATCAAAAGAACGGAAAGCTCAAGAAAGATCTATCTAAAATAAAGTGTTTCAAATGTGAAAAATTTGGACACTATAGATCTAATTGTCTTGAAGATTCCAAACAACAGGCAAATTGTACAAATGTCATTAGAGAAGAAGATACTTATGATCTTGAGAATTGTGTTTTGTATTCCTCTCTATCAAATGAAATTTCAAATAAAGCATGGGTAATCGATAGTGGATCTTTTAGACATATAACGGGATACAAAGAAACTCTAGATTCTTTATCAGAGAAGGTTAGCGGTGAAGTTACCATTGGTGATAACTCAGCACACTATGTTGAAGGAATTGGAAATTGCACTTTGAAACTAAAATGAGAAAATACTCGTATTCTTAAAGGTGTACTCTATGTACCAGGGATTAAAAGAAACCTAATCTCAATTACAGTGCTTGAAAATGATGGACACAATGTTGCATTCGTGGATGACAAAGTATTAACTTGGGCTAAGAACTCTTCCATCAAGAAAGCAAAGTTAATTGGTCAAAGAAGGGGATATTTGTATGAACTAAATATAGAATCTAGTCGATCCATTCAAGCCCTAGTTCACGAAACTGAAGATTCAAATGAAATATGGCATAGAAGATTAGGGCATCTAAATTTTAAAACTTTATCAACTATGGAAAAGATGGTTACTGGATTACCCAAATTAAATAAAGACCACCCTAGTATTTGCAAAGGGTGTGCTTTGTGTAAAAGTAGTCCCTTTCATGATAGTACTAGGAAAACAAATAATGTACTAGATTAATTCATTCAGATTTATGTGGACCTATGTCTGTTCCTTCTCTTGGAGGATTCTAGTATTATATCTTGTTTATAGATGACTTCTCTAGGAAAATATGGATTTACTTTTTAAAATGCAAGGAATTAGAAGAAATCCTACAAAGATTTAAAGAATTCAAAGCATTAACTGAAAATTTTTCAGGACATAAAATCAAAACCCTTAGAATAGATAGCAGAGGAGAATATACCTCAGACTTGTTTAAAAGGTTTTGTCAAGAATCAGGGATTAAGACGGAGTACACCGTTCCTTATAACCTAGAACAAAACGAGGTACCAGAAAGAAAGAATAGGACAATTATAGAAGCTGCTAGGGCTATGATTTTTGACCAAAGTTTAGAATACTATCTTTGGGCAGAAGCCTCCTGTACTACTGTATATATTCAAAATAGAAGCCCTCACTCCTATCTTAAACATAAAACCCCTGAAGAAGTATTTATTAAAGTAAAACCCAATATAAGTCATCTTAGAATTTTTAGATGTCCTGTATATATCCATGTTCCAAAAGAAAAGAGAACCAAGTTAGAACCCTTTGAGAGGAAATGTAGTTTTGTAGGGTATAGTGAAACTTCTAAAGCATATAGGATTTTCATACCTGGACAGAAAACTATTGAACATAGCAGAGATGTAATCTTTGAAGAAGATCTTGCATTCAGAAGAGCCATAAGTTCTAACGAACCTTCTCCTTCTCTAGTTCTGAAAGAAATAGTGAATTTGGATCCTAGAGGGAGAACTTAGAAGAGATCGAAGATGAAATCCAAAATATGAACGTTGAAGAAAATTCAAAGAAAAGACCACTTTGGGCCATAAAAACAGTTGAAGCAGCTCAAGACTTTGCTACACCTTCAGGAACAGTTAGAGAAAGCAAAAGACCTAAAAAATTCTCTGGCTATATAACAAACATGAGTGATTTATCCAAAACAGAGCCAACCAATCCTTCTGATGCTATTAAACATTCAGCCTGGAAAGAAGCTATGACAGAAGAATACCAATCTATTATGAAAAATGATGTTTGGGAAATTGTTCCAAGACCTAAAGGAAAATTTGTTGTTTCTTCCAAGTGGATATTTAAAATAAAGCATGTGCTGACGGTAGTATTGAGAAGTATAAAGCCAGATTTGTAGCTAGAGGATTTTTTCAGAAAGAAGGGATTGATTATGAAGAAACCTTTGCTCTTGTTGCCATATATACCTCCGTAAGAGCAATCTTAGCAATTGCTGTATCAAAGGGATGGAAGGTACATCAGATGGATGTAAAACCAACATTCCTAAATAGAAAGGTTTCAAAAGAAGTATATCTGGAGCAACCTGAAGGATTTGAAACTCATGATCCGAACACTTTTGTTTGCAGGCTTAAGAAAGCTCTCTATGGGCTTAAATAGGCTCCCAAGGCTTGGTATAAAAGAGTTGATAAGTATCTCACTAGCTTAGGATTCTCTAAGAATGAAGCTGATCCAAATTTATATTATAAAAGAGATAAAGATGATATTGTAATTTTGATTCTATATGTTGATGATCTACTAATTACAGGTGATGTTCATCTCATAGATCAATGCAAGAAAGATCTAACTAGAGAATTTGAGATGAAAGACTTGGGACTCCTTCATTACTTCCTAGGACTGGAAGTACGACAGAATTCTGATAGTATCATATTAAATCAAGGGAAGTAGACATCAGATATTTTAAAGAGATTTAGAATGTGGAATTGCAAATCTGTGTCTTCTCCTATGGAGACTAATCTACATAAGCTTAAGGAAGCAGCTGTAGAATCACCATCCATAGATTCTACTCTCAACAAATAGATGATTGGGTCTCTTATGTACTTAGCAAATACAAGACCAGATATTTACTATGCAGTTAATGTCTAAGTCAATTTATGTGTGAACAGAAGGAGATTCACCTAGTCGCAGTTAAACACATTATGAGATACTTACAAGGCACTCTTAATTTTGGACTCAAATATGAGAAAGTTGCTTTAGATTTGCATGGATTCACCGATTCAGATTGGTGTGGAAGTGTTGAGGATAGGAAAAGCACTTCAGGATGCTGTTTTAGTTTAGGATCAACTATGATATCTTGGATATGCAGAAAACAGTCTTCAGTAGCTGAGAGCTCCATAAAAGCTGAATACATTGCAGCAGCAATGGCCTCTTGTGAAGCAGTTTGGTTGAGGAAGTTACTTGGAGGATTATTTGGGCAAGCCATGAATCCTACGATTATTCATTGTGATAATCAAAGTTCCATCAAGCTCTTAGTGAATCCAATTTTCCATGACAGGTCCAAGCATATTGAAATTCCTTACCATTATGTAAGAGATATGGTAGACAAAAATTTTGTAAAATTGGAATACATTTGCACTGTAGATCAGACAGCAGACATACTCACGAAACCTTTATTTGGAGTGAAGATAGAAAATTTCAAGAGGAGACTTGGTATGGTTGAGTTGTAATCCATTTGTACTCTTTTGATTATTAATAAAATAATTTTATTTTGTCAAGCTATTGACTATTATGGGCTCCACCATGTGTATTCATTATATAAGAGGTGACGATCTCTGAAATAATGAACACTTGTATAAAAGACATTATGAGAGATGACGATCTCTTAGAGAATGTACTAAACAGTAGATTTTACTGTAAGATCTAGATGAGTTTTAGATCATATTGTGATGTTGACATTGCTATGTTCATGTGTCACAAATTGGATAAAGGAAGAATCTTAGTATTCTCCAGGTTTATCTTGTATTGTGGTAGATCTTAAAACTCAGGATCTTGTTGTGATATAGAAATACCAATTTCTATGAAATCACAACTTGGATAAATGAAGAGAGTACTCTTCAGATTTATCCTGTATAATATCAATAGTAGCAGTGATTTGTCATATCACATATTGAGTAATATGACATTGTGTTATGTGTTCTATGATATCACACACTAAGAAGATTCAGACAGATATAGAGTATTAATTCTCGCTTATTCATCTGTATTGATGTTGCTA
This sequence comes from Cupressus sempervirens, assembly GCA_028749045.1. Taxonomy (NCBI): domain Eukaryota; kingdom Viridiplantae; phylum Streptophyta; class Pinopsida; order Cupressales; family Cupressaceae; genus Cupressus; species Cupressus sempervirens. The sequence goes on from CM053787.1 coordinate 294,358,959, forward strand.
GATATGATATCTCTCTGTGTGATTATCAAGTTAAGAGGGAGTGTTAAATTTATAACCTGATAATCACCAGGTCTGTAAGTGCAGATCACACTATCTCTTAATAAGTTCTAAGATATCTAAGAATGGCTTTGTATTTATACTCATAACTTTCTCCTCTAGGGGGCAACTTTCCAGATTTGTTAATGTTAACAAAGAAACTAACACAATGTGTTAGTTATTATTATTTAATGTTGATTTATCTAGCAAATTGCCGGTTTCTTATGAGGAGTTACAAAGCCGACCAAGTGAAGGGATATGTCCTTTGAGGGTGACGTCCTTTGGTCTAGATATTTAGAGGATTGTGATGCAGTTTGAGGGACACACAAAAATATTATCAAGTCTGCTCCTTCAAGCATTTACATTCAGCAAATTCTAAATCAGAGATATTCTTATTAAATCAAGATCGAATATAGAGTATTGGACCTGCATTTAAAATAAGAGTTAATGTCCTCAACAATCTGAATATTCATAATATTTAGAAGACCATTCTGAGCAATTTAAGACTGAACTAAAGTCTGATCCAAAGAACAAAGAATTAGCAGAAACTTTACAAACACTATGAATTGATGCAATGTGTTCTTATTTTCTACATTTTAATGTTACTTTATGTATGAATATCTAATGAGTAGAATTCTAAAGTTTGGGAGATTCACTCTGTGGTTTGGCAGATACACCGAAACAGATTTATACTGTTTTTAAATGGATCTGACATTGGATTTGCTTATTCCATTGATTTTAAGAAATGCTATAATTATGTTTTTGGTCAAGCAACCCACTAAATTTGTGTGTTTTTGATTTACCTATGTCAAAGAGTTGTTTTCACATGTCAAAGGCCCCCAATACAGTAATTGATCTGTCAATCTTTATTTGAAAGCCTCCTTTGGATGATTGGATCAATGAATCTCTGAATCCCAAGGATGGAAGCTCTTATCATTTTCCATGTGACTTGTGGTGGAACAATTGTCTTTGAAAGGCTTTGGGATTCATGAAAGTTTCTTTATGTTGTCAAAGGGTCCCACTTGTTTTGAATTTACCTTCCTTCAATTGTTTATGTTTTAGGACTGTGGATACTGTGATTATCTTGATCTGTGGTTTTCTTATGTCTTTATTCTTGAGAAACGGAGATGAAATGTAACTTAAATTTTATAAGACAATAAATTAGCAGTAGGCCTTTTTTCTTGGCGATAGCTGAGAATGTATCATTGGATTTTGCATTAAGACCATTGAGATCATTGCTATATGAAACTTAAGTATTTTCTATCATTTTATTGAGAGAAACAATTCTGTCTTTCAATTCTTAATAGAGCCTGTAGATGAGTTGGTTTGGATAACTGATTTTTTATGAAATAGGGTGAGATTCATTCAGATGTGTTGGCTTAGATAAATGGCCATTTATGAAACAGTGTGAGATTCATTCTATATTATGGATTGAGATGTCTTATTTAATAAAAGGAATTCTTTTTTTGTGTGCTTTTTTTCTCTAAGGGTGTTAGTAGTGGCTGAGTAATATCCTGTATTTATTGATTTGGTGTATCATTTGTATATAATCAGCGAGGCATAAAAATTCTTCCTCACTTTTTTTGATGCAAAATGTGTCTTTTTCAGGTAAACAACGAATCACTTACTGTGAAAGATAATGATGGCAACACAGTTCAGTCACAGCTTGTACCTCTAGAAAATTCAACAGTCAATTTGAAAAGTCATTATAAGAAAGAAAACATGCGCACATCATCGGACATAAGCCCTCTTTTTTCTCTTTTTTTTGGAGTGTCTGTGCCACCTTTTGGATTTAGCATGTATATTATTTCAAAGGACAATGGTAATTCAGTTCTCTTTACTTAAAAGATTTCTCCATCACACCGAGCATCATAAATTTTAGTTTTTGAAATGACCAAGGAAGGTCTAAGAATGTATATTGTACAATGAACTATGACAGGTAGGATTACTAATTCGAATGTTCAAAATAATTTTTTAATCTCTCAGCTGCCTTTATGCACAGGGAGTAGACCTTTCTTATCAACCAAACAAGCTGTGGCAGTAAATGAAACTACATATGATGCTGGACCGGGCAACTTTACAATGACATTTTCCTCTATATCTGGTCAATTACAACAGATATCAAATTTCAGGACTGGGGTAAATAACTGGTTCTTAATTTCAACTCTTTCATCCAAAAATGCCTTTACATGCACTCGTTTAATAAATGCTTGAAAGTACAGACTTCAAGAAAATGTCAATTTGCATGTACGAGTATTCTTGAAGTCATGCTTTTACTTTCATCATTATGGTTCATTTATATTATATACAGAAATAAGCTATGTATAGACAAATGCACAAACTATTGAAAAATAAACTTGATAGTCTTGGAACGAATGTCAAATACATAATGTTTGTTCACACAAATGAACATCTGGATGGATCTCTATTTAAATTTTGGTCTAGGATTTGACTGGATATCAGCAATTGATGTGATGGAATGTGATGCTCTCCTTAGTTGTGAATAGGAGAGTGGGGTCATACTGTAAGATGTTTGAATTCCTTCCTTTACATGCTCGGTAGTCTAGGAAATAGTTATCTACTTTATGTTTATTGGCCAGCTCTCCTCTTCCCAGCTTTTCATGCTTACATTATTAAGGTTACCAGAAGATGAAATAATTTTAGATATATAGATAGAAATCAGAATAAATTCATGTAACGCATCCCAGTCAATCAAATTTGGGCTAGGCTTGTCTTAATGGTTCGATGCTGAACCTGTAAAGAAAGAATATGTCATAAAGAGGATATCATCTTTCGAGCATTTCCCTAAAACAGCCCTCCACCATATTGGATTAAACATCATGAGAGAAATGTATGCATTATAATTGTAGGATTTGCAGTTAGTTATGTTGCAGTGCACCAACTGTTTTTATAAGTAACAAGCAACAATTCTTCAATTCAAATTGCTCACAATTGCTTTACTTCTTGCAATATTGTGGCACCAAACTCGGCAGAATGTTCATAAATAAATTTCTATTTCCTTAGCGATAACCTCAACTAAAAATGTTTCAATTCAAATAAATCTGCAAATGAAAAACTAATTTGAAGTAGAAACTTGCTCATCCATTTGTCTCTTCCTTCTTTAACAATCCGAGTCCATACATCTTTGAAGGACAGTGATTCCAAAGTTTCAGTAACTGAAGAGATGAAAGATCTCAGTAAATTGACTATTGATGAGCTTTATGATAGCCTAACAGCCTATAAGATGAGAACAAACTCTACTTTTTCAGAGAAAAAGGAGGTAGCCTTCTAAGCTTCAAAGAAAGGAAAAGAAAAGGAGTGTATCAAGTGAAAGTTTGATGAAGAATCTGATTTTGAGGATGCATATTTCATGATAAAGTTGAAGAAAGGTAACAAAAAATACAAAGGAACGTTGTCTTTCATATTAAATGAAAAAAAATTATTTATGGGCATAGAAGAAGTACAGAAAGAAGATCACAGTATTTGCAGTAAGAGCACATGCATAGACATATTCACACATAGGCACAGGATTTACGTCATGCTCTGATACCAAAATGTGAGAGTGCATCAGATGTGAAATGCAATGATGACTCTTAGTCCAATAAATAGAAGTGAATAAAGACAAGGCAGAGAGCAGTTATGTAGGTGCAGAGAGTGGCTACGTATCAGTTACAAATAGACTGAACTAATCATGATTCTGCTAAAATATTTTTTATACAAAATCTTGCCCTTCTAGTTAAATGTCATTTGCATTTAGATTTTCAATAGCAATCTTATACCTTCCTTGTTGCTGAAAATAGTGTTCAATCTTATTATGTTTTTGTGTTTTGTTTACATAAATCATAGTTTTCCCTAAAGATTACAGTTTTTGTAGTGCTAATTTCAGTGAAGTACTGTTGTTAGCTGTAATAGCTTTGTGTGCAATTTATTTTATATGATATACAATTTGAAGAGAGTTTTATCCTTAGATTCTAATTTTAAGGTAGGTAATATGTAAGTGCAAAGTATCTTAGCTCTCATTTCCTTGTTTGTTGAAGTATGAATCATAAAATAATAATTGAGCCTTATTTTTTAGTCAGTGGCCAATGTTAATGTTTCAGCACAAAATTATTTTGGTTATGTTTAAAAAAATCCTTATTTTGTTCCATCATAATTTGCATTTTGAAACATGACATTCAGTACTTTATTTGTTTTTGGTAGGTAAAAGTCCCGGTGCAACAGTCTTATCTTTGGTATGGTTCTTCTGATGGTGATGAGAGTGATTCCCAGGTCTGTGACTATATTATTTTTATATCCCAGTTTTAACAAATAAAATTTGAATGTCACGCATTTTGTTATTTTGTGCATGTATTAGAAATATTTTGTCTATTTCTCTCTGTACAAAAATTGTTGGAGTATTGAATTTATACTATTGGTGAAGGCTTCTGGAGCATATATATTTCGTCCAAATGGTGCACCACCAACAGCTATTTTAGGATCGGTAACGTCATAGCCTTCTTTTTATGATACAATAAGAATGATATTGTTTATAAAAATTGCTAGGTTTCTTGCATATATTGTTAAAGGAAAAATTCTTTGCTAAAGAGAATAATGCCACAGGTCCCATTGACTATCATGAAAGGACCTTTGGTTCATGAGGTTCATCAGAAATTCAATTCGTGGATATATCAGGTTTGCATTCTTTCAAAGAAAACTACTGAAAATTGTTACATTTCGTTATGTTTACATCAATTACACATCTTTCCTTGTATGTCGTGTGCACAAGGAAGTTGAGAATAAATACAAGAGTAAAATATCAGTGGGTTTCAGCCCTCTCAGCAGAGTGGGTATGTGATGCTTATACAGTATATGTCTAAAAGGATGCTATGTAAACTTGTATCTATAGGTTGCAACTTTCCCGTGCTTTCTCATGGGCACTGTTTGTCAGCAGATATTGCCACTTTTGAATTGTTTTATTTCCAACAAGTTCTTTTTAAAAGTCAATAAAGTCTTTGTTAGCTTGCTGCTATCATAACTAGGTCTTTGCTTGCTTTTAGTGAGATCCTTATGACAATAATAGGTGATGATTTGTGACGTGATAAGAAAGCATAAACAAATTGACATGTGATAAGAAATCATAGTTTTGAAGATTGAGATTAGTTTGTTCAAGGGTTGCTCAGGGCTGACAGAATATATTGACACAATGCACAGTAAGACTTTTTTCGAACGCTTTGGATATATCTTTTGAATTATTTATATCCTTCTACCATTTACTTTTGATGAATTTTTCATTCATTTACTTTTTATACCAAGTTTGCTTACAGTGTAGTACAAAACTTTATATGTCAAATGATGTCAAATCTACACTGTTTCTTTTTCTAGAAAATATAAATTTTCACTGTTTCTATCAATCCTTAACACAAGATGCTAGTGAACATACAAAATGATTAACATTAAAGGGAGTAAAAATTGACCTGATCATACCATATTGCAAATCACACCATATTCCGTGTGCTTTGCCTATATTAGTGGTATAACACACCATAACTCAAAAAGTCAGACTAAACAAAATGGAGAGCAAGTTATTTGATCAACTTAGACTCAAAAATCTAAAATATATGTAAATTTGTAAAATAAACTTGACTAACATGCAATATAGTAAGAATGATAAAGACTGATAATGTAGATTTTTGTAATATCCCTTACTAATTTTGATACCAATTTTCTGAATTTTGATCTTGTCAAACACTTTACACAACAGGATATCTTACAGATTGCTTCTAATATGTGTAACTCAAATGGGTTAACAATAGAAGTGCTTGCAAATGTCTTCAAAATTATCTAAGCATTGTATTAGAATGAAAATGCAATTGACTGATTACAATCATTGAGTGATGGCCAAGAGTGTTGGCTTACAAGGGAATTTTCTTTAGAAGCTCTATCATACCAAGTTGACCTCCATGAAATCTGAACATAATCATACCTATGTCTCTCACCCAAACAAATGCAACCCTTCGGAGGATCTTTCACCACCTTAGTTATGCTTATCAATGGGAATAGTCATTCCCAATGACTAATGGGATAATCTTGTAGAAATGCTTGGCTCCACAAATGAACATATCAAAGAAATTGTCAGGAACTAGATGATTAGAAGTTTAACTGAGCCCCAATTTTTACTTTTCTCCAAGACAAGGTGGATCCTTAAGAAGCTTTTAGGAACATGAAGAGATGATTCTTTCAAGAAGCTTCTAAAAACATGGGGAGGTGGTGTTAGAGTAATAAAATATTTTCTTATTAATTAAATCATATTGATTTAATTATTAAGTCACTTATTACCTCTAGTTTACTTAAGCTGAACTTTGGGCATATATAATTAATTCTTTTATTAATTATTATCATGTAACCTAGGTTTACCTGTTAGGGCTTTGATCTCCTTTTATAAGGATTCATCTCTTTGTAATTCATTCATTCACTTTTGATAATAACAATCTCTCTTTTTGCTTATAAAAAATGTCTCATATATGGATCTGAGAATTCTAGCCTCATAGCTTTTGCTTCTCTCTTTCTGTGATAGGTGTTTGCATGCAGATGATTCTTGGGAGCCGTGGGGTTGATCTTTCATCAACTTCAACATGGTATCAGAGCTCTAGATCTTCATGCCCCTATTCTATTTATGAGAGGTTGGCATGGCTTTTAGATTTGTGTTTTTTCTTTCAGAGGGTTTCATTTTTTAGAGGATTTTGTTTTTCAAAGGATTTTTGTATTGGCTTTGGAGGGTCATTGATTTTTGGTGCACTTTGAGAAAAAATGGACATCATTGTCGAGCTCAAAGTGCCCAAAACCCCCTAGTTTCATATAAAATTTGTCTAATTTAGACACAGTTGAAATCTAAGGTAAAAAAAAAATTACTCCCAGATTGGGCACATTTCCCAAGGTAGTGATTTGATATTTTTAGCATCGAAATTGATAAATTTGGTGTGAAACTCAAGATTTTTCGGCACAAAAATCAAGATTTTTGGCATGCGAATCAAAATTTTTTGCATGCAAATCGAAACAGTTTTGATTTGAAATTGGCATGCTTCTGTAATGTCCCTGTTTTTGCATGTCTATGTAGTTGATGGAGTTAGCTTATCATAGTGACCCTTGTGAGCTGATAGGGTGTTTTCAGGTCCCAACTGTAGATTTTCTATTTTTAGTAGGTCTATTTTTGGCAGTTGCTAATTTTGGCAGTGCACTGTGTGGCTTCGGCAATTGGTCGTCACGTATGGTAAACTAAGTGAATAATTGCATGAGCTCTTATTTATTATTAAGTTGCATTAGTATAATAATGTTTATATTATTATAATAATGACATTGAGTAATATTTTTAAAAAGTGTGTTGGAAAGTTTCTAGTGTTGTTTTCTTTTGGGATACTTCTACAAATTTTGAAGTGGAGTTTTTTAGGAAACTTTGGGCCAATGAAAGATTATAAATAGGAGCTCATTTCATGGGGAAAAGTACGCTTGAAAATATATTTGCTTTTTGTGTCTTTGTATCTTCTTCCTGATTTCTGACTTGAGAGCCTTTGCTGAAGTATAAGTGTCTTATCTGAGAAGTTCTTGGCAATTGTGCTGAAGTATACTATTGGCCAACATTCTCCTACTGTATTCTTGTAGCTAAGGAGAATAATCTTGAATACATATTTCCTCTCTTAATTGTCTGGTGAGGGTTTCTTAAAGTTTTGAGAATTGTTCTTAAGGTTGGCATTTCGAATTGCTGCTGTTGTATAGCAATTCAGTGATTTCTCCTACTATTGTCGGCTGTGGCTAAGGAGAGGACTCAATTTAGTTGGTCATTTGCATTGATTTGGGATTCAACGAATTCTCCTAACGGCACAGACTGTGATTTCATTAGCTATCATCTCCAATCTATTAGTAAATAATCCCAGAATTGGAAACGCATCTGCATATTGGATGCTATGTGTGTAGAAAGGGGAAGGCAATCAATGTGGGAGACTTCGGTTGAACAAGGCCAGTAAAATTATTGCCGTCATTATTTTGTTTAGTGCTTATTTTGAAATTTTTTAGATTGATTTTGTGATTTGGTTATTGACATTATGGACGGTGATAGAAGATTCATTCCAGGTAGATATTATACTTGTAGAAGGCGCACTTCTTCGCCTAGGGATGCAAAATCTGAGGTAATGGGGGTAAGTGTGTGTGATGATATATCTATAACTATTGTGATAAATGAGCCATCTAGTGAGGCACTTAGCAGTAGTACCTTAGATGTTCAGGTGTGTGCTATTGATAGTACGCATCTTATTGATTTTGAGGTTGATGATCACTCACCTAAGTGGAGCTGGGTTCAATTTACACCATTTGCAGATACAATTCAATTTCCTATAGTGGCAGTTGGTGGTGTTTCTGTATTTGCTGATTTTGATGAGGATGTGGGTACAATGGAGGTGAGTGCATTTGTTGAGAACAATAGAGAACCACATACCACACCTAATTCTCCTATGGCTTCATCTTTTACAGGGGTTACTGGAGAAGATCAGGATTCTAGTGAGGTTTGTAGTGAGATATATTTTATGGGGAGTCCGTACTACTTCAAATTTGTATAGAATTCGTATGTTGTGCAGAGATTGTTTGTTCCTAAGTCCAATGAGTGGCAAAATGATTGGGTTAATGCAGAGGACATACTAGGACCTTCTATGGATCTGACTACAAGTGAAACTTTGGCACAAGTGTTCGATGTTATATTGCAAGTCATGTTATTGGTTCAGTTGATGGTATTGGCATTCTGTTGGTTTAGTGAGGACAAGGACATCACTCGCTTCTTATGGGATCCCGGTGGAGGTTTTTGTATGATGCCGAATTGCTTGAGGACAAGCAATCTTGGGGAGGGAGGACTCTAATGTCCCCATTTTTGGCAGGTCTCCACAGTTGATGGAGTTAGCTTATCATAGTGACCATTGTGAGATGATAGGATGTTTTGGGGGCCCCAACTATAGATTTACTATTTTTAGATCTATTTTTGGCAGTGCGATGGGTGGGTTCGGCAGTTGGTCGTCACTTGCAGTAAATTAAGTTAATAATTGCATGAGCTATTACTTATTATTAAGTTGCATTATTATAATAATGTTTATATATAGCCTTCTTGGAGTTTAGACACTCATTTGTTGGTGGTTTTCACATCTTGTGGGAGCCATTAATCATCTTGGAAGCTGCAACAACCATTCAGGGATATCATGGATGCAAGTAGACATCACTCATACTGCCAGGCAAGTTGCCACCTATCTCTGGCCTTGTTGGGTGGATATTTTGCAATCGACAGTTTTGAGTAAAAATCCAGTCGCAAAATAGGATGACCAGCCATAGCGTGTGAGACAAAGTCTCTCCTACCTTAAAGGGAAGGCTCCTCTTCTCACTGTTCCTTGGATCAACTCAAGGTAAGCAAGAAGTCGAGAGATTTTTATAAACTTGGTGTTACCAATATCCTTTCTTCTTATCTTTCAAGAAAGAATCCACTTACTCGTGGAGCGAGTAATGGGTAGGGTGAATCTCTAACTACACTTCTATCAGGAGTTGGAAACAGTGATACCGATAAACCTTTACTAACTCAAAGGCTAGTTAAAAATGTACCGGTTTGGCTTTAAGTCCGGTCCTATTTCTATATGAAAAGCTTTACAATTAGGGCACAAAGACTCCTAAAAGTAAGAATACTTAACTATTTTGCAAATTAAGAAGAAAATATAAATTACAGACAAAGCTTCTAGCTATACACTTTCACAATTGCTCCTGGTCAAAGTTCTGGCTTCAATTGTTTCTTAACTCTTTTCAATTCAGTTCACTAGAACAATTACCAATAACACAAGACAATATGAATCAAAGACAACTTGGATGAATCATAGACAAAGCTTAAAATTCACACAAATAACAATCTTACTTAATCAAAGTTAAGTCTTGAATGCTCCCTTGTATTCACTTTCTCTCAAAATGGTGCTTACACAAACAAAGTTCTACTGACACAATTTCTCCAAAGCTCTCTTGCACAAAGATAATGATGATTTTACAATGAGGGGGCACTCCTTTATATAGGCACAGGAGTTGAGAAAAAGATGGAGGAAAAAGTGGGATCAACCCAACCAACTTTGACCTAGTCTAACTAAGGAGAAAATATAGGATTACATGCAATTGCACGTGCAAGTAGCATTACATCCTTTTACATACATGTAATTATGCTTTTTCATGTAATGCGTTCTTCTACAACTACTAATATGAAACTAAACAACAATCGTAGAGATTGTTTCTCGGTGCCTTGAATTTGACAATGATGTCACGCACTATTGGAAGATCATCAATTTCCATAGTCTTCAAATTGACTTCAACCCTTATGGCATTTGCATATGCTGATTGCACGATTTTGGAATTTGCTGCTGTAGTATCTAACAAATGTTTTGTCAAGGATTTGTATACAACAAACTTGTTCATCGTATGTGAACCAAAATCTTCAGAATCTACATCAGAATTAATCCTATTGGTATATTCTAAATTTACTATCTTTGTTGCATTAAGATTACCAGAGCCATTAGTAACATGACATCCCATTTGTTCCAACTCACAAGTAACACTCGTTTCAACTGCTTGACAATCTCCAAAGGCCGCCTGCAACTTTGTGATCAGCTTCCTTAATGTCTCCTCCTTGTAGGCAATGAGTCCTTGAAATCTGAAGAATTCGCATGATGGAAGAATGTCACATGAGACCATAGCATTCAAATCAAATTTTACCATTTCATCCCAATCATCAAGGATTTCTTTCAGGTTATCTGCTTCTAGAGTCAAAGAAAAAATTAAGTTTTGTTCCATTTCATTCATCTCTTTGAGACACCTAAGAACTGCAAATGTCTCTGTGATGGCTCGAACTCCTTCAGAAATGATTTCTTGTATCCAAGACTTGGCAGCTTTAGTTAACTTTTTCTCTTTAGATGTTTGAGATATAACAACACTGAGAAGATTGTTTCTGGATAACCTCATTTAAACGAGAGATCTCCTGTTTTAACTGATTCTTCTTTTCCCAAAGTTCATGATTGCTTTTTGATACATTTGTCAATGTATCTTGAGCATCTTGCAAATAGCCCAAACGAGATTGCTTTCCAACTTCAACTTGAGTAAACTTGTAGTTATAATGAGTAAGTTCCTCAACAGGTTTATCTACCAAAGGCTCAGCTATCTCAACAAATTTGTTTATATCAGAATTAACTAAAATTCTAGAAGCAATCTTATCTTTCAAAGATTTGGATTTAGTCTTCTTCATAGGAAGATTGTCAACAGGAACAACTACTTTCTTTCTCTTTGTTGTTATTCTAGTCAACCATGCAGGCAGGTTGAAACTTTCATCTACAGAAGCAGGCATAGTGGAGACCATTGGCATTGGTCCAGATTGTATATTTGTAGTGATTGAGCAAGATTCAGTCTGTACTGCTCAAGGCATAGAAACATGTTGAGAAGACTCTGTCATGAAGAGTTCAAATCCTGTCAAAGATGTATCAAGTTGGGAAACTTGATCACTGGTAAGAGTCGGAAAATCTTCAAACACATTTGCTAAGTGATCATATTGTTCATGTGCAGGAACACGAGGAGCAACAGATGAAATAGGAAGAGCCATGGTGTTAACCTTCGAGACTGGAATGGAATGAGTGAAAATAGTAGAAAATGAATCTACATCATCATCAACCTCCTGCAAAAAGGGTTCTTCATGTATAGAAGACATATAGGCTTGTGCAAGTTTTGGGAGAGATGTGATCATGATTTTCCCTTCTTCATTTGAAACTTCTTTATCAGATTCTGTTTCCAAATCCTCTTCTGATTCTGCCGCTGATTCTTGAATTGACCCAGGAACTTGAGATGTTTTACTTCCTTTTTTGCCCTTCAACTTAAATTTGAGGGAACTCTTGGCATTTGAAGATGAGGCACCATCTTTCCTTGTAATCTCCAATTGTGATTTTCTACCAGGAGGATCAAAACTTCCACAATCCAGGCCCATCTTAGGATTTACTCTTTTAAAGCCTTTACTTTTCAACCATTTGTTAGTGTTTTCTAGGATGGATTAAAACCTGTCTATGATTTTGTACCTTCCTTTTGTCGCCATTGAATAGGAAAAGGGCACTTCTTATCAAAGCCGGCTTAATGAAATTACGGATCAAGGATGTTGCCATCATCTTCAACTTGAAAATCTGAAGGGATTTCCAACATATTAAGATCAATTATTTGCTACAAAGTTAATCTGCAGTAATCCATCTTCATGATGTCAAGTTCTATTCTCATATTAATCCAAATGTCCTCAATGTGATGAACATGAGTGTAGGTTCTTTTTATCTGAGAATTCATTTCTCGATAGTCAAAATCAAACCTAGCCTTGAACTTTTTCAATTTAATCAACTGCAATTCTGCTTCCATATTCTTTGCTTTAGGCACAGAAACAATTGAATAATTGCCAATAGCCAAAGGCTTAGTTGAGGTAATGCCGAATCCGGGCCTATGTGAAGCATGCTGATCACTCTGCACATCCATGAGCTGTCTAGCTAGCTCCATCAGGATGATTCGATCTGTAGCATACCTAGGTAAGGTATACGTCTCTCCCTTGAAATATCCAACTCTTAAGTATGTGAAAGTAGGAAATTGAAGAAAAATACAGCCATACTAGTTCACCTTCTCCCATGCTACATTAGATACTCTCTTGATGGACAACTGCTTATCAAACAAGCACCTAAAATGTCCAAAGAAGGTATCTCAGACTCTTCTGTAGTGGAATTTACTATTTGCCAAATTGATTTGGTCATAGTAATCCCAGATAGGAACTTGAAGACGACCTCCTTTGGTAGAAAGGCCAGAAAAAGACTCCATGGCAGCAGCAATGTGAACTAGATAAGAATTCATATAGAAAGGCACTGATGTTCTCACATTATATATCTGCTGGCAGAGTGCAATACTGATAAGTTCTCTTCAAAAGATGTGTTCTTTGTTTTCCATAATTTGAAACATAAACTTGTACATCCACGGCTCAAAATTGGAAGAATCTTTAAGGCCACAAATCCTGCTGAGAAGGATGATGAGATCCTTGTACTCTTGTTTGAAATTTGACCAATGAACAATCTTTGGCCATCGGGAAAAATTGCTTCTTTTATTATCTAACCAGTAAAGGTTGACATACTTTTGATAATTACTCTTTTGCTCATTCCAACAAGCCAATGATGATTCTTTAGTCAAATCAGCACATTCTGATTTATGCAGAACTTTGAAGATTTGCTCTATAACCTCAGGATCAAAGTTAATGACAACCTTGCCATCAGCATCTTTGATAGTCTTCGTCTTGGGAGTAGAACACTGTGCACATCCATAAATGAAGTCAGGTTCTATAGCCGCCATAAGAAATGTGGATACCAAATGAATGTTGCTTCTCCTAATGCGCTTCATTTCATGACTAGCCGAGGCTTCAATTCTTTGTAGAAAATTAGCCACATCTACATGACCAATCTTCGTGTCCAACATTTTATCCAAAACAAATGTGACTGAAGGAGCTGCATGACCCAATTCTTTATCATATTGATATTTCATTTTGCCTTTGGACTTAGATGGCAAGGACATATCTTGTGCTTGTGCTGCAACACAAAAATCCCAAAACATAAATACATCATCAGAAGGAACCTCCATACAAGTGAATTCTTGATCAGCAGTGAAGATTTGAAAATGGATTGGAGATTTCACAAACACAACAAAGTAACCTCAAAGAGAAAGCATATGCATATGCAATGGCATGGAAAGCGGAATGAAATGATATGAAGTGTGAAAATGGAAGATGAAATGAAATGGAATGGAATGAAAATGTGTGAAGGTGAAACGCATGGGAATACGTGCAAAAATGAAAATTGCTGATTTCAAAAGTGACATAGCATTTTCAAGGCTTTATTGTATGAAAAATGAGTACATGTAAATGCAACATATAACTGGAGGTGAAAGGTGAAATGAGATGGAAACGTGAGTGAAGGATAAAATTTACATGTATGTGCGAATGAAGGTCAAGATGTAAAGCATGGAATGAGGCGGAAACATGTATTTACTCATGTAAGCGCAAATGCATATGAAGAGATGGAAATGAAAAATGGGGGTGAGATAGTGAGTTTTATAGCCACTTTTTGTGAAAAGGAGAATTCAAAGTACATGGGAAGTGAAAATGACATCTTTTGACTTTCCAAAATGTGTCTTTTAATCAAAATCGGACCTTTTGGATGCAATTACATGTAAAACATTTCGTGTAATCATGTCATGTGAATGGAAGCGAAAAGTGAGATGGGTGAAAATAGAAGTGGAAAATGAGATTACATGCACGTGTGGATGGTGAACAAGATGGAAAACATGTAATCGCATTTTGTTGAGTGAGAGATGAAGTGTCGTGACATGGAAATGGAATTTGAAAGATGACGATGCTTTTGCATGAAATGTAACAAAAACAAGTTTTTGGAAAAAAACTTATCACTTCTCCAAGTGGAGAAAAAATTGCAAACAAATGCAAAACACAAAACACATTATAAACAACTTACCTTTGAAAATAAGTCAAACATGCCAAGATGCAATGCACTTCAAAGCTCAAATTCGAAATTTGGACTTGGGAAAGAATCGAAAACATGAAAATGAATAGAAACTTCATATTTAAAGGGACAATGCACTTTCCATGGCAAAATCATCACAAATGGCAACCATCTAATAATTTCATGCATAAAATCAGCAATATAAGCATGAATTAAATTGTAAGAAGGAAAAAGTCCACTTACATGAAGATTAAGTGCCAAATAAGAAGGAAAAAGATGCTCCAATGTTTGAAAAATTCGTCAAAAATGGTGAGACCTTTTCCAACCTTGCAAATTCGAATGGGAGAGGGCAGCAAACAAGGAGAAATTGTTGCAAGATGCCAAAACGTGCCCTAAAAAGTCTCCATACTCCAACGTTTTTGAAGATATGCATTCATGGGATGTTTTTGGTAAAAATGTGTTTCAGCAAGAATCTCAAACAATTTTTTTTATTGTTTAAACACCAAAATGTTGATCAATATGCAATGTAATCACCCAAAAAGAGCAAATTGATTCATCTTCATGCAAAAACGTTGATAAAAAATGAAGATTTTTGGAGTTTTCTTCAAAAACGCGCCCTAGGATTGGGCTTTCAAAAATGATTTTCAGCTTGTTAAATCCATCTTTGATGCAAGCAAACTCATCACCAAGCAAAAATGCCTTTAACGGAAAAGATTTTGTTCAAATCCATGAATTTTTTTTTGAGTTATAGCCAAAATCAGATTCTTGGGGAGCAAGTGCATATTTTCTCTCAAAATCGAACTTTTCAATGGACACAACACATTTTAAAATATGTCTTCCTCCAAAATCGGACCTTTTGAGGTCACATACATGTTTTAAAACATGCCTTAAAGTGAAATCACACTTTTTGGAGTGCATAGCATGTTTTAAAATGTGCTTATAGTTAAAATCGGACCTTTTGAGGTCACTCACACATTTTAAAATGTATCTCACCTTTTAGATGCTTAGGCATAAAAACTTGACTTTTCATGTCATAATAAAAAAGGTCCATTTATTGTAAACTTTTGATGTAATGACATGAAAAGTTTCCTCCAAAGTGAATT
The DNA here is from genome assembly GCA_028749045.1 of Cupressus sempervirens. Lineage (NCBI taxonomy): Eukaryota > Viridiplantae > Streptophyta > Pinopsida > Cupressales > Cupressaceae > Cupressus > Cupressus sempervirens. Next base: position 294,374,647 of record CM053787.1, read on the forward strand.
TTATGTGCAATGGCATGAAAAAAGTCCACTTTTCATAGTTTTTTACATGCAATTGCATATAAAAAGTCCTCTTTTGAAGCCTTTTAGTCATGTAATTTACTTAAAATTATAAAAATGTCACCAAATGGGTCAAAAACAATATTCATTTATCATATTATTAAATATAATACATGAACATCATTTTAAAGTGACATTTAAATAAGTATTTGATTTTTAAAACAAAAAATTTAAAATGAAACTATATGGTTATATAGTTACTTTAAATGAAAAATTAAGAAGTAACTCAACTTAAAATTATAACATAAAGTGCACTATAGTCACTTTAAGTAATAAATTTAAAGTAAAAGTAACTTTAAAATGTAACAAAAAGTGAGTATAATGTTATATTTTTCAAAAAGTGTATCAAATTAAATATAACATCATATTTTTAATTTGTGCTATTGCACCTAAAATGTCCACTTTTCAGGCACTAAAATGGGCATAACTCTTGACTGGCAACTCCGATTGACTTCTAGGTTAGATCGAATCAAAAGGCATGACATGAGCAAAAACAAAGGACTAAAAACAAGCAAATGCAAACTCAAAAGAAAGGAACAGATTGTGAAGGCTTCAAAAATCAAGCAAAGGCTTGACTAAAAGCAAAACGAAAAGGACTTGATGAAGGCCTTCAGTAAAACAATTTTATATATGAATTGAAATGGATCAATCGATCAACATTAAGCAATTGAATATCAAATTCAAGCTTAGAGAAGCGTAAAACTAACTTGAAAAAGTTTCGTGCTGTTACCAACATTTTTGGTGACAAAATGCAGGACAATAGGTCTACGATTTCATCAACTCATGACAACAATCATTTAGAAATCATCTTGAATTGGGTGGCGGGTAGTAGGCCAGTCTTGTGGGACAATTTTATATGGAGGCATCTTAATAAATTTGAATGGTGATGTTACTATAATTCCAACTATAATTCCAATTATATGTACGCAAGAATTCGCTACTAGGGTCTATAATATATGCTTATAATAAAATTGTTTGTGAATTCTAATTTGATTAATCTTCTATCGTTGAGTGTGCTGTTATTTCACATTGGAGTGTGGGCATTGTATCCCTTAAATTCGAAAAAATACCAAAAGACAAAAATATTCCAAAATATATTTCTCATTTTCAATCAACATTTTAGTATCCGGAAAGAAGGGGTTCTTACAGCTTCTCGAGGTAATCTTTGGTACTTGTGGGGGCACTTCCTGAGGTGGTTGTATTTTTATTTTGCTCTTCCAACTCTTTTTTGACCTACATGTGGTTTTTTGGCTGTAACTTGCTCTTCCGATCTCTGTTTTTCACAAATGAGATATCGTCGGAAAGCTAGTTCCGTGCCTATTCTAGTGGTGCAAGTTATTTTCAGTTTTGGTGCTTTTTTTATGGCTTTCAAAGTCAGGAGTTTTATTTCACACTCCGGGAGACATCTCTTGAGACATTCTATTTTCTAGATTCTGCTCTAGGCACATCCCATTCAATTTTTTGCTTTTTTGCATTATGGTGGATATCTTGGTTGTTTTAAGTCCAAAGATCGATTTTGTTGCTTCAGATAATTTTTCATGGGTTGTTCTATCTCTTGTATCAGCCCAATGTCTCTTTTGATCTTTGTTGACATCCTTTTGTAGTATTTTCGCAAACACATTGAGATAAAGTGCCGCTCTATTGCATTTTAGGATCTTTCACATCTTTGTGTTTTGTTGTATTTGCACTACATCCATCTTCTTTTGTAAAGTGAGTGTTCCTTCCATGACATTAGCCTCATGATGTGTCGATGACACATGCCATTATAGGTGTTTGTACTTCTGTTGTACTCTCGATGTTCTTGGTTTTTCTTTCTACAAAAGATATTGCATTCAACTTCAGTGTTCATGTCTTACCTCTCAACATTATAGGGGGGTTATGTTGGTTCTATTGTTTTTTTGGTTCGATGGAGTGAGCTATGTATTTAGTATTTGATCCTATCTACTAGGCATTGCCATGGCTGGATACCTATGCATTTTGGTGAGATGGATCATTTAGCATATAGACATTCTTTCATTCCTATTTTTGGAGGCCATGAAGATCAACAAACTAAGTCTTCTCTACTTGGTCATGTTCTATATAGTGGAGGTTCTTCAGATCAACAATTTGGCAGTGTTTGCAGCTTCATGCTTCAGTGATGTTCTTAATGATTATCTTTTGTTCCTATATTTTGGGACATTCCCTAGTTTGGAGGCTTTTTCAGTCCTTCATTAGATCTTTTTAGCATTATTTCCATCTTTTTTTGGAGTAGGGTTTTTCCCATGTGGTTTTCTCTATTTCTCCTTTTTTTATAAATTTGGTTGTGCTTGGGTATCATTAGACCTTGTTGTCGAGACCCATATTTACAGTTTATCTTGGGGGTGTTAGAGTAATAAATTATGTTCTTATTAATTAAATCATATTGATTTAATTATTAAGTCACTTATTATCTCTAGTTTACTTAAGTTGAACTTTGGGCATAGAATAATTACTTCTTTTATTAATTATTATCATGCAACTTAGGTTTTACCTATTAGGGTTTTGATCTCCTTTTATAACTATTGATCTTTTTGTAATTCATTCATTCACTTTTGATAATAGTAATCTCTCTTTTTGCTCATCAAGAATGTCTCATCTATGGATATGGGAATCTAGCCTCCATAGCTTTTGCTTTTCTCTTTTTGTGACAGATGTTTGCATGCAGGTGATTCTTGGGAGCTGTGGGGTTGATCTTTCATCAATTTTAATAGGTGGTTCCTTCAAGAAGCTTCTAGAAACACAAGAATTTGGTACCTCCAAGAAGCTTCTAGAAACATATATTAATTTATTTCTTTATTACATTAATTAAATATAAGGTCACCTTATAATATTCATTTAATTGAAATTCTTCAAATAATTTATTGATTTCTCCCTTGTTACTCATCTTAGCCTTTGGGAGCATAAAGGCTAAGATGATACCAAAGAGGCTCAAGGAAAGAGACATTGCAGTCCGGTCTCCTAAAATTGCTTGTCCCCAAGAAATCTCAAATTTGAATGTTGCGGAATATCCTCATTCTCCCATGTAGCATCTTCAACTACCAAGTCCTTCCATTTAATCAAATACTCTTGGATAACTAGCCTCCATAACTGTCTCTCTCTTATATCTAGGATGGCTTGGGGCACCAAATCAACCTCCACTCATTATCCAAGGGTGGTAGAGCTGCGGAAGGAACGTCACAATGTCTTAATGCCTTCTTGAGGCATGACACATAAAAAACATTATGAACCTTGTTGTTAGCCAATAACTCCAACTCATAAGCACTTTACCCACTTGCCTAATGATCTTGTAAGGTCCATAATATCGTGGCTTAAGCTTTTGTGTACCATTCTTCATAAGAGTGGATTGATGATAGGGCCGAAACATTAAATACACCATATCCCCTACCTCAGATGAACACTCGCCTCTCTTCTAATTTGCATACTACTTCTGTAATTTTGTGCCTTTTGAATATTCTCTCGAAGAACCCTTTAAATATCTTGATTCTCCCACAACACTTTTCCAGCACCAGCTCTCTCCTATCACTCATCAACATGTCAAGGAAGCTAGGTGCCTCATAACTATATAAAGCCATAAATGGAGTCATCTAAATTGTAAGATGGTAAGTTGTGTTATAGCAATATTCACAAAGATGAATCCACTTTACCCATCCCTTTTGCTTCCTGCAATGTAATTCTTGAAATATCCCTCCACCGATTTGTCAACAATTTGTGTTTGTCTATTCCTCTGCAGGTGTTAGCTGGTGCTTGAAGTGAGTTCGGTCCCACAATCTAAATAGCTCCTGCCAAAAATTGCTCAAGAACTGACTATCTTTGTGGCTCACAATGCTTCGAGGTAACTTATGCAACTTGAATATCTCATGGAAATACAATTTCTCTGTGTAGCTGAAGATATAGTTGCAATCAGAAAGAAATGAGTATACTTGGTGAGGTAATCGACAATTACATTGATATAATCTCTTATCTGGGCTTTTGGTGTGCTTGTGATGAAATTCGCTGATATGCATTCCCACTTACTATTAGCAATTCGAAGTGGCCGAAGTAAGTATGCAGGGTATGTGTGGTCATGTTTATTTTCCTAGCAAACAGCACTTTGACATATCAAAGAGCATTTGATTTCAGCCCTCTCCAATTGAGCCTCCCTCAAACTTGTTTGTATGTTTTGAAGTGCTGGAGATGTCCTTCCATAGGTGAATCACGAAAGGACCTCAACACCATGTTGTTCACCTTCGATCCAGGGGTTAAAAATAGTCTCCCTTTGTAAATGATAAGATCATTGATGCATCAATAATCCTTGAAAGCCCAAGGGTCCTTGGTATATTTTGCTACAATCACCTGCCTCCAATGCTATGAAACCTCAATTATGGAGCTCAAATGTGGATGATGAGATAAAGCATCAACAACATGTCCCTTTGACAAAGAAATGTCATCATAGGATTGCAGCTTTCTCACCCATTTCTCCCGACGACCATTAAAATCCTGCTATCCTAGGAAATGTCTCAAACTGTTATTGTGTGTTTTATTAACAAACTTGCTTCTGACTAAGTATTGCCTAAACTTGGCCAATGCATGCATTTCCTTATCATAAATGCTATAGCTCCTCTCTGGTCCTCTCAGCTTTCGACTCTCAAATGCAATGGGATGCTTTCCCTGCATAAGCAAAGCTTCAATCCCCTCTCTAGAAGCATCACATTGTAGCTCAAAAGGTTTAGTGAAATCTAGCAATGTAGGTAGTAGGCAATTAGTCATAATTTGCTTGAATATCTCAAAACATTCTTGTGCCTTAGGAGTCTAAATGAAAGCTCCCTTGTTGGTCAAATTTGTGAGTGGAGCTACATGCTGTGAATACCCATTAACAAATATGTAGTAGAAACCATGGAGTTCCAAAGACCCTCTAAGTTGTGCAAGACCCTTAGGAGTAGGTCACTCAACGATTACCCTAACCTTATTAGGATCCATACGTACTCCCTTGACATTGATGATGTGGCCTAAGTACTATGCCCAAGTCACACTTGGATTCCTTGGCATACAAACACTCCTTGCCAATAATATCTAAAATTGTATCAAGATGCGCAATATGCTCCTACCATATTTTGTTGTACACCAATATGTCATTGAAGACTAGGACAAATTGCCTCAATTGCAAATGGAACACCCTTTTCATAGTAGAATGGAATGTAGCAGCTGCATTGGTTAACCCAAATGGCATAACCACAAACTTAAAAGTGCCCATAATCACAACAAAATGTTGTCTTCTCAATATCCTACTCCCTAGCACGAATCTGATGATAACCCAACCTCAAATCAATTTTGGAGAAGGATCGGGCTCAATATATTTCATCTAACAACTCCTTGATCCTAGGGATAGGATACCTATTTTTGATAGTCCTCTTGTTCAGTAACCTGTACTCAATGCACATTCACAAGGTACCGTCCTTAATGACCAAGACTACAAATGAAGCAAACGGGGACTTACTTGGTCTGATGTATCCCATAGCAAGCAATTCCTTAATCATTTTTTCTATCTTGTCTGTAATGCCCCCCTTTTTAGAGGGGAATTAAATAATAATAAGAATGAAGTATAAGATTAAATAATTAAAGAATGTGAACATATATAATTATAATTATATTAAATAAATAATAATACAATAATTATTATTATAACAAAGGAATCTATAATAATAACATTAAAATATTATTAATAAAATAGTAGAATATATATCTTAATATTAAAAGAATATAATACATAGTTACACCACCCTAGAGGAAGACAAAATGGGGGGATAGAGGGGCCTTAATTTGGGGATGGTGGGAGGACGATGGGGGGATGGTGGCAAGGGATTGGGGGGGAGGTTGGGGGGGTTGTATGTACTACACATATGGTACTTAAAATGCTAGTTATGAAACGACATATTGCAATATAAGATATAAAGGTGTAAAAGAGTAACTACTTGAACTTTGCATTGAATTGGAACATCGAACGCTGAACATAAAAAGTTGAGTCAACAAATAGTTAACACTAGGATGTCCCCCCATCCTCAGCGAAGGTGGCAGAATTTGGTGGTGCCGTTGGGGATGGTGGAATGGAGTCCCCAAGTCCTCGGTGCGTCCTTGTCTTCGGGATGTGGGGCAAAAAGGGGGAGATGCATCCCCGTGTTACTATGATATAATATTAATATTATTTTATATAATATATTAATAAATGAATATATATGAAAATTAGTTATAACCAAAAGGTCGGAATTAATTATGACTCATCAAATGCAAATATTGGTCCTCTTTTATTTGAGAGATATAAATTGGGATCAAAACTCATTCATTGGGGAGCATTAATAAAATCAAAAGACCAAGAATACAGTTTAATCCATAGCATTTGACCCATATGCAGAAAAGGCATATACATCAAAATAAGTAACAGAGAACAGTTCATACTCAGAGGACATCAGGAGGAAAAATAATTGGAAAGATGATGAAATGCAAGAAAACTAGACTTAATCAGCAGAAGGAGGAACATGGATGTATAATCACCGAACAGACAGAATGATCTATCAATGGAAGACACATGTTTATCCATATATGACAACCACTCAGCATGATGAGACGCATAAACATCTAGTTCTTAATTCAATTCCTCCATAAGCTCCGCCATCAAATACATGGGAGAAAAATATTAGAATACATCAGATTCTAATCAGAAAATCTATTATATTTCCAATGAGCGAACATAGACTATTAGACATACAAACGCCTCGTCTTCCCATGATCAATAATGTACAGGCTTGGGAGCATAGAAACAAAGATTCCCACAAGTTTTCAGGAAAAATGACAGAAAAGAAAGGTATTTACAACTATGATGTAAGATATGTTTTAGACTCAACACCCTGTCTACATTGAAGCACACTGCCGACTACTTGACTTTCCAGTGTTGAAGTCAGAGATGTATGAACCAGGATAGAGGTTGAACAAGGGAAGAGAAGTAAGTCAGCGCAGCATAGAGAAAAGCGTCAAGCCTAGTTATATTAACAACAAATAAGGAGGATACGATCAGCATAGTAAACCAATAATTGGTTGATTTTATAGCAATTAGAATAATACATGTCTGAACCAAGGTTCACTCTAGTGCAGACTTCAAGGAAAAGATAGAAAGTGCAAAATTTAGGAAAATATAATAACTTTTTCAGCAAAGAAAATTAAAAGGTTGAAATTGTTCCTTGGAAAAATAGTAATCTTCCATGACCAAGATCTTAAAATATAGCAGTCCAGCTTGATCACAAGAGTGCAGTAGATTCATACCTATTCACTATTATCAAATGAAAAGACTTTATTTCCATAGCATCCCCAATACAAAGACATCTCATTAATCAAACTCATAAAAATCATGCGTTATATAACAAGGAATTCCATTTGTCCCATTTGAAGTTCATAAACATAATCATTAGATAGTGGAGAATTGAGATAGAAGAAATCTTGCATGGGACATTATATTGTCCTTGAGCTGCTTGGGATGTCTAAAAGGAGTAACTTTCACGGGCTTAGCACCCTCCTCCAACTTGATGATATGCTCAGTCCCTTTGTCTAGACTCTAGAGGATAACCTAGTGGCATATCATCGAACACCTTAGTGTGCTTAATCTGCAACTCCTCCATGTCTGGATGGACAACTGATTTATGTTGTGCTGGCATTGTCCCACATTCAGCTGCCCACTCAATAGCATCATGTCTAATAAGCTGCTCCATCCTTCTGAAAGATATAGTCCTCTAACTAGTGTCTTGGAGGGATTTTAGCATATGTGTCTTCCCATCCATGGAAAATCTTTTCTCCATATCTCAATGGTTGAGGGTGAACTCACCAATATCATGAAGCCATGTCATACCCAAAACCATATCCATGTCTCCCATGTTCACCACATAAAAATCTGCTTTGAAGTCAAAGTTGTTCAAGCACATAGGAAGATTTGAGATCATCTTGTCGCACTTGAGATTGTGACCATCTGCAACCTTCACTCTCATTCCTTTGAAGCCCTGAGTTCGTATACCACGTTTCTAAACAAGCCTAGCTTCAATGAAATTATGTGTGGCACCGGTATCAAACAAGGTGATGACCCTTTGCCTAACAAGGACTTAACATGTCTTGAGAGAAACCTCACATTATATGCTGAGATGTGCTTCCTTAAGATCGACTTCTGTTTCCACTTCTACGACATGCTTAGACTTCTCTACTTCAGATTCCTCACTATCTGTATGCTGCTTGGACTCTAAGTCCTCATAAAAAGCCCACATAACTCGGTTTGCCTTCCCCTTAGGCCTCAATGGACAATCGTGATTTGCATCATATGACCCTTTGTACTAGAAGCATAGTTTCTTCTTCTTCAAGCCAGTAAGTATCTCTCAGCCAAATGGAAATACTGATTTTCCCTTTGGGTATGGCTTGTCCTCTTTTTGGGAAATGTTTTATTGTCTCTGTAGGGCCGTAAGTTCCACTTTTCTAGCCTTTATAGTGTTGGGGAATCAAAAGCTTTTACCCAACCTTTTAATGCTTTGACTAGGCCTTTAATGAACAACATCACTAACTGTCTCTCTCATATGTTGGGAATCGTGACTGATAATTTCTGAAAGTAACCGATATAAATCTCCAAGCTCCCAATTTGTTTCAGTTGGGCCAAATCCCTAGAGTATGTTTCAGGATCCTTCCTATCAAAGCACTCAATTAATTGATTAACAAACTCTTGGTAACAAGTGATGAGATTATGCTGAAGTGTGACCATGATACCATTCTTTGTGTGCTACACCCTCCAAGAATAAAGTTGGTAGCTGTAACCTTTCTGCTACCATCAAACATGGGTAGCATGAACTTATTGGTGGTTTGCTTGAGGTCTTTGTTTTGGCTTCTTGGTCTTTGATCTCTTGTTGTTTTGTGATGCTCTTTCTATGACTTACAAATCTTTCAAAACTTGTGCATTCTCGAGCTTGTGGTGTCAACAATCCCCACTCATCATTTTCTAGCATAAGATCATTTGCTAATGTTGGCACACCTTCTTCACCATTTTCTTCCTTAGGTTCATTGCTTAGAAAGGTAGGGTTTGTAGGCCTATCAATTGTACAAGTGGGAGCTCCTTACATTATACTCTTGCCGTCATTTAGTACTTAGGTTATTCTTTCCCATGGGTTCTTTTGTTGTATCATCGTCGTAAGTGCTTGTAAAGAAACATCTACTGCTTCCCTATTTGCCATGTGTCTATAATACTCTTGTGCTTTAATGTCTTCATTGTTTCTTCCTCCATTTTGTGGTGGTTCTCCTCCCCTGTCACCCAAATACATGCAATCATTAGGAGAATCTTTAACCACCTCAGTTATGCTTATCAATGGGAGTGATCGTTCCCAATGACTAGTGGAATAACTTTGTTGAAACCCTTGGCTCCACAAATGAACATATCAAAGCAATTGTCAAGGAATCGATGATTAAAAGCTTAATGAGCCCCTATTTATAGTATTCTCCAAGAGGAGGTGGAGCCTTCAAGAAGCTTCTACAAACATGAGGAGGTGGATCCTTCAAGAAGCTTCTAGAAACATGAGAAGGTAGATTCTTCAAGAAGCTTCTAGAGACATGAGCGTGTGGTTCCTTCAAGAAGCTTCTAGAAACATTTTATTTTGTTGCTTTATTACATTAATTAAATATAAGATCACCTTTTAATATTCATTTAATTGACAATCTTATAAATTAATTAATTGATATCTCCCTTATTTCTCCTCTTAGCCTTTGGGAGTAGAAGGCTAAGATGATAACTGAGATGGCTACAAGGAAGGGGACATTGCAATTTTCTATTGGTTTTAGATCAGTAAAGGAGAATGAAACACATTATAATGTTGTGTAGGGTACAATGATTGATCAAATATCATCATCCTATTAAATAACAAATCTATATAGATAACTTCAAAATTTCTCTCTATCGTAAACTTCTCCAATGACAGTGTAGTTGATATAAGGGGTTTTTATTCCTTCTCATGACCAATATCATCCTCAAGCATGTCATGATTATCATCTAATAAATCCCTTCAATACGTGTTTTCTTGTGCTAGTGTATATGCTTTTTCTTTTGTTTCCATTTAGCTATTTCTCTCTAAAAATGAATGATCTCTATAGTAAATATAGCCTTTGCATCCTTAGTAATCTAATTTGATATGAAATTAAGTAATCCAAGTTAATTGCATCGTCAATATCTTCCAAATTTTTGAGGTGAAGATGTAGACTGTACAACATTGAACGTTGTCATTGAGGTGCTTTTTGGTTAGCCAGTTGCACCATTTTCAATGAATGGACTCAAATGTGGTCTAATTGTACTTACATTTAAAAGTGATACAGGTTGATAGGAAATGCTACTAGCAAAGTCTTGCAAGGGCATCTCAAGGGTCAAGCTATATTGCATCACACAAAATTCTTTTTTACTTGGTTATTTTTCTTTTGTAGGTTTGATTTGTTGTTGTAAGTGCTTTATTCCTGCCACAAATGCTTTTTTAATTGTAGTTTTTTGACTATGCATTTCGACATACAAATAGTTTCTTCCTAGGTGGTAGCAAACATTAATTAAAGATCCACCAAATTATAAGCAAAGCATTGTATGGTGACATTAAACAAGTCCATACGTCGATTGTTGACTTTAGTTTCCTTCTTGTAAGTGTGATGTGTTTTTGTGCCAATTGTTTATACCTGTTTGAGACTATGCTTGAATGCATTTGAATTGCTTGCTAATTTTAAGGTAATATAATTGAATGTTGGTCCCTAGGAATATCGAGTCATATTCATAGCGGAAGTCACAACAAGGTTAAACTTCTATATGTTTTTGCACCTATGTTTGAAGGGGTCATTTTAGTATTTTACAGACATCAAAGTATGTGCCTAATCTTTGGGAAAGGTAATTGTTAGATACTCTTTATTCATTATATTGCATTTTTCTCAGCATTGCCTCAAAAAATCAAATATTTGCTATAGGAAGGTGACATTTTTTGTATTTAATGATGTGAATTTATAGATGTAAATACTAAACCTGGCTCACAAGTCTCATAAATATAAACAAATAACAAACAATATCCTCAACAAACATAAACATATTCTAATGACGAAATATCAAACATTGCTCATGTATTGCATCATTGGTTTAAAGTTTTAATAAGAGAATTCTGAAAAGTTTTAAACTTTATGCATCCCCAAGGGCCTTGGTGATGATCTCAACACCTTATTTCAAGATTTGGATTTGCCTTGGACTCGACAAGCTGATTTTTGTCTTGGACTCAGACTTGGCATTTGAAGTCAGTAAATATATGCAAAATGCTTTAAAAAGCTTGTCATTATTTTTGGCGAGCTTTTAAAATAAGCTTGCATATATTGAGCATATGTAAAACCAAAACATGTGCACGTCTCAAGCTATTGAGGGCAATTGTGAATATGTTTGCATCAAAGTAACAAGAATCGGAATCGGATTGGAATCGGCAAGGCTGAACCAAATCGTGAATTGGCCATGAATCGGAATTGAATCGCTCACGAATCGGCAAATTAAAAAAACCCTTGAAATTTAGTGAACAACTTATTTCATAAACCCTTTATCGCTGATTCGATTCATTGATTCACAAAAAATCGTTTGGCTTGAATCGAATCGCCGAATCGCGTGAATCGCATGAATCACCGTGATTCTTGGAACTATGGTTTGCATGCGTAAATGACTTCAAAAAGTACATCTATACTAGAAGTGGCAATTCTGAGTCAAAATACATGTGTAAAGCTATTCCTAAAGCACATCTATTGTGTCCCTGGTAGGCTAATTATTGTAGATAGCGGGTCTTTTGATTCAGAGGCTTGGCCAATGGAGATTCTTGTCTTCTGCAAAATTTAATATATTTCGATTTGGTCTTCGTTTGGGTTTGATTGGACTTCGTTTGGGCTTGCTTTCATATAATTACTATTTATAATAAGCTTGAGATTGATAGAGGTGGACCCTTTTTATTTTTAGAAAGATGCCCTAGTTAGCAGAGAATGTAGTACATTACCTTCTGGCTCTAACATAATTGAGAAATGATGAATATGTTTGGAGTTATGACATTTTAATTATTAATAAAGTAATAATTTATAGATAATTATTTGAAACTACACATTATTAAATGTTATTTGACTTTATTATTAAAAGGGCTTATTTAATGATCATAAAGTCAAATTATAAGTGCATATATGGAATATTATAAAGTACCGATTTCAAAGGAGATATAAGTGATTATTAAAATACACTTAATAATATTTCATTGTGCACCAAATGGATTATTAAAACACATTAAATAATGCTTCTTATATATTCAATATTTGCTCCAATGTTAGAACTTGATAAGTGGTTGTACTTATATTGATTCCATCCCGCGATAGCTTCTCTTAAGTAGGAGATAATTAACTTGTTTAAAGTTATTTTGAAAACCTCAAGTAATAATTTTGTCATTCCTGTTTGGCTTGTTTAGGGAGTGAGAACTGGTCCTCATATGTCCATGATTATCTTCCCTAGCTGTTTATCACACCAAAAAGATTAACTTCAGCTCAATTAATAGAAATGACTCTGCTAATATCTCTTACGACAACCATAGTATTTGTATGAAATGCTTGGTCTTATATTAAGTTGCCATTACAAAGTTATATCTATTTCATTAAGCACATATGGAAATCTTAGAATGTTTGCTTGCACATCATATTACTTATCTCAGCATTAATGTTAAGATAAAACCTTCTTAAACCCATGGGTATAGACTAGAAATGGGACCCATAAGTAAATATGTCAAATAATATTATATGTGATATCAAATTGCCACTAAATCTTGAGGCTTAAATTCACGACAATAAATAAACTCATAATTTGTAATGTCCCCATTTTTGGCTAGTCTGTGCAGTTGATTGAGTTAGCTCATCATAGCAACCCTCGTGGGCTAACAGGGTGTTTTGGGGGTCTCAGTTGATTACTTACTATTTTTAGTAAGTCTATTATGGGCAATTGCTATTTTCGGTACCGCAGTGGATGGCTTGGCAGTTGGTTGTCACTTGTAGTTAATCAGGTTAATAATTGCTCGAGCTCTTATTTATTTATTATTCATTGAGTTACATTATTATAATAATGTTTATATTATTATAATAATGACATTAAGTGATATTTCTAAAAAGTGTGTTGGAAAGTTTCTAGTGTTGTGTTCATTTGGGAAACTTTCACAATTTCTGAAGTGGAGTCTTTTAGAACACTTTGGCCAACGAAAGATTATAAATGAGAGCTCATTTCATTGGAAAAAGCACGCCTGATTATATATTTGATTTTGTGCCTTTGTGGCTTTTTCCTGGGTTCTTAACTATATGCCCTTGTTGATGTATAAGGGATTGGAAATTCTTTTGCAATTTAGCTGCTAAGGTATAACTAAGTTTGCCCAACTTCTCTACTGTTTATCATTGTATCTGAGAAGTATTTTTATGCCATTGCGCTGAAGTATAGTGGATTTGTTATTTGCTTGATTCTCCTACTGTGCCCACTGTGTCTAGGGAGACGGATATTCTAAAGGTCAATTAATTGCCACTATTGGGCAATTGAAGAAGGATCGATTTGGTTATAGTGACAGCTGCGATTGAAATTCTTTAAGTACATTTGGACTGAGTCTTAGACTTGGGTGCCATTTGGGTACTGCTAGCAGCCTGGGTCAATAACCATGGCTAGTTAAAGGGCTGAGATTATATTTTGTGATATCATGGGTAACCTGCGAAATAAATCTGATTACAAACATCATTAACTCCGACTGCTGTTTGTTTGTGATCGAATCCATCTATCTGGGCATTGGGATTTGTAGGTCTGTGGTGACGTTGGATTTAGAGGTGGCAGCAGCTGAATGTGTAAGCCCCATTGGATAAATTCTGGACGTCCTTTCTCCTTGGCGGCAGCTGTGGGTGTATTCAGAAATCAGGTTCTTAAGCATTGTGATTTGGATGATAAATTTGATCAAACAATTTGTTTTTCCTTTCCAATAAATATGAAATCAAACTGGAGTTGTTTCTTGTGGTCATAGTGTTCTTTTTGGTGTTGTTATATATTCTGAAAGAATTCCAAAAGGGACATAATTTGAAAACTAAATAAGGAAACAAAGAGAGATTTTGTTTATTGTCTAACTAAGACTTGCAGAAGTAAACAAAGGATTTTTGTATCATCTTTATAAACTCCTGCGATAAAATATGGCACCTTGTGATTGATGAGCGGCTACCACAAGTAATACTAAAATTAAACAAACAAACTTTGATCATTGGCATTAATAGAGTGACCTGAATAAGTTTAATGTTTGTTTCTTATCTTTGTGGTTATTAATCTACATTCCCCGGGGACGCACCCAAAAAGGTCAAGTTTCAGAAACAGGGACGTCCCTAGGATGAAGGGACGGGAAGGGGACGTCCCTACCCCGTCCCCCTTTTCTGAAAAATTCCCTAAAATGTTTTGGAAACTTGGGGACTTTGGGAGATTGTTTTAGGGATGTCCGTACGTCCTGGAGGCGGGGGACGCCTTGGACGTCTTTGGGATGGATGGGATTCCTTGATTTTATAGACAACATAAGCACTTGTAAAATATTTTTTTTTTATAAAACGTTTCCTTTTTTAGTTTTAAAGTGGACCCCTCCTTCCAAGTTCACCCTAACATGCTTATTACTATTATGTACTTAATTCCTGCTATTTGGGACCCTCTGGTTAGTATTTGACAACATTACGTTAAGAATCATGGAATTAATATTGCTGTTATAGTCATGCTACACGCTCAGAATTATATACCAGACTGTTAGCAAGGTGCTAAGAAAGTCTGAAAAGTGCATTATAGACCTAGAACATGCATCCTTATGTCATTTTCTAGCAATACATCAATGCTTGGTTGGTCTTGGGTTGATTTGGGTCCTTTGTGGAAGATATGGTGAATATTGGATGTTACTTCAAGATAACATCTTACTGTAACAAACCTATACCATGATTAGAACTGTATAGAGGACTTTTTGGTTCTAATATCAGTCCACTTACAATGAATTGGAAGTGTTGTTTTAGAATTAAATGATAGTAGCGTGTTTCAATTTGGAAGGTGGGCTATTGGTCTTGCTGCTATTGAAAATGAATTCTAAATTATGTTCTTGGGTATATTTCACTTTTTTTTTTGTTATTATTTTAATATGACGTGCATAGTGACATTAATTCCAAATTATGATTGCATTATAGCATATTGAGCATTAAGTATTATTGAAATGTTGTATGTTAAGGTTCAGTGATGTTTAAATGGCATGGTTTATCATGTCTTCATATGAATGCAATGTATATATGCAAATTTCCCTATATATTTTATATTTTCCCTATACTGTCCTTGTTCCTCCCTGCCTCCCCCCCTGCGTCTCCAAAATCCATAAATTGTTTTGTCATCCCAAAAACTCAGGGGAGCATGGTTGTATATTTATTTATTGATTAAGTTTTGCACGGTCGGCTCCAAATTTTGTTCTCTTTTAAACATTTTCCTCATTTTACTGAATTATCTTCTCTCTTTCATGACGTCTGGAGTCTACAGAATTTTTTCCACAAAAATACTTAATGGAAAATTTTTAAATTTATTGCTGTCACTACTTCTGAGATATCAAGTAATTTCACTTGACACTTTGTAAAAGTTTTTGAAACCTTTCACAATAGGGCGAAAACAAAACCAGACTTAATACATAATTTTTTTTCAATGACTAGACACAAAAAAATGTTACCCAAATACCACTGTTCAATGTAATAGGACAAATAAAAAACTGAGACCCTGTATTTTTTCAGTGATAGTCAAATAGCATTTCTGAATAAACTTGTGCCATCAAATACATATATTAGCCTGCAAAAATAATACTCAGAAATAAAATGATTTCATTTCTGTCAACAGGACCAGTGAATTAAATATAATAGTAAGGGAGAATTGAAAAAGATAATATAGTTGCAGCCTATGGAAACATATTCTCTTTTACAGAGTAATCCAAACCATGACAATGTCTCTTTGATGTTCCTAAACAGTTATCAGACATAAAAGTTAATAATCTTAACATCAATGACAACAATCTCCCTGTCATTGATGTCAAAAATATCTGCAAATGAAGTGACTATCTGAAACAAATGCATCTTCAAGCACTTTGCAAACACAATGTCGCCAAATATGAACCAACTACGCATCTGCAACAAAAAGACATCTGATGCAAAACATCACAACTGTTAGTTATTAGAATTAAAGACTATTAGTTATTTATTATTAAGTTATTAGTATTACTGTTATTTCAATTTGAACTATCAATGGTGAAGTATCATGCTATGGAATGGTTTTTTTTTGTATATTTCTTTCATTTCTTTGCATACATAAATTATAGTGTGCGTGTATATATATATGGACGCACCCAAACGCATTAGCATCAGAACCAACATTGGTAACTTAGGGTATAAGTAATCTAAATATCACTGATTATTTTTGACAAAATGAAATTGAAGAAAACTAAATCAATTTTATTTGTAAAATTATTACTAATTGCGGAAATAAGATTGCTTTAATGATGCTATTTAAATGAAAATGTTGTTTTGATTTATTACGCGTTTAAATAGATGGTGTTGATAAAAGATTTAGAATATTTGAAATCCCCAGATTGAAATTAATTTAATTGGTGCTCCTAAGATAAACATATGAATTGTAATTTATTTTTTCGTACATGCAAATCTTCTTGTGTCTTAGCATAGAAATAATTTAATTTGTAAGAATTTCAACGATGATCCTATGGTGAGTGTTGTGACATTAGAGTTCCTTAAGATGTATGTAATGTCCCCATTTTTAGCAGGTTCTTGCAGTTGGCCAAGTCAGTTCATCATAGTGACCCTTGTGAGCTGACAGGTTGTTTTGGGGGTTTTAGTTATGGATTTACTATTTTTAGTAAGTCTGTTTTTAGTAGTTGCTATTTTTGGTAGTACAGTGGGTGGCTTGGCAGTTGGTCGTCACCTGCAGTTAATCTAGTTAAGAATTGCATGAACTCTTATTTGTTTATTATTCATTGAGTTGCATTATTATAATAATGTTTATATTATTATAATAATGACTTTAAGAGTTATTTCTAAAACGCAAGTTGGAAAGAATCTAGTGTTGAGTTCTTTTGGGAAACTTTCACAATTTCTAAAGTGGAGTTTTATGGAAAATTTTGCCAACGAAAGCTTATAAATGAGAGCTCATTTCATTGGGAAAGGCACGCTTGATTATATATTTGATTTTGTGCCTTCGTGGCTTTTTCCTGGGTTTTTAACTGTACGCCCTTGCTGATATATAAGGGTTGGAAATTCTGAGAGTTGCATTTGCAATTTAGCTACTGAGGTATAGCTAAGATTGCCTAATTTGTCGACTGTTCATTATTGTTCTGAGAAGTGTATTTATTCCACTGCTGAAGTATAGTGGATTTGTCGTATTTCTCCAACTGTGATCATTGTGGCTAAGGAGATTACTACTGAAAAGATTATTGGTTTGGAGATTCTTAAGAGGATTATTTACTGAATTGTGGAGGCTACATTTCCTTGCTGAGAATTTATATTGCCCCTTGCTGATTAATTTAATATTGGAAGGTCTGCATTTTCCTTTGAAAAAATACAGCAGCTGTGGTTGGAAACAAGTCATATTCTATCAAGGGTCTGGACGGCAGCATTTTTTAGTCCTTTTGATGACTCCCAATTCTGCCTTGAAGATGAACTTCCACTAAGGAGTCATGTATGCCAAGCTGGGAGTGTGTTCATTCTGCCTGCTCGTGTTTGGGTGTTTAGGAGCATTGTCCTCGCATCATTTGCCTAGCACGTGACTTCCATATGGCATACATCAGATTTTATAGTTGAATAAGGGGCAGTAAATTACTGGCAGCTGGGTGTGGCTATTAGGGAGCTGCTGTGAGCAGCAAGAGACTGAATTGGTGGCACGTCTTGGTGATTTAATGCATTTAAGGTGCCAAATTAACAAAGTGTATTTCTGATTTCCAAATAAATGCAAGGAACATCTATTCAGTTTTAATCCGGTTTAATTTCATGTAATGGTTGATTCATTTTTACTTGAGCAAAATACAAACAAATTAGAAAACTTTTAGAAATTGCAAAAAGAATTCTTTGTACTTCAATATTTGAATTGGGAACCGGCTAGGGGTTTTTACAAAGTACTATGATACTTTTTCTTCAGTTTCATCTTGTTTTTATAACTGAAAAATCTCAGCAGGCTTGGAACGTATTTTGCTGCAAGATTCAACATTGTTAAAACTTCAAATTTCAAACTAAAAGTAATGTTCTCAATGCTTACTGTGAGAATGTTTCAGATCATGAACTTTAATGTGCTGGGTTGAAACTGTAAGTCAACTATACAAGCAGAAAATAGCAACTTCAAAAGGGGCCTATTCTCTACACAGCCTATTCTGTTTCTTGTTTCTATCCAGTTGAGTGATATATAATGTTCTTGATTTCACTTGATCACTTTAGCAAGCCTTTGACCATGTTATATTAAATACATATTTCAGTAATTAACCTTATTATAAGAAGATGTCATTAAGTATTCACATTTGACTGATGTGCCTCAATCCTAGTTGTACACAATATATATATTATAAACTGAGGATTATATAATAATCAAATGGTTATAGTCATCTGGAAAAGTAGCTGTGAATAATCCCAGACATTGTATTCACAAAACACAGAAAGAATACTCAATAATCTTGAATACACATCCACCAACTCAAGAATAAGTTACATGCAACTGGTTTCAATCTTGTCAAACTCATATCGATCTCAATGAATTGCTTTCTAACCACTTGTTTATTCTTGTTTTTCATTGTTTTAAAAAAATTCTGTGAAGTGATGAAATTGACTATAACATTTTTTTATATTCATATGCCTTTTATAATCCATGGAAGGACTGTAGTTTTAAATTTTAGGCCATTTGCTGATTATTCTACTTTACAAGGCTGATTATTTTCTTCTAAATCATTATAGCTTTTTATGCAAAGATTTAATTTAATATGTAATGTTGACATCTAAGCTTATACACATATTGACTTGAACTTGATGTGTTGTAGGTTACTAGACTTTACAAGGACAAGGAACATGCCGAAGTGGAATTCACTGTAAGCTATAGCTTACCAATAAAGAAAGACTATATGTTGCATGGATGTTTTACGGAAGTTTATTGTTTATTAACATTCTATAGTGTTTCAATAAATTGTGCCTGCCATAACAATGATGGTTGTGGAATTTTGTCTTGGACCTATATCCCCATTTCCAAGAAACCATTGAATAACCCTATTAACATGAAGTCACCTAAAGAGAAATACAGTTATTTTCTTTTCTATGTTTCCAGAAATTTTATTGTTATATGATTGAGCAAAAGATATTTCACAATCAGATGATGAAACAATCAGATGATGAATGCATATGACATTGTTATCTATAATAATTTCTGTTTTCTAACAATTTGATATTTAATGTACTTGAAGATTGGTCCGATTCCAGTGGACGATGGTGTTGGAAAAGAAGTGATCACTCGAATGACAGCAAACATGGCTACCAACAAAGTCTTCTACACAGACTCCAATGGAAGAGATTTTATCAAGCGGGTAATTTTCTTTTTCTATAGCAATCTCTAATATACCTAGATTTTCTGGAATACTTAAAATTTATTGGAAGAGGTTTAATAAAGTAGAGAAATTTTTGTTTCTTTCACTATAATATACCTTTATTTTCTGGCAATCATTTAAATTATTTTGAGATATGTGATCTTCGTCACACATAAAAGTTTTAAAGCTATTTTAACCTTATACCATAGAGTCTATGGTATTAGAAACAGAATGCAAATATGAAAAATAAAACACTGGAGGAGTACCTCTTTTTATTCAAGGTTCAAACAACTACAAGAAATCTGGACTATATGAACTGTCTTTAATGTTAGATCAGAGAAGGCAAGATATTCATGAAAATCATGAAGGAATATGCAGTCAAAGTTACCAAAAGATTAAATCTCAAACTACTTGTAGAAAAATATCGGGGGGTTATTTTAAAATGGAATATAAATTATCAATAATAGATCTTGATTGGGCAAATTAAGCCTTGTTGAAGTTGGTAGAGCAAACAAAATATTATTTTAACTTTTACCATTATTGCAGATATAAAATGCTATATAATATATTATTTCATTGGGATACTATACCATTGATTGTATTTAGCTTTCTAAAAATCTCTTTCTATTAATAATAGAATTACCTTAAGAAACAAGAAAATAACTTCTGGATATCAAATCTAATATAATATTAGTAACAACACTTAACCCCTTCTCACACCTTTATTTTAATAATCTTATTTTTTGAATATGCTCTCAAATCCTAATTTCTTGATTTAGTTAATTCCTAATTAAATAAGTCCTAAGCCTAGCCTCAATTCCTAACCTACATCTTTCACCATCATCTCTAAACCTATATGTGTGAGAAACCCTTCCCAAGATGGCCAATCACCTCATTTAGATAACCAACTACATTCTTATAAGAATGTCTCATCTTTTTCCTTCTGGATTTGGTCACATAAGTGTAAGCAATCTTGAGTCACCTCCTCTATGCATTTTGTTTCCTCTCTTAAATGAGCCATCACTTTCAAAGGTTGCCCACACGTCTGAGAAATTCATCCCCTTTCAGCACCAATTACATTGCTTGTGCAGCATCTACGTGTCTTCCACTTAGGAGCCACCTCATTGATCCTCTTGCATCCTAGCCCTTCATCTGATTATGAATCCCAACTGTCTATTTCCCTCCAAGTCCTATAAATAGGAACCTCTCCTTGAGCATTTCATCTGTCTTTCACATGCAATTGTTATTATGCTCATTTATCTCTAGAATTCTCATATCATAGTGTTCTTATGCTATAGTTTAATCTTATATTCCTATCTCATTTGCATACTAATCTTTGTTGAATCCATCTGAGAGTACTATCTTGTATCTTTAACATCATTTAATGTGTTTTTCATACCATCCTGATTGCATATCATCATATTATATTCATTTTGATCTTGCATATCATCATCCATATTAGTTTTAGCATATACTTAGTTGCATTCTCGTAGCTTCATTTCATCCTTCGAAAACTTTGCAAGCATTTGCATAAATCATTAGTTGTTTTGGAGAGCATATCCACATTCTGTCATCAAAGAGAAAATCAATGGAACAAGGGTGCTTGCATTCAACCTTAATAAAGGTATACAACCTTAATAAAGGTATATGTTGATCTTTGTTTGCTAGATTTTTTTAATAACTTGTTTACCTAGCTTGCAATTTTCATGTTTACATTTTGGCACCCCTGGTGAGACCAACAAGATTCAACACCAACTTTAGACATATCTGATATAGATGAAGCAATGTGTGCTCTTTTTGACCTTAGAGATCTTTGAGACTATGAGCATGAAATCAAGTCAAATGATTAGGGGTATTTGGACGACCAATCAACTCTCTTAGTCACAAAAGTTAACTGTTAAACACAAGATAGCAATTAAAAAGAACACAAAACATGTCTTGGTGAAAACCTAAGGCACCTTCGGATCAAGAAAAAATCAAAATAAAGGATGCATCTTTTGGTAAAAACCTTTTTGAAACACCAAAAGAGGGAGAAGTTGACTTGCCTTTCATGTCTCTTTCATGGGGGAAATCCTCTTTGCTTATAAAAGATACAGTCGAAGTAAATCTTGGTACGCCAAAAGAACCTAAGATCACATTTATAGCAGTGTCCGTAAATGACAGAAAAAACAGACATGATTGAGTTCCTTTGCAAAGCACAAAATAATTTTTAACTATGCAAGTTGCATCCACAAATAGCCCTATTAGTGAAGGTAGAATTACAAAAAATGCGTGATGCCGAATTCTTAGGACCCATTGATTATCTTGAATGGATCTCCAACATTGTGTTAGTAGGTAAAGTTGCTGGAGGCATTCACATTTGTACAGATTTTACAGAACATGAGATGCTATTTCTTTTGGATTAATTTATTGGTTACAATCAAATCAAAATTGCAGCAGCAGTTCAACACAATACCACGTTCACTAAACCTTGAAGTACTTTCTGTTACCAAGCCATGACCGTTGGATTGAAATATGTCAGAACCATATATCAGCATGCTATGATGACTATATTCCATGACCTACTATATGATAGTATGAAAGGCTACTTTGTTGATCTTTCACGTAAATAAAAAACTAGAAAATCACACATTGCCATAGTCACAAGGATATTTGACAGGTTAGAGAAGTATAAAGTATGGCTGAATCCCAAGAAATACGTCATTGGTGTACGATCAAGAAAGTTGTTAGGTTGTCATGTCCCCTCTTTTAGCTCAGTCTAGCAGAGACGTGTGAGTCAGCTTATTATGGGGTCTTGTAGGTTGACAGGGTTGGATAGAGACCCAGTATGGTTATTTAGTGTTGGGGACTTGATGTTTTGGCAATTATTGATCAGTTGGGAGACGTTCCTTGTTTTTAGGAGGCAGTTCCTACTTTTTAGGAGGTATGATCTTGCCCAGGGTTGCGTCTCCATGAGATTACTCTTTGGGTTCAATTTCAGAGGGATAGGGCTTGTTTCCTAAATTTTAGGAGCATGCCTAGATTTTAGGGATGAGACTGCCAGTGGATCCTTGATTTCCGACTTAAGTCATAGACAGGTGACAAGATGATTTTATGGTTTGTGATGTCAGTTGGGCATTTTGTGGCTATTTGGGTTATATTTTTAATATTTCCTAAGTTAGCATTTATTAATTAAATAAGGCTAAGTTATTAGCCATTTTGGAGTAATAAGGGGTTTTTGGCACCATTTTGGAGTAATAAGGGGTTTTTGGCCTCATCTGGATGCGCATCCTATGGTGTGATAGCTCGTTGGAAAGGTCTCGAAATTTTCTAAATCTTTCTCTTTGGTCTTAGGGTAATTCAGTGAATAGATTTCTGTCTATGAGGAAAAAGGTCATTTTCTAGTAACATGACCACTTTAAAATAAGAAATTATAACACTTTCACTACCCAACGCCACTTGGAGACACTTAGGGTTCGATTTGCAATTGAGAGGGGTTATAAGGAGATAAAAGCTTCATTCTAAGATCATTTTTTGCATATTTGACAACTTGTTTATGAATTTTCTCTGAATGGGCAATTTCTAGTCTGGGACACAAACCCCAGGTTAGTGATTGGCTGGGATGTAGCCCTTAGCAATCTTTGGCACCGAATCTCTTAGGGATTGTGCGTGGTGATTAAGGAAAAAGGCATCAAGTCTCATTGGGGTTTTAGCATGCCATATCATCTTTCTAGTTGGGACGTGGTTCATTGCAGCTTGTGGGACGCCATTTGCAGCAGATACACCACGTGGTGTATAGAGTATTGCTTGTATTCACCTCCAAATGTATGTTGGATTCGAGAACAATCTTCACCTTCTAGTTTGACATCAAATTTGTATGTGAGCTTTGGGAAATGCATTGAATTTATTGCTTGGCTCTATAATTCAGACAAATCTGCCTCGTACGGTTTGCAATAATTTTGATTTTTACTGAATACCTTATTTATTTCAGTCTTGTTTCATGGTTTCTGTTCCCTATTCCTTTCTATGTTATAAAACCATAAAAAACAAACTAACCTTTTTGCAATTCTGTCTAGTTCTGCAAGAAAACATAAATAAACAGGAAAACAAATTTAAAAATATAAAATTATAGCAAATCAGCAGAAGAGATCCATCAGGGATCTTTCATAGGTTAAATCATGCGTGTAGAGGAATTGAGGTGGATCTAAAGAAAGTAAAAGATAATTTATTGCCTCCCAAAAGACTAAAACAGCTTTGCAGCTTACAAGGAAGACTTCTGTCCATCCATATATTTTTCTCTCAATTTGCAGATAATGTTCACCCTTTTTTGTCACCTCCTTCGGAAGGATATCAAGTTCCTATGCGATTGTCTATGCCAGAAGTTTTTTGAACAACTTAATTAGTATTTAGCTACACCACGAGCATTGGTCCTGCTTGTCCCAAGCTGACCTTTGATCCTAAACATCTTTGTTGCTACTGTTGTACTAGAAGACCTCTTAGCACACCTAGATGATAGTGTAAAAGAACAAACAGTCCGTTACTTGAGCAGAACACTTGTTGGACATGAGTTGAGCTACATAGCTATAAGACAAGCATGTTTGATCCATGTCTTTTGTACCCAAAAAATTCGTCATTACATGCTTAATTACAAAACCCAACTCATTGCGAAGATTGATCCACTCAAGTACCTAATGTCTACAGTAGCACTTGTTGGCTGTACAACAAAATGGGTTAAGGGTTGTGTTTGTGAGTGAGTTTGATATTTTTATACATGGATCAGAAGGCTATAAAAGGATAATGGATCGCGGACCAATTAGTAGAAGCTCCTATTCCAAGAGACCCCCCTCATTGTAGATTTCCTCGGTGCATCTACCATGACTGTTACCTTGAGTATACAATGGAAGCTCTATTTTGACTGATCATTCATGCAGAAAGGATTACAGGCAGGATTATTGTTTGTGACAACATTGGGAGACTATATCCCAAAATCCTATAAGTCGACATATGTGTGTACAAACAACATTGCAAAATACTAGGCCTTGGTCAAAGGGCTTTGTCTAGATGTCCAATGGAAAATCACTAGCCTACTTGCCTTTGATGACTCTTGCCTATCAAACAAGTTAATGATGAATGTCAAACCAAGGATGATAAGTTGCTTCTCTACCATAGGATGGTCATAGATCTGAAACAATACTTCACAGAATTCCAATTATAACTTCCCACAAATTCCTATAACCCAAAACAAGTCTTCTGACGCAATGGCTACCATCGGATCCCTAATCTCTATGCCTAAAAATACTCATAAGTGTAAGTTTCTTGTCGAGAAACTTAAGGTTCATGTTTATGACACACTGAAATCTGAAATGGTGTATGATTTTGTTGGTCCTGACTCTTCCTAGTACCAATCCTCACCCCTAACCAATGAAAGACATCCATTTGCCGAACTTGCCAATAGACGATCCTAGGTGATACCCTCTTTTGCAAACACTTTGATGAAACTCACCTTAGATATGTTGGATCAGGAAAAGCTAAAACAATGGTTAACGAGGTTCATTAAGGAATTTGTGGGGCACACTTCAATGGTATGACTCTTGCATACATGATTCTAATGACTGACAATGGAACAAGACACTTATGATTGTGTGAAGAGATGTGTGCCTTGTTAATAGCATGACGATTTGATACACACACCTTCCCAATGCCTACAACTCACTATCATACCTTGGCCCTTTTCCTGTTGGGGACTTGATCTTGTTGGACATATATGCCCTAATACCTCTAATGACCATAAGTACATTATTGTTGCCACTAAGTATTTCACTAAATGTATTGAAGCCCTTCCTCTTACACCACGAGAAAGTAGATCTCAAAGTTCATTCTGCATTACCTTATATGCTTTTATATTATTCTAGAGGACATTATAATTGATAATGGGCCCCCTTCAAGAATAAGGATGTCACAGAGTTGTGTAAGAAGTTTGGCACTAAGAAACTCTTTTTCTCCAATGACTACTCAAAAGAAAATAGTCAAGTTGAGGCTACAAATAAAACCATCATTTAAATCCTCAAAAGTTAATGAAGTTGGGTGTGGTTGACATCTGCATTTATTTATCACCTTCTAGGCTTGCTGCACTTCCATCTGCACAGCCATGTGAGCCAGTCCATATTTCATCATTTACGGTACTGAAGTCATCTTCCCATTGAGATTGGGATCCCTTCTCTCAGAATCTCCTTGAAGAATTTGTTACCATTTGCAAGAGCTTCAACTTCATGACGAGAGGCATTTTGATGCCCTAAACCACCTCTGCATGTATCAAAAGTACTTATGGTAACAGTATAACAAGAAGATCAAATCTCATGAGCTAGAAGTTGCAAACCATTTCCTAAGGTAGAATCAGAAGAAACTCTAGAGCCATGAAAAGAAAGGAAAATTTGAGCCTAATTGGTTTGGCCAATATATCGTCAAAACTAAGTATATATCTGGAGCTTATCAACTAGAAACATCAGAAGGAGATCCTTTCCCTAATTCTGTCAACATCATGCATTTGAAACACTTCTATGCATAGTTTTTCAAGGAGTCCCATCTTGTAAAAGAAATACAAGAAGTAAAGAGAAACAGTCGTGGCATGGTTCCTTTGTGTGGAGTAGACTGTCAAACAAACAAGGTAGATTTAGGAACATGTATGGTTCCTTGTGTTTGAGAGCCTACTCCACATGACTAAATCCCCAATCCCCCTTGCATTTAATTGTTGCATTTTGCATTTTGAATTTGAATTTTGAGGCTCCTATTTATTTCCATAAACCAGCTGAGTCCCCCTCCCAAACATTTTGATACACACAAAGACATTGGATTTAGTGGTCTGAGTTACATTAATTGCATTTCATATTAGGGTCATCGTAATTGCATCTTATCATGAATGCTTCTTTGCATATTATCTACATATCATTAAGGATCATTAAGTTGCATTTAAATCACATCTTGCATTAGGTACATTTAGTCTTAATTAGAGTCATTGCATATCATTTTAAAGATCACTCGAGTTGATAATCATTAGGGTCTTTAAATTCATTGTGCATTTAGTTGATTTCATTAACATCATTGCATTAATTCTGCAATATATTCATGTAGTTACATTCCTATCATATTATTGGCATTACATAAGTCATCTCATTTATTTCATTATATTGCATACATATAGTTATTTTAAGTTTCATTATGTTCATTTACATCATTTGATCATTTACATATTAAGTCCATTTGCATTCCATCAACAACCTATCATATAATGCACTGCATGAGCCGCATATATCTGCATCATCATACACCCGTGCATAACATCCATAATCTATCGCATGTGCATAATCATAAAGGTCCATGTATTCTTGCATCACACATGTTTGTACCACAATCATACATGCATCATCATATCATATAGCTGCATCCTATACGTACACACCTTGCATCACGACATGTCAATTTCATATAAGCATTACATATTCATCATAGATATAATGTCATATAGATATCCATACATATTATGTAGACAACAAATAGGAATCAATTGCATCATACTATAAGCATCATCATCATTATAAATATCCATCAACATAGTTCATAAATGTGATAAAAATGTCCATCAAAGTGTCTCATAAAACATCATATAGAAATCATTGTAAGTCCATCAAATAGATACATGCATAACTAATCACTATTGTATAGGTGTCATCTCGAAAATCAAAACTGTTTCTAGAGTGATTGGTAGGAGATGTTGTCACTACTTAGGTTGAGAAGGTTCCTCTTCCTCATCCCTTCTTGTTGGTTTTGATGCCCTCAGTCCAACTGACCCCCTATGGACAAGCTACCTATGTTTGCAAGCTATCCCTTGCACCGCTGACAATACGTTTCTCCAGATCTAGGCTAGTAGCAACATGTCTTGCTCAACTCTCTCTCTCTCTCTCTCTCTCTCTTTCTTGACTAATTAATGCCAGTGTATCTTGAAGGTTATCATAATCTTTCCAAAGCTTTATGTTTCTTGAAACCTATGGACCCTTTGGTATCTATTTTATCCTTAATCATGTACCTGAGGAGCCTATGCTCTCCCAATTGGTCCTTGTCCTTCCTAGCCTGTGTTTGTCATGCTCTTTTCCTTTGTACTTGAACCTCTTCTCTCGCTCTTCACCCCCTCTCCCTTCGTCATCTCCATCTCCATCTCCATCTCCATCTCCATCTCCATCATCTCATCCCCCTCCTTGCTCATCGATATCCATATCTCCTGGCTGTTTTTATGTGGCTACGTGACCTGGATTTGTTAGGTCCACTGGTAAGTGTGTCACCCACCATGCTGCATATGCCATTTTAAACGTCGCATCCTGACCCTCCAATTTCCTCACCCATTGCACTAGAGTCTAATCTCACCAGCTAGATCATACAGACATTGCATATGCATACCTCCACACTTGCCTCCCCGGTAACATGTGGATGAACTAAAAGATCCTTGATGGATGCCCTTGCTGATTTGCTGTAGTTTTTAAATTAATAAACTATATTTTCCTGTGATTTCTTTGATGGTCTTTGAGAATAGACAGAAGTTGCAGAAGGTTTTGTTTTTGTTTTGTGTTTTTTGATAGTTTTCACATAGTAATGAATAATGAACAATAAACATGAAAGGAGACTGAAAATAAATAAGAGCATAGAGCCAAATCAGAATTGCTATAAATCGTACCAGGCAGATTTCTGATTTATAAAGCCAAATAATAAATCCAATGCGATTCCAAGGGGCTTACATCCAACAATGATGCCAAAATGGATGGTCAATAATGAACATGAATCAAGGATACATCTGAGGCTGAATACAAGCATTCCTTATATTCCACATGGGGTGTACTTGCTGCAAATGGCGGCCCTAAGACTGCAAGAATCACGTCCCAGCTGAAATAATCAATCTGCAATGCTGAAACCATAAATTTGCAACCTGAATCCACAATAAAGAATGGCGTACTCTATCCTTGATAGCAACGCACACTGTCTGAAGAATCCAATGCCAATAACTGTTGAGGGCTACGTCCCAGCCAATCCAAAACTTGGGGTTTGCGTCCTAGATGAAGAATTGCTCTCTCAGAGCCAATTCACAAAAACAAGTTTTTCAATATGCAAAAGATAATAAGAAATTAGGTTTCCATCTCCTTATATCCCCATCCAATTGTAAATCGAATCCTAAAGGGAAATTACACTTTGCCCTTTAAATAAAATATAATAAAATAACATTTTCCCAATTAAAGTCGTCCATGCTATAGGAAAAACATTACCTTACTAAAATTCCATAGCTGAAGGCACTAAAAAGTCTATAGATAGTAAAAATCATGTATAATAATTCGAGACCTTTCCAACAAGCTATAACACATAGGTGTACTTGATCAACTGAAGTCAGAATCCCCTTATTACTTCAAAATGGTTATATTATTAACCTTATTTTAATTTATTTAATCACAAACTTAGGAAATATTTAAATATATTAAAATATTTTCCAAATGGTCCCAAAAGGCCCAAAATGACCAATCAAACATGAATCTGACCTTGTCACCTGTCTGTGACTGATGTTGGACAAGATGGGTCAACTGGCAGTCCATCCCTAAAATCTAGGGATGCTCCTAAAAAGTAGGAGACAGCCCCAATCAACCTAAATTGAGTCCCAATGACTCTCCTCTACTGTGTGCACCTCTGAGAGAATTGTCACTGAACTGGGAGTTCCTCCTAAAAAATAGGAATGCCTCCTAAAAAATAGGAGATGCGCTCTAAGTCTCCAAAACGTTCGCCGAGGTCTCCAAATGCCTCCTAGACCGCTCCTATTCAATCCCTACAAATTAGGAATCCCTCCTAAATTGTAGGAAACTGTTGTCTACTACTCCAAACTACTTGGGAAGCTCATGCAGGACTCTCAAAGCCCCTGGGTTGGTTCCCTCTACGCTCTGCTGGCCTATGGGAACCAGAGAATAGACCAACCCTGCTAGAAATGTTGTCACTAAGGAAGGGCAGAAATTGGG
The DNA here is from genome assembly GCA_028749045.1 of Cupressus sempervirens. Lineage (NCBI taxonomy): Eukaryota > Viridiplantae > Streptophyta > Pinopsida > Cupressales > Cupressaceae > Cupressus > Cupressus sempervirens. Next base: position 294,404,399 of record CM053787.1, read on the forward strand.
GACATGACACGAACTAGCCCCCTATTGTTGATATTCTAGATAATCCCAAATAGTTGTATAACTCATGTTGGCTGTTATCCCTTGATCTGATGTATCCTGCAACCCATTAGCTAGTAGTCTAGTTTTACAAAGGTGAGGTAGTACTCATCCTTGCTTTCGTCCTCCTACCTAGTAGCCTCATCCAACACTCCCCAAGCCTCACAATCCCTATAAGGTGTCCACGAGAACACGTGAAGGTCATCTAGACCTCCTTTAGTAATTTGTAGCTCTCATGGATGAATATCAATTTGATGTTTTGTATGTACAGATGTATGACTTTGTTATGTCAATGGTATAGTTTGAGTGTTCCCATTACAACGATGTGCACCCAGGCACATACCAACACCAATGTAACTATTTTGTCTAGGTTATTGTACCCAAAAGATGCGCACGTGTAGATTGAGGTACAATTAACCTATTATGGTATAACCCCAACAATATATGGTGCTAGATTCTAGCATTTGAACGAAAATTGGATCCAACTGCAAACCCCTGTCCTAATATGTGAGGTAGCATATGACCCTCGATCAGTCTAATGAAATACAATGCTAGCTGCAATAGTCTCCTACCGACTATTGCTCTACGTGGCATCTATGTGTGATCCTTGGGAACCCTTTGTGTTAGACGCTTGAAGAACAATTCCATTTAGTAGTTGACATTGTCTAACTTGTACTCCAGATTGACCCCTCTGATGAGGACTTGTTATATCCTCCACAAGTCTAGTAGAGGGATGGTCAACTCTCACGTGTGTGAAAAGTGGACCTATCAGTATGTCACTTCTCTATGCGTGTCATGATCATCCCATTGTGTGCTTGCATCTTAGACTAGTGATGATAATCCCACCACTATCACTAATCCTCGCTCTCTAGCTGTCATCTTCTCCCGCAACTGCATAGTTGTTGGCCAATGCTTGTGTGACCCAAGTGGTGGAAACAAAGCCTATAATCCATCCAACTCTATTTTAGTTAACCTTTTTGCCTTGAACCTTTTTACCTCCATTTCAATTCTGATTGGGGCATCATGTCACTCACTTTCTTGAACCATCCTAAATCCCCTGGAGTGTTTTTCAACACTCCTTCCTTTTCACTCAACGCCCTTTCCATCTTTGGCATAGGGATCGGTTCTTAGGCGTATGAATCAGTTCATGCAATCACCCATCCATGATTGCTCCCTTGACTAGCTTGTAAATTCCAATTTATGGATCGACATTTATGCACCATCCTCTTCCTTGCTTTGTTGTTTGTAGAGGCATTGATCGTACAATTGACATTTGTGTGAATGTCAATCATGCGATTGGCATTTTTTCCCTAACAACTTCCTTCATCATTAAATATTTGTATGACATCTACCTACTAAGAAATAAATGCACTGAAAGGAAAGTACAAGGAAGTGCCTAGGCACTCACCGAATGTTCATAGTCCATCAGTTATTGGTGGACCTGTATACGCCTACCAAGATGGTCCTTCTCCCTCTGTTTAGCCATCTCTTTTACCATAAGCTCTGGTATTTGACTAGTCAATGTTGAAAATGATCTCTCCTAGGGCCTTCTAGATCTACTTACAGCCCCCTAGTTTCTTCGTGGACCCTATTATTCCTACCATTCTTGCCCACACCTTGCCAGCCATGCAAAATCCTTTTTTCTTTTGTTTCTCCCCCCGTTTCCTCTTTTTTTTATGTTTTTGAGGAAATTCCTTGAAATTAATTTTTTGAGTTATTTTCTCAAGAAGCCACATACTTTTAACATCATCACTTTGGCATGATTTCCCGGCCTTCATTTCCCTCTGGGGCATCTTATTTTCTTTTCTTTAATGTGACGCCAGTCTGGATATCGCATCAAAGGGGAAAATATAGACATCTAAAAATGTCCCTTCCAATTCTATGTTATTCCCCTTTTAGTTTGTTGAATCTTGTTTAGTTAATTGAATTCAACTATTAATTAATTTTAATTAATTAGTTATATTTTCCCCCTTCCATATAGTTAATTAAAGTTATTTAATTAATCGTGTTCATATTGCTTCCATAGTCCCCCATGGATTTAATTTTAATTAAATACATGAACCCCATCTCACACCTTTATTTGAATAATCTTATATTTTAAATATCCCCTTAAATTCTATAGGATTTGTTCAGATATGTGTGAACAAACTTGAGCTACCTCTTCTATGCATTTTGTCTGCACTGCTAAATGGGCCATCATTTTCAAAAGTTGCTCACACGTGTGAGCAACTCATCTCCTTTGTATGGCCAGTTACCTTTCTTGTTGTTAATGTTATAGCTTCCATTGGATGATAATTCAATATGATTGATTTAATCAAATAAATATATAGCTTATTATGCTGTATATATTATTTGTATCATATATATTATTTATTTATATTTATAATATTTATTATATACATTATACCTATAATAAATATTTGTTAATACATATTAAACTATATATAGTTCTAACATTATTCTCTATGACATAAGACACAGAAAATAATGCTCTTTATACCTATATTCCAAATATTTCAATAAATATTAGTACTGCCACTAGGTGGCGTGACATAGGTACATACTTACCTTGCTTGGCTTGGCGTGGGCCTTGATATTGTTATCTTGCTCATTGTGTAAGGAGTCTTTTCCGCTTATGTGGCGGATGCCTATTTTCCTCCTTGCTTGTGCCTTAGTTAATAACTTAATACACAGCTCAAGGTGGAGTATAATGCGTTCTTTGCTGTTGACCACCAATCATTCCCTTCTTCTTTTTGAGTGCCAAGGGTGGTGTAAACTCTGTAACAACAACAATATGGCGGGTCCCTCCCTTATTGCTAGGATACCTCACGTCAGCTTTGACTGATGTATAGCTCTCATCTATGAGTATCATGTTAGAGGCAATGTAAGGTCTGCATCGGGATTATTAATATTGGCATCTGCATTTTAAACATGTGTTGACCACATGCATGCTATCATATCCACCTCTCAAGTGATGTTATACACGTCAACTCCAATCACATGTTCGGGCTCGATTATTAAAGGAAGTTTCATTAAACAGTCTCGAACTTATGTTTATCTTCTAAGTGGGTTGTGCGAATAGTCAAGCAGTGTCTATTGAGTCACGTCCCTATATTTAATAGGATATACAATAAGAGGTTCTATTCTTCTTTGGAGAAAAAAACAATAACACATCAAGTGCCATTACAAGGAGTTATAAACTTAGATAATATATATCATAGAAAATTTCGAACATCAAAATAATTCATAAATCTGATCAAATTTTAGCACTTGTGTGGCATCTATGTGGCTTCCACTTAGGATCCACCTTATTGATCCTTTTGCATCCTAGCCCTTCATCCCATGTTGACTCCGAACCATCCATTTCTCTCTATCTATCTCTTTACAACTTAGATAGATAGATTTGGACAACAACTTCTCATGGACTTATTATTATTGAATGGACATGGACCCTCTTTTCAACTAATAAGGCTAACATCTTAATAGTTCCATTTCCTCAAGAATAGCGCAACTTTGCAGTCATGCACTTACAGTGCTTGGATAAACTTGGATTCATAAATTGAAAAGCATTGCTCTTTCCTAATATTTCTTAATTTGCAGAATTATATATGATTTACACTTTGGAACTAGATAAGAATTGAACTAATCTTTTTTGTGTGAGACAGGTGAGGGATTACAGAACTGATTGGGATCTACAAGTACACCAACCTGTGGCAGGAAATTATTATCCAGTAAGTTTTGAAAATTCAATTGTAATATATGATCTGTAAACTGCTATGTGATTTGGTGTTTCAGAAGTTGTTGACATGAATCCTAGGATCAACATTAAATGAAATATGAGCAACTTTATTTAAATTATCTCAGTAATTCATAAAGTAATCATGTGGAAGGATTTTCAAACTTTTTTTAGTGTTCGATTTCTTGTGGCAAAGATTTTGATAAGTTTCAATCTTTTAGTAATAAAATCTTAGTTCTGAGATACCAACTATTGATAAAAATTAAATATGCGTTCAGACTTTCATAAATATGTATGCTACATTTTCAAGATTAATCAAACTCTTATGGGATTCATGGGTTTATATGGACATAAAGTTATGTTAATTCTCTAAAGAAAAATAAATCCTTCAAGGTAGCTTCAGGAAAATGTTATGCGTCTGAGAAAGGTACAATATAAAGAATTTATGAGAACTTTAAATGTAGCCTAAAAGTTAGAATGAAATGATAGTTGAGAAACAATTCAAACTAGTATGCATTTGATTGCAATTGCAACTACTTTTTATTGTTATACTGCCTCATGTTCATGAGACATAAAATCCCTTGGAATTGTTTAAATTCCAAGAAAAAGGAAGTTTTGTAGTCATACGATTTCAAAAGAGGGCATAGACTAACAATCCTAAATATGAGCTGCAAAATCTTTCCCAAGTTTTCGTCCCCAATAAATATCATAATAGGTTGAGTGTTAAGAGGATTGATGACCTATGAAGTGTTCTTTCTCCTTTGAATATATGGCTACAAACCATATATGATCATCTTATGCTTCTCAAAAGTTCGTTGGATATGGACTTAAGGTATATACGCATTATTATTGCATGCTATCCATGTGCCATCCCCCATTTATACCTCATCTACAAGTCAGCTATGCATATACTATTATATATTCATTATTTAGAGACACTAAGCAGAATAGAGAGTGAGAAAGATAATATCAATAACATATGTAGGCTATTTATTATGTTAGTGTCAAAAAATACAACCTCTTTCTATCTCAAAAGTTGTGTGAAGTGTCCAATGGGCAATGACAATTTCCATTATGTGTGGGAAGATTTTCATCAACGATGTGATTTCTTGTTCTATTGAAATGGGCAGCTCACCTGTGTTAAAAAGATATAAAAAACTAAGATTGACATTGTTTTCCTCCATTTTGTGATGACAAAATGGAGGTATTGACATTGCTGTCCTCCATTCATCACAAAATGGAGTTATTGACATTGTTGTCCTCCATTTTGTGATGACAAAATGGAGGTAACCGTACAAAACTTTTCCAACTAAGTTTCACATCTCTCTGAGATAATTCACTATTTAATTGGCCAACATTGATCAACCAATTGTTCCCAATTTGCATAGTGAATCCTCTTACCGAAGACTTTTGTCAAGTCCTTTTTGTTTTTTCATTTTATTAGCCTATGTTTGATTTTTGAGGCCTTCAACGTCCCTTTTGTGTTTCTGAGTACTTGTTTAATTGATTTTAGTTTTTTGTTTCCTTCAATCTCTTGCTTTTGGTTTTCCTTCAATCTATTATACCTTAGGGGTGAATTGGATTTGTTAGTCAAAGATATAACCATTTAAGTGCCTGAAAAGTGGACTCTCCAAGCTCAACAACATAATTAAAAACATTAATGTTATATTTTAATGTTGAGTTGCACTTTTTGAAAAATATAACTTAAATTCACTTTATCTTATGTTTTCAAGTTACTTTATGACTTAAGTTTATCACAAGTCATTTTGTGCATTTTATGTTATATTTTGATGTTGAGATTTGCTTTAATGTTTTATTTTAAAATATTTAAGTGAAATGTTACTTTTTGAATATATTTGCACTTTATATGTAAAATATAGTGTAAATATGATGTTTGACCCCTTTAAGTGATATTTTCTTAATAGTCAACTAGACATGTGCTAAATAGGAAACTTAAGTGATTCAACTCAACATGTCTTTTCTTATAACATGTTGCATGCAAATGCAAATAACCAAAATATGAAAATGCTCGCCAAGATTGTGATTTACCTTGGATGCCCAAATGCAAAGATATTTAAAATCATGTTTCTAAAAACACACAATCACACTCCAAGAGTGCGATTTGCATGTAAAGGCAAAAATAAAACATGCAATCACCTTTGGTTTGTGCAATTTACTGATGGGGTGGAAATGTTTGACTTGTGCAAACCAAAAGCACATTTCCAAAACATGTGATGGCCCTTGGAGAGTGTGATTTGCCTTGAGGACATGTTTCCAAATGAAGCGCAAATATGCAAATGCCCTCCAAGAGTGCAATTTGCACTAAGAGACTATTTCCTTGCTTTTTATAACATGTAATGAGGCTCCAAGAGTGTGATTTTCTTCTTTCTTGCCAATACTTGCATGTAAAAGCATTTGTAGGGCATATTTTCCCAAATACATGCTAGGTGTTACATGAAATGGCAGTCCAAGAGTGTGATTTGCACTAAAAACCAAAAATACATGCATATTTAAAACTTGCATTTGCATCTCAAGTGTGCGATTTTGGCTTTGTGCACATGCAAATGCCTTTGGAGACCCTGATTTTACTTGCAATATGACTTGCACCCATGTTGCATATTGAAAACATGCGTTTGGATGTGGAGACCCCAATTTTGGCCATAAACTCAAAATCAGCCAAATGCATATGTTTTCCTTGCATATTCTAAACATGCAAATGCACTTGGAGAGTGCGATTTGCTTCTTGCACCCAAAAACACAACAAGCTATTGCATCTCAAAACCCTGATATTGTCCTTCGGGTGAAAACATTTGGGTTTATTGCATTTTTAAAACATGCATTTGCCCTATAAGAACCCAATTTTGGCTTAAACGCACTTGTTTTCCCCATTAAAAACATGTGTTTGGGCATTATAAACCCAATTTTGGGCATTCTAAGGTAAAACACACACACAATAGGGCATTCTAACCTCGATTTTGCATAAAACATTGGAAGGAAAGGGATTTTTAAAAGCTTTTGTAGTCAATACATGCACATGTAATGCGAGTTGGAGAACCCAATTTTGCCTTGAAGATATGTTTTGAAACATGAAAATATTTGGAGAAATGCAAGCTGCACTTTGTGTTAGGCGGATATTTTGCAACCAACAGTTCTAGGTAAAATCCAGTCGCAAAATAGGATGATCAGCCACAACGTGTGAGATAGAGTCTTTCCTACCTTAAAGTGAGGGCTCCTCCTCCTCACCATTTCTTGGATCAACTCAAGGTAAACAAGAAGTTGAGAGATTTTTGTAAAAGGATGTTATCAATATTCTTTCTTCTTAACTTTCAAGAAAGAATCCACTTACCCGTGGAGCGAGTAATGGGTAGGATGGAATCTCTAACTACACTTCTATCTAATAGTTGAAAACAGTGATACCGATAAATCAACACTAACTCAAAGGCTAGCTGAAAGTGTACCAATTTGGCTCTAAGTCCGGTCATATTTTTATATGAATGAACTTTACTAAGCTACTGACAAAGCTTCTATTTTATATATCTCTACAATTGTTCCTAGTCAAAGCTTCGACTCCAATTGCTTTTTTATTTGTTTTATACTTAATTATCAAGAACACAAGCTTACATGAACCAAAGATAACATATGAAAATCATAGACAAAACTTTCAATTCGCACAAGTAACAATTGCACTCAATCAAAATTCAATTTCAATTGCTCCTTTGTATTCACTTTTCTATCAAAATAGTGCTACACAATCAAAGTTATGCTGGCACAGTTTCTCCAGAGCTCTCTTGCATACAATAAAAGAAGATTTTACAATAAGAAGGCACTACTTTATATAGGCAAAGGAGTTGAGAAAAAGATGGAGGAAAAAGTGGGAGCAACTCAACCAACTTTGATTGAATCTAACTAAAAGAGAAATTATTGGGTTACATGCAACTGCACATGCAACTCGCATTACATGTAATTACATCTTTTCATGCATTGCATCCTCTTTGATCATCAAACAGAAATAAAAACAAAATAACAATCTTAAAGATTGTTATTTAGTGCCTTGAATTTGATGATAACATCATGCACTATAGGAAGATCAGAAATCTTTGTTGTCTTTGATATTGCCTCTATCCTTACTGCATCTGCATATGCTGATTGCAGAACCTTGAAATTTGCCACCAGAGAATCTTGCAAGTGTTTTGCCAAAGATTTATGTTGTTCATTGTGTAAGAACCAAAATCTTCAGAATCTAAATCAGCATTGACCCTGATTGTAAATTATGAAGTCATTCTTTCAACTGCAATCAGATTACCATGTTCATCAAGAATCTGACATCCCATTTGCTCTACATCACATGTGATCCCTGTTTCTATTGCTTGGCAATCTCCAAGGGTTGCCTACAACTTTCTTATCTATTTTCTCAATGTTTCTTCTTTGTAGCCCATAAGTCCTTGATATCTAAAGAATGTTTCACACGACGAAAGAATGTCACATGAAACCATAGCGTTTAGATCAAACTTAGCAATCTCGTCCTAGTCATTAAGAATCCCTTTCAAATCATCAACTTCTTGAGTCAAGGAGGAAATCAAATCTTGTCCCATTTCATCCACGTCTTTGATACGTCTAAGGACTTCAAGCGTATCTGTAATAGCTTGGACTCCTTCAGAAATGACTTCTCCTACCCAAGACTTGGTAGCTTCAACTATCCTTTTCTCCCTAGATGTTACAGACACAACAACAACATTTTGAGAAGATTGGTGCCAAATAACTTCATTTAAGCAAGCAACCTCATGCTTGAACTGATTTTTCTTCTTCCATAATTTATGGTTGCTCTTTGATAAATTGGCAAGCGCATCTTGAGCATCCTGTAAGCAACTAAGTCATGACTGCTTTCCAATCTCTACCTTGGTGAACTTTAAATTAGAACGGGTAACCTCTTCAACAGGTCTGTCCACCAGTGACTCAACAACCTCTACAAACTTAGTTTTCTTTGAATCAACTAAGATCCTTGAAACAATCTCATCTTTCAAAGATTTGGACTTAGTTTTCTCTATAGGAAGGTTATCTGGGGGTACGACCACTTTCCTTCTCTTCATTGTGATCCTACTTAACCATGCAGGCAAGCTGAAACTTTCATCTGTGGAAGCAGGTATAGTGGAGACTATTGGCATTGATCCTGATTGTATCTCCATTGTAACTCAGTAAGATTCAGTTTGCACATCTGAATTCATAGGTGCATGATGAGAGGATTCTCTCATGAATAACTCAAAACCTATCAGAGATGTATCAAGTTGAGAAACTTGACCTTCTGTGAGAGTTGGAAAATCTTCGAACACACTTCCCAAATGTTCATATTGTTCATTTGTTAAAATGGGAGGAGTTGCTGAAGATATAGGTAGAGCCAATATATTGACTTCTGAAGTCGGGATGGAAGGTGTGACATCCCAAAATTTTGACCTAATTGAAATTATTATAGCCGTTGAGTTGATTGGATTTTTCTTTCCTGTTCATGTGAAAAGGGTAATTATATGTAACCGTTGTTTCATATGAAATTGTTTGTTATCAATAATTATGTATAACCTTTTAATGATGATAGTCGTTAACCATTACTTGTCATGTGTTGATGATGGTAGTTAGCAGTTGCTTGGTTTCGGAATTATGGTTATTAACTAATTTCTTTACTATTATCTATGTTATATATTGATATGGATTTACCATGGGAACTTGTTATTATTGTGGAAAATATTGCACGGGTGGTTGTAGGAGTAGACTAAGTGGAGAGCATTGCTTAACGGGATCTACGGAATGGGGTACTACCTTAGTCCATTTGTTTGATCGATAGATATGACCTCTAACTATCTTGGTAATGACCTAGCAACTTGCATAACAGGGTACATTCATTGGACATGCATGAGCTATTGGACAATCATTAAAACATTGAACATTTTAACTTAATCAAAGTACAAACCTTTAATGGTTTATGTCGACATTGTCATCATCTTGAATAATACATATATATGTATGTGCACATAAGTATAAAAATATGGTGCCACCATAATATTAAATTATACAAGCTCATATCTATTAATATATGTATACATAAATATGTGTATACCCAGAGAAGATGAAGATAAAATAATCTTCCAAGTATACATGTATTTAAATATACGTATCTAAATAAATATAACCTTGGACAAAATAATAATAATATGATGTCACCATTCAAAGTAACATATATATGTGTGTGTGTGTGTGTGTGCATGCACGCGTGCATATATATATATATATATATATATATATATATATATATATATATATATATATATATATATATATATATATATATATATATATATATATATATATATATATATATATATATATATATATATATATATATATATATATATATGTATGTATGTATGTATAATTTTATAAGTTATCCTTTTTGATTAGGTAACCTTCAATTTCTTCTTCATATTTATTAGTCTCTGTAAGAGACGAAAATGTACACTTGGCACTTCTTTTAATTGGTGAATCGAGAAACCAGTTTTCTTTCTAATAACTGCTCCAAGAGCCGTGGCTCCTTCCAAGCGTTTATATTTTTCCATATGTCTTCTTGTGGGATGCAAGTCTGAGAATCAAAACCGAGTTACGCACTTTAGCTCTGTTCTCTTTCTTTCTTCTTTTCATTATTTCTGCGATTGGATTTGAAGACAAATCTAAGTCATTGTTTTCATTGAAAGATCTCCGATTTAACCTTTGCATTTTGGAACATGCACTTCAAGAGCCGGTTGTACGGAGTCAAGCCCAAAGCTCCATATCTTTCTTGATTAGGTTAAGTGATCAGCTTTCCCATATCGTATCTGATATATGCTATGCATTCAATAGTACAGATGCAAGGATTGTGTCAATGATTTCTATGTATCAATGTTTGATTGTAATATCAAATAGTACATTCAATGAGTCCACCTCACCATATTAAGTCTAAACCAACTATATGTGTCATGCTAAGACACCTCTTTGTTTCAGTTGGATTCCAAATTCAAGTTATTTCTTTGTAGTTCCGTAAGAGAAATTTTTGGGTCTTAAGAACTATATTATGACAACATTGAATCTATATTATTCTTTCCACCCGCTAAGTTAAGCAAAAGAGATGAATTAATCTAAGATTTGACACCTAGGACTCATCCGGCTGAATGACCAAGAAAGAGGGTGAAGAGGTGAGAGAAAGATCTGCAACAACAAAAAAACAGAATCAAAAGTGATACAATGAATTTATTACTTTTAAAGAATCATTAAATAGCTGATGCATGTCCACTTAATTCACCTATTGTCAAGTGGTGATCGAGTATTAGAAACCCATCCAAAAACTTTGGCCAAGGTCGTTAAAGACATGCTTGCTTTCTAAAGATCACATGATGTCGGTAGCGCGAACTATTTAGACATGTCCGTCTATAATTGAGCGGACATTCTAAACACTGGTATTACTTGGATGGCTGGACTAGTAGTGCCCCAAGCCTAGCCCCCGGGTAGGGAGGGTCTTTCTTTTCAAAAGATCGTGTGGGGATTGATATGGTTTGCGGTTGGGAGGTTAAGCCTAAGCTAATGCTTCTCCTCTTATTTGAAAGTTGGGGCTTGCACAACCAGTTCAAGACTCTCCAATTAGCTTTTGTATGTTCTTTCTCTATCCTTAGCTATGCATTTACTTTGTTTTGTGAATATCAAATATCATAGTATGAATGGTAATATTCTAATTTGCTTCTGTAGAGATGATATAAAACAGTTATTTTAGTTGAATGTTAATTTAGTTATTATCCCATGAAAAGGAATTAGAGATGTTATATTTCGATTGTTTAGTTGAAGTATTACTTTCATATTTATTTGAAATCAGATTTGAGCCCTAATCTTTTAGTTAAGCAAATTCGTTTGTTATAGAAGGTGTGAAAATAGTGGAAAACAAATCCACATCATCATCTATCTCATCCGGAAAAGGTGCTTCCTGCATGGATGGTTCATGAGTTTGTGCAGGTTGTGGGGGAGTTATGATCATAACTTCCCCTTCTTCCTCATCTTTTTCATCTAATTCTTCTTCTGATTGTTCCTCTGATTTCTCCTCTGACTCATGAATTGGTTCAGAGATTTGAGATGATTTAAGTCCCTATCCATGCTTGAGATTCAATTTAAGAGACTTCTTCACATCAGAAGAAGAAGCTCTATCTTTACTTGTAATTTCCAGTTGTGATTTCCTTCTAGGAGGACCAAAACTTCTACAATCCAAACCCAATTCGGATTAACCCTTTTTAGGCCTTTAATTTTTGCCACTTGTTGGTGTTTGGTAAAATGGATTGAAATCTATCAAGGATCGATGTACCTTCCTTTTGTTGCCATTGAATGGGAAAATGACATCTTTCATCAAAACCGGCCTGATAATATTCTGGATCAAGAATACTGCCATCATCTTCGATTTGAAAATCTGACGGGATCTCAAGCATGTTAAGATCAATGATTTCCTGCAAAGTTAATCTACAACGATCCATCTTTAATGATCCATCTTCATTATATCCAATTCTATTCGTATGCCAATCCAAACATCCTCGATACGATGAACATGTGTAAAGCTCCTCGTGATTTGAGAATTCATTTCTCTGTAATCAAAGTGAAACTTGGTTTCGAATCTCTTCAAAGTGATCAGCTGCAGTTCTGCTTCCATATTTTTTTCTTTATGTACAGAATTGATCATATAATTACCTTTTACCAAGGGTTTGGTAGAAGAAATACCAAAACTTGGCCTATGCAAAGCATGTTGATTAGATTGACTTCCATGAGTTGCCTGGCTAATTCCATCAAAATGATCATGTCAATAACATACCTAGGTAAGGTATATGGCTCACCTTTAAAGTATCCAACCCTCAAGTAAGTAAAGGTTAGAAATTGGATAAAGATACAACTATAATGATTTACCTTCTCCCAAGCTTCATGAGATACCCTTTTGATTGATAATTGTCTATCAAATAGACACCAGAAATGCCCAAAGAAAGCATCTTGAACTCTTCTATAATAGAACTTACTATTAGCTAGAGTAATCTGATCATAGTAATCCCAAACTGGAATTTGAAGACGATCTCCTTTGGTTGAGAGTTTAGAGAAAAATTCCATGGCAGCAACAATATAAACAAGGTAGGAATTTGTGTAGAAAGGCACTAAAGTCCCTACATTGAGAAACAGTTGATAGAGTACAGTGCTGATCAATTCTTCCCAAATGATATACTCCTTATTTTCCATGATCTAGAAAATAAACTTATATATCCATGGTTCAAAATCACTGGAATCTTTGAGACCACAGGTCCTACTGAAAAGATTAATAAGATCTTTGTACTCTTGCTTGAAATTAGATCTATGAATGATCTTTGGCCATCTCGAGAAATTGTTTCTCTTGGTATCCAACTAATATAGATTCACATACTTCTGATAATCTCCCTTTTTCTCATTCCATATTTCTAAAGATGAATCTTTGGTCAGATCTACACACTCTGCATTATGCGGTACTTTGAAAATTTGGTCAGTAACCTCCAGATCAAGGCTTATAATAATGTTGCCATCAGCATCCTTGATCGTCTTTGACTTTGGGCTGAACCGCTTTGCACATCCAAGAAAAAACTCTGGTTCCATGGCAGCCATGGAAAAGGTAGACAGCAAGTGAATATGACACCTCTTGATACGTTTTATTTCATGACCAATAGGAGTTTCTACTCTTCATAGGAAATTAGTCATGTCTAGATGTCCGATCTTTGTATCTAATACATTGTTAAGAATGGTAATGACATGAGGTTGAGTTGCATGAGCAACACTTTATCAAACTAGTATTTCATTTTGCCCTTAGATTTTGATGGTTTTTGTCTTGCATTTTGTCACCACAAAATGTTGGTAACAAAATGAAACTTTTTCAAGTTAGTTTCGCGTATCTCTGAGTTGAATTTGGTATTCAATTGCTCAATGTTGATCAATCAATTGACTTCAATTAGTATATCAAATCATTTTACTGAAGGCTTTCGTCAAGTCCTTTTCATTTTGCTTTCTCTTGAGCCTTTGCTTGATTTTTGAGGCCTTCATCGTCTTTTCCTTTGCTTTTGAGTATGCGTTTGTTGGTTTTTAGTCCTTTGGTTTTGCTCATGTCCTAGCTTTCGGTTTCCCCTTCAATTTGGTCTAACCTAGAGCATAATCAGAGTTATAGTCATTTTAGTGCCTCAAAAGTGGGCCTTTTTGATGCAACAACACGAAAAAATAAATATCATGTTATATTTTTAATTTGACATTCACTTTTTGAAAAATATAACTTAAATTCACTTTATGTTATGTTTTTAAGTTATTTTATCATTTAAATTTTCACTTAAAGTAACTATAGTGCACTTTATGTTATAATTTTAAGTTGAGTTACTTTTTTGATTTTTCACTTAAAGTGACTATATAAACTATATAGTTTTAGTTTAATTTTTGATATTTTAAATCAAATGCTCATTTAAATGTTAGTTTTTAAATGATATTTATGTGTTATATATTTAATATGATATATAAATATTGTTTATCTCATTAAAGTAACATTTTAATGAAATTAAATTGATATATGTTTATTAAATGACTTTAAATTATCAAAAGTGGACATTTTACATGTCATTGCATATAAAGTTCAACTTAAAAACATAAGACTATCAAAAGTGGACCTTTTTGGTTTCATTATACCAAAAATGTGAGCTTTCGTTTGAAATGTGTCATTGCATCAAAAACATGAGCTTTAACTTAAAATATGCAATCCTCCCCAAAAGGTCTGATTTTAACCAAGTGCATATTTTAAAATGTGTCATGCCTCCCAAAAGGTGTGATTCGCATTATGGGGAGTTTTTAAAATATGCATTCCATCTTAAAAGGTCTGATTTGCATCTTGTGCATATTTTAAAACATATCATACCTCTTAAAAAGTCTAATTTTGGAAGAACACATGTAATGGGCCTCCAAGAACTTGATTTTGGAGATTGTAAGAGATTTACTTGATGGTTTTGCATGAGATCTTCTCCAATAGGGTCATTTTCGCTTGGCAATGGGTTTTGTAATTTTTGTAGGCTCTATCCTAGGGCACGTTTTTGGTGAAAACTCCAAATAAATCCATTTTTGGCCCATGTTTTTTCTCAAGAAGGAATTGATTTGGCATATTTTGGAGATTGAATTGCATTTTGGTACATGTTTTGGTGTTTAATGATCAAAACATTTTGATCATGTGCCTTGGAGAAAAACGTTTTTTTATCAAAAATGTCCTATATGCATGGAACCCAAAAATGTTGGTTATTGGAGCAATGATAGGGCATGTTTTGGCATCTTCCACCTAAAACGCCTTGTTTTCTGTCTTCTCCCATTCAAATTTGCCATGTTTGAAAGATTCAAAGCATTTTGAAGAATTTTTCAACTTTGGAGCATCTTTTTCCACCATTTTTGGCACTTAATCTTCATGTAAGTGGACTTATTCTTTCTTGCGATTTAATTTGTGCTTATCTTGCTGATTTTATGCACATTATTGTTTGATGATTGCCACTTGTTGAAATCAATACCATGGAAAGTGCATTTTTTCTTTAAAATTAAAGAAATTGTTCATTTTCATGTTTTTGGTTTTTCCCCAAACTCCAAATTCAAATTTGTGTTGAAGTGCTTTGCATATCGACATGTTTGAGTCACTTTCCAAAGGTACATTTTTCTTTTGACTTTTTGTGTTGTGTGCTTGCTTTCTAGTTTTCTCCACTTTGGAGAAGTTACAAGTTCTTGGAATTTTTGTTTCATTTCATGTGAAAGCATCATCACGTTCCACTTCCATCTTCCATGTCACAACACTTTCCATCTCATCTGACAAATGTGATTACATGTTTTCCATCTCATTCACCATCCACAAATACATGTAATCTCAATTTTCGCTTCCGTTTTCAATCATCTCACTTTCCACATTCACTTACAGGACATGATTAAAAAAACCTTGTGTGTAATTGCATCTCAAAACCCCGATTTTGACTTAAAGTCACTTTTTGAAAAGTCAAAAGGATGTCATTTTCATCTTCCATGTACTTTGACTTCCTCTTTTCACCAAAGATGACTATAAAGTTCATTTTCCATTTCCATCTCTCCATATGCATTCGTGCCTTCATGAGAAAATACATGTTTCCGCATTTTCTCATGCTTTGCACCTCATCCGTCATTCACACTTACATGTAAAAGCTCATCTTCCATCCGCCTTTGCAACACATCTCAACCTTCATCCCTTGTTACATGTTACATTTACGTGTACTCATTTTTCATGCAATAATGCCTTGGAAACCTTAAGTCATGTTTGAAATCAACAATCTTCATTCGCAAACATTCCCATGCATTCCATCTTCACACATTTTCATTTTGTTTCATTCCATCTTCCATTTTCCACCTTCATAACACTTCATTTTGCATTTCGTTCACTTTTCATCTTCATTCACTGTATATGCATATGATTTCTTTTTAAGGTCATTTCATTAGATTTACAAAGTCTCCAATCCGTTTTCGAACCTTTGTTGCTGATCGCAAATCAACTTGTATGATGATTCCTCCTAATGATGTGTTTATGTTTTGGGATTATTGTGTTGCAGCGCAAACGCAATAGATGCCCTTATCATCAAAATCCAAAGAAAAGATGAAATATCAATACGATAAAGAGTTGGCTCATGCAACTCCATCATCAGTTGCATCTGTTCTTGATAATGTGATGGATACAATGATTGGTCATATGGACATGGCTGATTTTCTGCGGAGAGTTGAAAATCCTATTGGCCAAGTGATGAAGCGCATCAAAAGAGGTCACATTCACTTGGTGTATGCATTTCCTATGGCAGCCATGGAACCTAATTTTGTTCTTGGATGTGCAAGACGCTTTAGTCCAAAATCAAAGGCTACCAATGATGCTGACGGCAACTTTGGCATTAGCCTTGATCTATAGGTCATTGAACAGATTTTCAAAGAAACACATAAAGTAGAATGTAAATATCTAGCCAGGGAATCATCTTTGGCATGTTGGAATGAGAAGAAAGTTGATTATCAGAAATATGTTAACCAATACTGGTTAGACAATAAAAGAAACAAATTCTTAAGATGGCCAAAGGCCGTTCATCGGTCTAGCTTCAAACAAGAATACAAAGATCTCATCCTCCTCCTCAACAGAGTTTGTGGCCTCAAAGATTCTACTTATTTCAAGCCATGGATGTACAAATTCATCTTCTAAATCATAGAAAACAAAGAACACATCTTTTGGGGAGAGTTGATTAGTACTGCACTTTGCCAACAATTGCTCAATGTGGTAACTTCAATGCCCTTCTATATGAACTCCTACCTTGTCTACGTTGCTACTGCCATGGGATCTTTCTTTGGTGTCTCAACCAAAAGAGATCGTCTTCAGATTCCAGTTTGGGATTACTATAACCAGATCACTCTAGCTAATAGTAAATTCCATTATAGAAGGGTCCAAGATGCCTTTGTTAGGCATTTCTAGTGCTTTTTCGATAGATAGTTATTTGTCAAGAGGGTATCTGATGTAGCATGGGAAAAGGTGAATCAATATGGCTATATTTTCATTCAATTTCCAACTTTTACATACTTGAGAGTTGGGTATTTCTTTAGCCAAACCCTTTGTGATTGGTAACTATTCAATCAATTCTGCTCCCAAAGCAAGGAACATGGAAGCAGAGTTGCAATTGATCACCATGAAGAAATTCAAAGCTAGATTTGACTTTGATTATCGAGAAATGAATTCTCAAATGAAAAGAGCTTACACACATGTTGATCGCAGCGAGGACATCTGGATTGATATGAGAACATAGCTTGACATAATAAAAATGGACTATTGCAGATTAACCCTGCAGCAAATAATCGATCTTAACATGTCGAGGATTTCTTCAGAATTCCAAGTTGAAGATGATCACAACATCCTTGATTCAAAGTTTCATCAAGCTTGCTTTGATAAAAAGTGCCCTTCTCCTATTCATTGGCAACATAAAGAAGGTACATCTATCATGGATAGATTTCAATCCATCTTGGTAAACACCAACAAATGGCTGAAAAATAAAGGATTTAAAAGAGTCAATCCTAAGATGGACTTGGATTGTGGAAGCTTTGGCCCTCCTGGCAAGAAGTCACAGCTAGAGATTATAGGAAAAGATGTTGCCTCATTTTCTGATGCTAAAGGTTCCGTCAATTCAAATTGAAGGGTGGAAAAGGATCTAAGTCATCTCAGATTTATGAACTAGTTCAAGAATCAGAGGAAGAATTAAAAGAGGAACTGGAGAAAATCAGATAAAGAAGATACAGATGAAGAAATTTCAAAACATTTCATGCAGAAATCTAATAAGAGAAATCACCAAAAAACGGGTTCTTGGAGGCCAATGCCATGCAATTCTTCAAAAATGGGTTTTGGAAGGGCAAATGCATGAAGTTGAATGCGAAACAGACCTTTTGGAAGTGATTGCATTCTTAAATATGCACAATAGACCCAAATGCACCTTTTAGAGGCCATTATATGTTTTAAAAACATGCAATAGGCTTTCCCAAGGCCAAAACACACCTTTTGGGTGCATTTGCATGTTTTAAAAATATGTTTTTTGCCCAAAAACGGGTTTAGCAGATGCACTTGCATGTCTTTGGCCAAACACACCTTTTGGGTGCAATTACATGTATTTAAAACTTGCATATGCAACCCAAAGGCCAAAATGCATCTTTTGGATGCATATGCATGTTATAAAATATACCTTCAAGCCTTAAATGCACCTTTTGGTTGCAAATGCATAAGACATAAACATTTCAACTTTTTGATGTCTTTGCATATTTAAGTTGGGATTACATGCATTCTCATAAAATACACACCTTTTAGGTGCAATTGCATATTTTTGCATGTAAACATGTTGCACAAAACTTAAGTGGTTAAAAACAACACATGCCAATTTAATTTTAATGAAATATCACTTAAGTGGGACATAAATAATATTTACATTATCATATTAAGAATATAATGTGCGACTATCATTTAATAAGCAATATTTACTAGAGTATTTGATTTAAATATCAAAAAACAAATTGAACTATATAGTGAATATAGTCACTTAAGTGAAAAATTTAAAAGCAAACTCAACTTAAAAATATAACATAAAGTGCACTATAGTTACTTTAAATGAAAATTAAAAGATAAAGTAACTTAAAAACATAACCAAAAGTGAATTGAAGTTATGTTTTTCAAAAAATGAATGTCAAATTAAAAATATAACATGATATTGTTAATTCGTGCAGTCGCATAAAGAAGGTCCATTTTTTGGGCACTAATTGGTCATATTTTTTGATTGCCAACTCCTTTTAACTTCCTCATATAAAGTCTTAATGAAATTTGCAAATTCTCCAGCTTCAACACTTCTCTTTGTCTAAAGGTTCAGATTTCTCAATTCAGTAGTTCCTTTAGGTTTCATTCTAATGACAATCTCAAAAGGTGTCTTGGTAGTGCTCCTATTCACAAAATTATTGTATGCAAACTCTGTTTGTGCCAAAATCAAGTCCCAATTAGTAGGCTTATCTCTAATGAAACATTTCAACAGGTTACCCAAACTTCTGTTCACAACTTTAGTTTGTCTATCTGTTTGTGGATGAAATGTAGAACTAAATTTCAATTCTGTTTTTAGCTTCTTCCAAAGTGTCCTTCAGAAATAACTAGTGAATTTGGTATCTTTGTTTGAAACAATAGTTTTAGGCAATCCATTCAATCTCATCACTTCCTTAAAGAATAATTCAGCTTCATGTACAACATCAAATGTCTTCTTACAAGGTATGAAATGAGTCATCTTTGAAAATTTGTCAACTACCATCAAACTAGAATCATTTCCTCTCTGGATTCTATGCAAACAAAGAACAAAATCCATATTGATATTTTCCCAAGGCTAATTAGGTATAGGTAATGGTGAATATAGTACCAAATTTTGGCTAGTTCCTTTTGTTTGACAAATTCTGCAACTTCTTACCATTTTCTGCACATCCTTATATATTTGCAGGCAAAAGTACTTGTCTGAAATCAACTTCATTGATTTATCAATCCTAAAGTGTCCAACAAGTCCACTACTGTGTTTTCTTTTATGATGTTCTCTCATAGATCTTTTAGGTATGCACAACTGAATTCCCCTAAACAACATGTCTTCCTGAATAAAATAATCAGTTCACCTGCCCCTTCCAATCTATTCCATACAAGCTTTCCAAGGTTCTGCACAATCAGGATCAGTTTCATACAAATACTTCAAATCATTAAAATCAAGTACCTCAATTTTCATTTCTATCAGGAAATTCCTTCTTCGACTGAAAGCATTCAACAACCTTGTTTGATTGTCCACTCTTTTGTTTCAAAGAAAAGGAGAAGTTCTACAAAAACTCAACCCAGTTCATATGCCTTTTACTCAACTTGTTTTGACTTCCCAAATACTGCAAAGCATTATGGTCAGTATAAAACATAAAATCTTTAGACATTAAATATTGTCTCGATTGCTTTAGAGCTTGAACAATAGCATAGAATTCTTGATCATAAACTGAATATTTTCTTAGTATCATTCAATTTCTCACTAAAGAAAGCTACAGGCTTTCCTTCTTGACTCAAAACAGCTCCAATAGCACTTCCACTAGCATCACATTGAACTTGAAAAACTTCATTGAAATCAGGCAAAGCAAGTGTAGGCAATTTTGCAATCTTTTGTTTCAATGTTTCAAAACTCTTTTGTGCTCCACGTGTCCACTTGAAATCTTTTTTATCTCCTCTCATAGTCTCAATCATAGCATTACAAATAGAACTGAAAATTATGATGATTTTTCTATTAAAACTTGCCAATCTATGAAATAATTTGATTCTTACCTCTCCAACATTTTCAAGTGTAAGCCAATCAAGAATAACTTTCACCTTTTTAGGACCCATCTTCAAACCATCATTTGAAATGACAAACCCAAGATACACAATCTCTTCCTTCACAAATGAACATTTCTTTAGGTAAATCAGCAATTTCTTCTCTTTTAGTCTCTGCAATACTTGTCTAACATGCTCAAGATGCTCTTCCTTAGTCTTATTGAATATCAACATGTCATCCAAATATACAATCACAAATTTACGTAAGAATCTTTTCAAAACCTCATTTTTCAACCTCATAAAAGTACTAGGTGCATTAGTTAAACCAAAGGGCATAACCAACCACTCCTACAAACCTTCATTAGTCTTAAAAGCATTTTCCACTCATCCCATTCTATAATTCTGATCCGATGATAGCCACTTTTAAAATCAATCTTGGTAAAATATTTCACTACACTCAAACTATCCATTATGTCATCCATCCTACGTAAAGGAAATCTATATTTCACTGTTATCTTGTTTATGGCTCTAGAATCAATCCACATTCACCATTCCTCATTCTTCTTAAGTGCTAACACAACAAGTACTACACAAGGACTCAACCTTTCTCTAATTAGACACTTCTCAAGTAATTCTTGCACTTGTCTATTCAATTTAGCCTTTTCATCAAGTGTCAATTTGTGTGGTGCTTTGTTTGGCAAACTAGCTCCAGGCATTAATCCATACAATGACTTATACTTCTCACATGTGGTAAACCATTAGGTAAATTATCAGAAATTATGTCTTGGAACTTTGCTAACAAAGACTCAATCTCAGATTCATGCTCTGACTCATCTTGTTTCTCAGTCTTTCTAGGAATCAGAACAAAACAAACATTATGTTCTTTCACATCTCTACCAAATTGATTACCTTCAACCAAACTACTTTGATTGTGGTACAATGATTCTCATCAGGTTTCTCTACCAAGGGTAACAATATTTGTTTCTTTCCATCTATCCAAATAGTATACTGATTCAATCTTTCATCATGCAAAGCTTATCTATCATACTGCCAAGGTCTACCCAAAAGAATATGACAACAATCCATAGACATAATATCACATAAGACGTCATCATGATAATTCCCAATTTTGAATTTAGCAAGGTATTGTTCACTTATAAGAAATTTATGCTCCTTATGGATCCAAGCAACATAATAAGGTTTAGGATGTTTGAGTCTTTGAAACTGTAATTTGTTAACCAGCTCCTTAGATGCCAAATTATCACAACTTCCACAATTATCCACACAAGATTATATATCACAGAGAATATTTTTACCAGAATCATAGAAAGAGCTGAATCATAATTAAAAAAGGAAAAAAGGAAAGGAGCAAATAGCCTACCATATATAATCAATTGAGTACAAAGCCTTACTTTATCCATTAATTTATGTAAACAATAAAATCTCACAAAAGATTGCAACACAAGGTTAAATAATGAATATTAAGTCGAACAAGATAAAACTTATATCATTTTTAGATATAGTTATAGGGGTTCTAGAGGAGCCCTATACTTCAAAATAATGCTATAATTCAAGATTCCACTAAATACTGCTATAGAAATTCCTTAAAACTGCCATATAGGCTGCAATTAATGAAGTGCTATGTCACATTAGCTATCAAGAACCCAAATCCAAACTAGAATAAACTTCCACCCATTAATCTTCTATTTGGCTTGGTCTTCCCTAGTGATGGCTTGCCAGGGCTAGGAATCCATGCCAAAAATTCTCTACAATGGCAAGATGTGTAGAAAGTCAAAACACATAAAACAAAAATATTAAAATCACATCTCATCTTAAGGCATTCATGGTCATGGACATCTAGACTTACAAGTATTTCTAGTACATTGTTGCAAAATGCCCAAGGACAAGAGTTGAGGTGTAGCCTTCACTCTCAATCCCTAACACTACTAGTTTTTAAGCAGGTTCAATTGCCATCCTAATGTTTTCTAGAGCCATATGAACAAAGAACGAATTGTAATGGGTTCACATCTTATTACTACCCTGGAGAATCTCCTTGCCACCAAAACAACTTCTATTAATATGCTCTTGAAAAACCCTAAAGTTGTAGGTTGTTGCAAGCGAAATACTTACCAATTGTCAATGAAAAGTAATTATACCATATCTTATCTAGTTAGAACCTAACTAAAAATATCCATTACCCCCTAACATGTAGGAAACAATGCATAAAGTCTATAACTATTTTATCAAGGGGACTTGTAGGATAGCATCAAGCTCAACATTTTAAGGTTTTTTCAATATCACTGTTGTTGCACCCATTCTGGTCCCTCCGTATTTTGCACATTGTAGCATGTTTAATCTGAGTCCAACGTGCCCAAGTTCGAGTCATGGAATGTAAAGTCTAAGTCTAAATTAGAAAATGGGCAAGTCGCTTCTCATTGGAATTTCGCGTTTCCCTTCTGCCCTTGCACTTGCAGTCCCAATCATGTTGTGTGGGTCTAGTTGAAAATCAGTGCACACAAGTCACTCCGAGTAGTTCATGAGTCTAGGTGGGTGGTATAAGTTCTTAGAATCACCCCCAATGAGAAGCAAAGTTAAGTTAAAGCATATCATTACATATTCAAGATTTCAGATTTTTCTAGTCCGGGATGCTATTTTGATCAGGGAAGTAGTGAAGCAGCTTCACCCCTATGGGCAAGAATACTTACACTGGGCGCAAAAAAGTAAACTAGTGCGCAAGAATATTTCTTTGGTGCACCCCGTAGTTCGGAGAAATAGCTAGTGAAGTGTGACTTCGCATATTAAAGCTTAAGTGGAGCCCTCAGGTAGTTAAAAGGAAAATAGACCCTAGAGGCTCAAGAGTGGGTTTTCAAGATTTTAGTGCTCCCACTTCTTCCTCGCTTGCTGTGCATGTAAAATGCTTGAGTCAAGCAGTGTTTAGAATTCCCCCCCTCTTGCTTCTTTTTTTGTCGAAAGAGAAGCAATTTCAATGCAACTCCGCAAAACTACAAAGTGACCCCATGGTGAGAAATATACTCGAAGCTCAAGGAATATCCTTTCGGAAATTCTGTCAAGACATGTCTTTGAGGAGAACCTCTTTTCAATGATTCACGCAATGGAGGAAAATGTGTAAAGGTCGTGGTTTTGTGAGAAAGGTCCCTTCTTCAATACTCTTGACAGAATAGCCATGTGCGGAGTCGGATTTTTGAACCTAGCAGAGGCCACCACTTGCACTAACAATAAATTGTAGCTGGAAAATAAAAGGGGCCATGAGCTTCACTTAAAATGGTAAAGCTCGGAAAGGAAGCACTCCCCATACCTATCCGTGGAAAGGAGAGAACTATAAAACAAAAGGGTCTTAGAGAAGCACTAAGATGTCTACTTCAGGCTTAAGGGTGGCTCAAGGAGCATTTCAAGGCATGTACATGAGCTTTACCTTACTTATGGGGTTACAACTCAGCATTCTAAAGATTAAAGTCGGGAATCAGTGAAAGCTTAGAAGGCAAATTTGGAAAGTGCCAAAAAGACTAATGCTGGCCAAAACATTTCTGTTTCTTGATTTCTCTCTCTCTTTGCTGAATGTAGTGTGGCACGTCATGTGGCAAGTGCCACTTTTGTGTCCCCCCATCTTCTCAAATGTTTAGTTTCTGTAACGGCCAAGAGATGGGGCCTATATGTAACATTTTGAAATCTAATAGAAGGATTAGCAAATATTGGTAGGAATTCTCCCCCTATTGCTGAGACAACTGAGTGAGTTTCAAGGTTTTTTATCAGATTTTGTTGTTCATTAGGTTTAGCTGTTATTTGTTTTGCATGTGATGATTGTAATGTTAATTGAATTGAACAGTTGTTGGACTTTGGTAAATTAGAGGCTTTTCTGAAATTTGATAATCAATAAGTAATTTGAGAGTTACTACAATTCTGTTAACTTTGCTTTCATTGCTCTGTTGCATTCTTTAAAGTGGAGTAGTCATGTTGTGTGAATCATTCATGTCGAAGTGTTGTTAGTTGCATGTAGAGGTAGGATGAAAGAGAAGCTGAAGTTCAGCTTATTGATGGTTGTGGGCGGGTTAAAATTCAGTTGTAGACCAATTTTATGCCTGAGTCTTTTATGGATATGGAAGGCTCGATCATTACCTCCCCCGCTCTCGGGTTAAGAGCATACCCCTGTTAGATAGGAAACCAAACAAATTCATTGCAGATTATCCATTGTAAGGGAGTTGTACCTAACAATTCAGACAGAAGTTACAAACGGTGTAAGCCGACTTCCCAACTGTTGGGAACATTTGTTTTCTGTGATTTGGGCACAAAGAGAAAAAATAAAGGAAGTATTTGAGGAAGACAATTGGTTCACCAACAACTGTAAATGACCGTTATCAGCTCTTTCTTACCTTTAGTAGCTAAACAACTTGTCACCTTGCTAATATTCCTTTCATAATGTTAAAAGGAGATCTCTTCAAATTTTCCTTTAGGCTGAGAACTCCAATATATCTAGTAAGTTTCCAGGTTATAGTCTTACGCTCTTGCCTTTATTTATTGCATTTATCACACCCATTGAATCATATTTTACTATGAGTTTTGTTGGCTAAATATATTGCACGTAACTTGGATATGATTGGTCAGGTACAATATGACCATAGTTGTTCCTTTGAAAGACACTTCTTGGAAAGGCCTATGGCCTAGAGATCTGTTGAATGGTACCTTTCTAATGAAAGTCTCAAGCTCTAATGTATTTAAGGCTATTTGGAAGGGGTGGAGAGTATCAAACACCCAACATCTAGTACTAGAGTTTTTAACAATATTAGACAGCCCTTTTCTTATTTTCATTGCAGTGTTTTGATGATTATCCATACTCCATTCTAGATAATTTAAAAAGGTGTAAATGATGATGTTTTTTATGTGTTTTATGCTATGCACAAAAATCATATATCTTATGTGTTTATGTGGGTCTTAATAATAAAAGACCCTCTTAGTAAGAAAATAATGATTTCCTCTATCTTGTTTTCTGCATCCATAGTCCAATGTAAGTAATTTTAACTAAAACATCAAAATTAACCAATTCTTTTTTATCTCCATTTGACTCTTCATTCATCAAGCCCTTTCATTTCATGGAGTATCTTTTATCTGGACGTGCTTCACTTTTTAAACTAAAAATATTTATTTAATTTCATAAACTGTTTTGCAGATTAATCTTGGGATGTATATGGTAGATAACAAAAATGAATTTTCAGTTTTGATTGACCGTGCTGTTGGAGGTTCAAGCATCCAAGATGGGCAACTTGAAATAATGTTTCACAGGTATAGCTATACACAAGTCAATCAATTGAATTCTAAGATATATTTATAATGCAATAATATAACATTTGAGACAATATTATGAGTGATTTTAATTAGCATTGAGATACACTGGAAGTATTTTGAAAGCTAAAACATTGTTATGGACTTTATTAGGCGGCTGCTCAAAGATGATGACCGAGGAGTTGGTGAAGCTCTTGATGAAACTGTTTGTGAAGTAGAGTGTGAAGGATTAATGGTATGCAATTTAATATTTGCATTTTCATGCAATACTTTTGATAGTATTCTAATTGAAATCTCTTTTTAATCGTTCCAACTGCCAGATACTGGTTTATGGAGCAGAAGTCGTCCTACCACTAGAAGTTGAAATTCCCTCATTAAGATTATCTTTGTAAGGAATAGTAACTGATGGAAATTATAGGTTTGCAAGAATGGAACAACTTAAAATCCTACATGAACCCCAAAGTCAAGCCTACGAACATCTCAAGGTTTATCAAAATAGAATGTCAAGAAACTCCAACAAAATAATAAAACCAAGAGATTTCCAAGTTAATGACTTAGTCCTTAGGGCCAATTGTGATGGGTATGAACTAGATGAACCCCTTAATAGAATCTTTAAAGAGGTTTTACAACTAATCTAAGAAAAGAATAGATGAAAGAGTGTCAGACAAAGCGTATCATATGAAGGAGCATCAATCTTTGTACAACATATATTGATTTTGAAAAAATCCAAAAATACCAAAAAGGAAAAAAAATCCAAAACATTGATATATTGATCATGAGAAAATCCAAAAAAATGAGAAACTTGAGTGTGAAGAAATCCAAAAATAACTGAAAAGAATTTCTGAAGAAAGTATCAAAAATGATGGAAAAAATGATTGTAAAGAAAGAAATCAAATGTCTATACCTCTGCAAAATGTAAGCACATTCAAAGTGTCAATTCTATTATCATTGTAGATAGGAAGATCCTAGAAGATCCTAGACAATAGCATCATGTTGGTGGTTTAAGCTACAGAGTAGGAATAACTTTGGAGTACAACTATTTTAAACTTTCCATGTAATCACATCTGAAATTAGGAAATGCTTGTTGGTTTTGTCAATAAATGTCTTGCAACTAAATTGTCTCTCCAAAGATAGCTTGTGATGGTTGGGAGAACCTGCCAATTAAAAACTTAGAAAACAAATATTCTTTACTAGTAAAGAAAACTTGTAAACAAACCAAGTACCTTGTCAATAACTAAATTAAAATTGTACAGATAACAGGAATTGAAATTCTATCATCAATCCACATTTCAAGATAGATAATATCTCACAATTTTTGCCATAATGTCTCACTAATTTGGTTTTCACTACGTTCATCTTTTTGTCTAGCTTAAAACAGATTTAAGATAATACAGATAAATCCAGTTCATTACTAAATTTCAATATACATCTTAGATTATCGTGGACACAGATATCTATTGTGGAAAGCTAAGTCAATCCAAAAATTCAATACTTATATACACCAAAGATCCATCTAGAGGAAATGGTATACACAAAAGTTAAGGCCATATTTGAGATGAGGAATACACCCAAGTATATCTATTCCCAGTCAGAAAATGGCACAAGGAAGAACTAGAATTGTTAGATATGCTACATTTTGAACAGGAAGTATATCTATTCCCAGTCAGAAAATGGCACAAGGAAGAACTAGAATTGTGTCTCCTTTCAAGTCTAACAATATATTAAAGTTGAAAAGTATTATGATATTAAGTTACATATTTATCATATACATTATCTTTATTGTTATGAGGAGAATATAAGACTTGAAGGGTGCAACAATCTTCTAATTGATCTGTAGCATTTGCTCTTACCTTACACATTATTCATTATTATATTTACAAATTTTAAGAGCTCTTTTGAAATTATAATATTTAGTATAATTATATCAAAATTACTTATGTTGACTAATTGAGATCTCTAGATTTTAAGGAAGTTATGGAATCTATTCTTTTTGGGGAAGCTGTTTCCACCTTAGTTCACTAGTTAGTTTCTTCAAATGGAAAAATCTTAGGAGGTCAAGAAATTTGTCTACTCTTTAGCTACTTTTCTTTGAGTTTTCGAACTTCAAAGATGATTGTAACTATTTAATAATATCCTAAAAGAAAGTTTCTCTTTATGCCAAACTCTCCTATGAATGGTTATGGAACTGGATAGAGTAATAGGTTAACACCTTAAGTTATTTTGAGGTTTTGTTTGTGCATATTATTTTCATTATTAACCTTTATATTTATCAACCTTTCAATCCAAACACATAATATCCTATTGAGATATTCAAAGCCATTCACAACCTGATGAATGACATGGGTATGATCTCTATTAGTATACAATTTTTCATAATGTTCCTAGCACAGTTTTGTTGGTGTAGATTAATACTATAATACTCTCATATTTGAAAGACAACCTTTCTACAAAAAAGATGATATTAAGATAGACTTTTGAGCTGTCAATTCATTTACATGCATATAAGAATAGTATGAACTTGAAGTGATTATATTCTTATACACATTTTTCTTATCTTCTAGATAAGAGGTACTTATTATGTGAGCATTAATGCTATTGGAAATGGTGCACAATGGCGTCGCACTACTGGACAAGAAATATATTCTCCATTATTATTAGCTTTCTCACAGGAGGTAACAGATTCATAGACATTGAGACAATTCTTTAATTAAAGAGTGAATCAGTAGCAAAGTATTTCTATAATATAACTAGTGCTTTTTGTCTAACAGGAGGCCCAAAATTGGGATGCTTCTCATTCAAGATTTACGGCAATGGATCAAAATTATTCTTTACCAAACAATGTTGCAATGACGACCCTTCAGGTTACTGTTTTTGGCATTGTTTGATCATGTTTATTATATGCAATATGTTTTTATTTTTTCGAAACAAATATAAGAAAATAGGTTAGTAGTTTTGAATAGTTAATGTAAAATATAGATATAGTGATTACTCATGTCACTACAATGTAGAGAAAAGTATAAGATTGCATTAGTTTCTAGTAATTGGAATGTTTTTGTTAATGATCTCTTTTAACAGGAGCTTGAAGATGGAAGTGTGCTTTTACGACTAGCTCATTTGTATGAGGTATTGCTCAAGCTAAATGTTATGTTATTCCATTTTCTACTTAGAATAATTTACACTTGATGAAAGTAGAACTTGATATTATTGAACTTTCAAGGTAGAAGTAACTATAAGGAAAAAATACCAAACTACTTGGAAGAAAACAAATTTTGTCACAGCCAAGTCCTTAACCACATGAAATAAGTAAACATAAGAACATAATAATAAATTTGCAAGACAGATGGAATAAGTATTTTGGTACAAGTAGTGATACACTAAGTGTAGAATAGGCCTATGTAGCCAAGGACAAGGGCGAAAGTCAGTGGATTTAGAAGAATGGCCAAGGGTCTATTGAAGATACATTGAAGAATCTAAAAAATATCCCATCACTATTGTGGAAAACAAAGTTATATAGAGAAGCACTGCAGAAAGAGGTTGGTTATTAGAAATCAAATAAAGGAGGACATACACAAAAGGATCATCTCACAAAGCATTCTGAGTAGGATTCAACCTTCTATGCCTTATGGCAAAATGATGAGAAGATCAATCATAGTCTTCTTCATTGTAAAATTTTGGAGCATCTCAACTCACTTTGAAAGATTAGCAATAAGAAAAAATGAATTTGCTCAAATTCAATGATCTTTAGTGTTGGTGAGTACACAATTGCTAGGTAAGTAAATGTGCAGATATCTTGAGGAAAAAATCTCCTATTTCCTAATGTGTACCATGTTCCAGGAATGGAACTCAATCTACTCTTAATGAGTTAGGCTATGCACCATTTTCCCAATTTGGATATCATATTTAGCAAATATAAATGCTATATTGTTGACAAGGAATCCAAGAACACCATTTTCTTGGTATAAAAGATCACAATTTATATCGGCTTCTTGGTAATGGAAAGCTACAAGAGTACGCATCAGCAATTAGGAGCACAAATTGGTATAGGCATGTAATATCCCTAATGGATATTATACCCATATTTTAATGCAGAAATTCAACAATAATAAAAATCGAATTGTAGTTGCAAAAGTTTACAAGAAGACTGGAAACCAGAAATATGAACTTGAAGTACTAAGTGATGTCAGCCGACTAGATGGTCCTGGCGGTGTTTCTGTAGCCGACGGAATGATTGTTGTCGGTGTTTTGTATTTTGTAGCCGAAGGGTAATAGTTTGTAGCAGACATAATGTTTGTGGCTGACGGACTCCTTCGGGGAGGTTCGGCGGATAGTATTTATATCCCGTCTGGGATCATTGTAAAGCATTTGCTATCTTCTATCATTGATCTTATCAAGCATAATGTAATGTTCTGGCATATGCGAATATAATTTTGCTATTTTGTTCCATTGTCTGTATGCATTGATTTCTTTACCAGTATGGTAAACATTTGGTGCTGTTGCCTGATGGACCTGGTACGCAGGCAGGCGGATGGAAATTAAATGCTGAATCTGTTGAATAAAAATAAGAACACGGTGAAGGATAAAGATGAGATTCGTGTAGCTCAAGCTAATTTAATTTTGGCACAGCAGGCAGAGTGCTGGAGGAGATTCTAGAAGATTGCCGATGGAAACCGAAGCGCGGAGGAATTGCTGGAGGAGACTTGACAGCGGGTGGAGTTGGTGGAAGAAGCATAGGAGGCGTTCTTGAATTTGTGTTCGCCGAGGGAAGAGAATTCAGACGGAAGAGCATCGACTTGCATGGCTCGGAGTGCCAAGGGAGTACGAGTGTGGAGTGACCTCTTCGTCCGGGATACACTTCCGCGAGAGACAACTTCAGAAGATCCTTCTTCTTCACCAAGGTTCGCAGCTGTTGAGACCTCCGGTGTGGGAGTTCAGACTGCCGGTATGAGAGTGCAGACCTCCAGTGGGGGAGTTTAGACCGCTGGTGTGGGAGTGCAGATCGTCGGTGTGGGAGTATAGACCGCCGGTGCTAGAGTGAACAGTGCCAGTGTTGCAAGATCAAACAACGCTCGTGCACAGAATCTAGGAGTGATGGCAGGACCCAAAGAAAAGTTGCCGAAGTTTGATGGCGATGGTACAGCCGACCCCATTCGACATTGTAAGATATGTGAGACGATCTGGCGAGCAAATGGAATTATAGATGCCAACAAATGGGTGAGGCAATTTTTGGCAACCCTACGAGGGGTAGCGATTGATTGGTTTTGCGGATACGGATCCACAAAAGCTAAATAGCTGGGATAACATTAAAAAGGAATTCCTAGCGGAATTTAAACTGTTGCGGGATGATAATGAAATCGTAGCAGAGATTTTCAATACCAAGCAGGGGAGGAATGAGACTGTCCGCATCTACGCTAGGAGATTAAAAGACTTAATAAACAAAATGGAAAGAAAGCCGGCGAACGGACTTCAGAAAAGATGGTTCGTGGAAGGCCTCTGCTCCAAGTTGCGGAGGAAAATGAAAATTGTGCCACCGTCGTCATATGCAGATGCTTATAACAGAGCACTGGACCTTGAAAGTGAGCAGAAGACAAAAAAGAAAAAGACTAGCTCATCTGATTTTGATGATGACGAGCCTGCCAGAGATGATAGTAGCGATGATGAAGGTAGCAGCAAGAAGGTTCGTGCCCTACAGAAGGATATGATTTGCATGATGGAGTTAAAAAATATACAGAAGGACCCAAAAGCCAATGAGCTGTGGTGCATGGATTGTAAGACTGACGGTCATACTAAAGGATTGTGTCCGAAGAACCAATTTTGTGACATTTGTCAGATCATAGGCCATTCCACAAAAGAGTGCCCCTTTAACATGAAGACAAGAGGATCTCCGCAGGTGTTTCTTACACAGGAGGCTTCCCCGTCGGGTAGTAGCGGAAATACGAATAGTACAGGTGCCACATCCGGCGGATACAGGAATAATAGCAGAGGGCAAAATACCAACAATGTGAACAATAATAATGGGAGCCGAAGTCGAACCCAGTATGATGCAAACGGACGGCCGATTGTTCAATGCCGAGCATGTAATTTGTGGGGTCATTTTGCGCGGGATTGTACAGCGGCAAACACACCGAAATTATTATGCAGATGGTGTGGACCCGGTGACCATGAGGATGCCAAGTGCTCAAAGTCTGGAGTAAACTTGATCACTGTCGGCACGGATGTAGAGGAGGTTTTGGCAATTACACGGAGGCAAGCAGAGGAAAAGAGAAAATTGGGGGAAGCGCAGGCGGAAATTGTAAAGGCATCGTCGGCAGAGACATCTCAGTTGAAGGACATCACTGGCACCTTGGCAAGGAACTTCGTAGAACAAAACATTGTACGACAAATCTTACAAACGGAGGTACGAATCAAGATAAGTGACCTCCTCACAATGCCCCAGTTACGGACGGCCATTCTGAATCATACACCATTTTTGAAAGCAACGGAGGACACAGGAAGGGACAACAGTCCAATGACGACAACAGACCCAATGCTTCTAGCGCTCACGACGGGAAGGCATCCGGTGGTCGTCGAGATGGGGATTTTGGGACATGTTCTAACAGACACAATTGTCGACGGAGGATCCGGTGTGAATGTGTTACCGGAGGAGACCTGGAAGAAGTTGGGAAAATCGACATTGTGGCCACCAACATTCCAATTGGTCACGGCAGACCAACACGGAATCAAACCGTTGGGAATCTTGAAGGCGCAACCGGTAACTATTGGAACACAACCATTTTTATTGGATTTTGTCGTTATTCCATTGAAAAGAAAAGGATATGATGCTATTCTGGGATGGGATTGGTTGGTGCAAGCAAAAGTAAAACATGATTGGAAACAAAATACCCTATCAATAGAGGGCGGAGGCAAAAGATTCACAATTGACCTGCACACGCAAATGGTCGGTGAGGAGGCAGCATCGTCAGATTCTGAAAGTGAAGGCGAAAGTGATGACGAAGGAAAGAGGAGAATGGAACCAGATGAAGGAGGAGTATTGAGACTTGACCGAGGATCGAATGATGACGACCTAGACTCGGTGAATGGCCTTTACCACTAGCAGATAGAAGACTACGAATTGTTTCCGAGTTGTAATATGCTAAGAGTTGACAAAGGTGAGAAAAAAAAGGAAAATGAGTGTCTGAAGGAATACAGAGCAGCGGAAGAAGGAAAGGTGGTTACGCCTGAAGCTGAGGGGAAGAACATACAGTCCAAACCTAGAAAAAAGAAAGATCCCACCGTCCGGTACACGGTGAAGGGACCGCACAGGAAGAAAAGAATGCATCGTACCATAAAATTACTTGAAGGGTACCGACGGCAAGGAAATAAGCTAGATGCGCGATGACCACAGGCACAGTGGCCGACGGAGGTGACATAGAACAGGCATAAGGCGTGGCATGACAAACTCAACAGGTTTCAACCGGGGCAGTTGGTACTCAAGTATGACGATCGGAATGAAAGCAAACAGGAAAGGTTTAAGGCAAGATGGGTTGGATCATATCAGATCTGGGAGGTCAGCGACAATCGAGTGGTAAAGTTGGGGACGTTGGACGGGCAAGAGGTACCTCACACAGTCAACGGATCCTACCGTGCCAGGAAGATGCTGTTGTCGTCACCATCACAGAATGATCAGATGATTCCCTTGCCGTCGTTGCAGAATGGCGACGCGTGGAGGCAAAATTGAGGTGTTGTTTTTTTAATTTTATTTTTGTCACAAAAAAAAAAAAAAAATTGATAAAAAAATAAAGTGAAAAAAAAAAAAAAATTTGAAAAAAATTTGAAAAAAAAGGGAGCCCCGCAGGCAAAGTTTGTCCGCGGGTGGAAAAAGTCCCACGGACAGAGTTTGTCCGCGGGTGAAAGAAGCCCCGCGAGCAGTCTGTTCGCGGGTAAAAAGAAGCCCTGCGGGCAGTCTATCTGCAGGTGAAAAAGAGAGTTCCACAGGCAGAAAACAAAATAAATCCCGCGCACTTCAACCTCCAATTCATCAGCTACGGAGTTCAGTTTTATTCCCTTCCTTTTGCAAGCGGTCGCGGATTTCAATCTTGCTAAAAGCAGTAGATTGTCGTAAGAACAGTGGGTTGCCGTGGGAGGATGGAGGATCAAGCAGAAAGGTCGCCGCTGGAGACAGAGTATTCGGAACAGAGTGCATCCTGGGGAAGAAATCACTGCTAGAGTTCTTTTAACAAAGAAATTTGGGTAGAAGGTGGGAAATCGGGTTCTGTGGTTTTGAGCATGGTCGTCGAAAATACTCTTGGTGGCGAACAGACCCTCAAAAGCATCGATCTTGTACAGAAGGGATCATAATGAAGAGATCAGCCTATGTATGCCTCGGCGGCTTTGTCCGCTTGTGAGGAGGAAAGCCATCAATTTAATTGCATAAGAGGTCTCAAACAGATCGAGGGTTCAAGGAGAAGGAATCTGCTCATAAGGTAGTTATAGCCGCCAGAAAAAAGATGAGTTGCCCAAACCACCACTATGGGGGTTGGATGAGTTAGTGTTGTCCTCCCTTTGCCTGCGCTCGAGTTTCTTTCAATTATCGCAGCCTATCCGGAGGTCCTCTTCCCGCTGGGTATTCACGCGCCTTGCGAGGATCTCTTTCCAGTCTGCGGATGGGTGAATGTTCACAGTTTCAGTTTTTGTAAGTTTCCATGGGAGAAAAAGAAATATTAAGCCAGAGGTATTGTCGGGGTTCCACACAGAACATGGCCGTAGAAAACAAAAGCGTTGGAAGGAGGAACTTGTAGAGAGTCGAAACAACAATAGACAAACAGAAGCAGGAGGGTTTGCAAAAAAAAAAAAAAAGGACGATAGATTGAAGCAATTCAGAATGAGTAACAGAGAATGCCAACGGGAAGGGGAAGTATCAGGGGTTGCTAGAAAGAGTGTAGAATTGGCAAAAAATGGCAGAAACAGTGTGTTCCATGCAGTTTTGTGTGGGTTCCGGAGCGCACTTGGGGTGTTGCCCCTCGACCCCGCTGCCTGGACCCGCAGTCGTTGTAGATATTAGTCGTGGGAGTCTGACCAGTTGAGAAGAGTTGAAGTTGCTGCAGGCATAGACTGTTTGTGTACCAGAGGCACTGGGAGTAGGTGTTGGCCGGGAGGCTGTCTTGGTGGATGTGTAGAGAGCTCGGGAGGAGCTGATCATCCAATTGGAGGCAGTGCAGCGACACTTGGGTCAGGGTACCGAGGAGTTGAAAACAGAGTAAGCAGCACAGGTGGCTATCAAGGTCAGCTTCATTAAGGAGGCAATGTTGTGTTAGCAGAGGCTACAAGCACGAGACGAAGGTGACAGTGATGTGTCAGA
Source organism: Cupressus sempervirens (assembly GCA_028749045.1). Taxonomy (NCBI): domain Eukaryota; kingdom Viridiplantae; phylum Streptophyta; class Pinopsida; order Cupressales; family Cupressaceae; genus Cupressus; species Cupressus sempervirens. The sequence goes on from CM053787.1 coordinate 294,439,712, forward strand.
AGCAGATTTTTATTGTTGTAGTCACTCTGTTAATGTATTTTGTTTGTTAATTTGTCTCAGATATTTTGTTAGTCGTCAAGAGACGACTTTTCTTTTTGGGGGGGATGGTGTCAGCCGACTAGATGGTCCCGGCGGTGTTTCTGTAGCCGACGGAATGATTGTCATCGGTGTTTTGTATTTTGTAGCTGATGGGTAATAGTTTGTAGCGGACATAATGTTTGTGGCCGACGGACTCCTTCGGGAAGGTTCGACAGATAGTATTTATATCCCGTCTGGGATCATTGTAAAGCATCTGCTATCTTCTATCATTGATCTTATCAAGCATAATGTAATGTTTTGGCATATGCGAATATAATTATGCTATTTTGTTCCATTGTCTGTATGTGTTGATTTTTTTACCAGTACGGTAAACAAGTGAGACACCTATGTGATATCTCTAATTGACATTCGGTTTCCATCCACTGCCTCCAACCTCAAGGGTTTCTATCTTTAAACCATCTGAAAGATGAAGCTTCTGAAGTCTTCAAGAAAATCAATAGTCAAATCATAAACCAAGCATATGCAAATGAGCTTCTCTTTTTCTTTTAAGGAACAATGGTGTGACCCTTCATTTTCCAACTCCTGTCTTTTCATCTTCATTCTCTTTTGTCCCTTTTCAAACCTTTTTTTAATATTACAATGACTTCTATCAATTTACATTAAACTGCCATAAAGCTATTTTTAATATTTTCTCAAGTTGGCGTATAATTTCTTAATTTCCCCCAAAGGGGACATTACAAGGCACCTCAACCTAACCTACCTGTCTTAGCTGGCATGGGAGAATTTGGAATAGAGTTTACTTGATTACAAAAAAATATAAGATGTTTGCGGAGTTTTCCATGCAAAGAAGCAACACATAACTTCTTTTTCAGGTGCAAAGGCTTGAGGAGCCTCAAGAATCCTACAAGTTCATAAAAATGTTTGTAGGCCAATAAATATGGCACCAATGGCTAGTGTTAGGTATTTTCTTCTGTTTATTAACTCTAGTAGGAAAATATGGTTGTTTTCTTGAATTCAAAATCAGTTGTCTTTAAGGAAGTTTAGTATTTCAAATTATTAATAGAAAAAAGAAAAACTGTGAGAATATCTGAATATTTCCTCTGAATGTCCACAAAAGCTGAGCAATTCATGTTGTAATTTTAATTTGTTTGTACTGAGTGAGACATAAGAAGACAAACCTTGACGACCCATTCGTCTTTGGATGTTTTCTATCTTCATGTTTCACACCTAAGATGGTGTGCGCTAGTTCTTAATTGAGCTATTAGAATTTTTTCTTTCTATTTTATATATATCTCCCTATTGTGCTTTTGTCGAGGTTCACATGTGGGATTGAAATGCTTGTCATAGTATTTCCTTATTCTCACAAGTTTTTTTAACCATAATGCCACCTTGACTTTCTCTCACATGCTTCTTGATTTTAGCATTCATGTTTCGACATTTGTGCAAACTGATTCGCCATCTTCTCAACCACTTGATGTTTTGTTTCATCCAAGTGTTTTTATTCTTATCTTTTCCTCTGCCACAATTTGTTTACTGTACAGGATAAATGGTTTATTGCATACAGACAATAGACAAGAACATGTAATACAACAACACTCCTTTTATTATTTGCATATGCTAAAGAGATTACATAATGCTTCCGATCGTCATTACAATGATCCCGGAGGGTGTATAAATATTTTCCTAAGAACCTTCCCGAAGGGCCGTTGGCTACATAACAAGAACCTTCCTGGAGGCCGCGTCGGCTACATAGTATTTATTGACGACATACATCTTGTCGGCTACACAATATTTACCGACGACATCATCCCCGCCAAAAGAAAAAGTCGTCTCCGGACGACAATTACAAAATATCTGAGAGAGATTAACAAAACGAAATACATTAACTGACGAACTACAAGATAAATCTATTTCTGTCACACCACTTTCACATCCGTCCCATGCCTGCACCAAATTGGTCTTCAAACCACGTTGCATCTGTAGCCTCTGCTAACACAATACTATCTCCTTAACTGACCTTGATAGCCACCTGTGCCGCTTTCTCTGCTTCCAACTTCTGGGTACACTGAGCCAAGTGTTGTTGTACTGCTTTCAATTGGATGATTAGCTCCTCTCAAGCTCTCTATGCATCCACCATGACAGCTTTACATCCAACACCTACTCCAAGTGCTTCAAAGCATATCGCCCTTGTGAAAGGCATGCTCTGTTGATCTTTCCACCTCTGGCACACTATGCTTGCGGCAGCTCCAAGTCTCATTAATTGGTCACACTTCCCCTGACTGATATTTGCATCGACTGGGGGTCTAGGGGGCATCACCCCCAACGGGGTCGAGAGGCAGTGCCCCCGCGGGGTCCTGGGGTAGTGCCCCAAGCGTGCTCCCTGTTGCGATACAGGGTGGGGTTGAGGGGCAGTGCCCCTGCCACCAAGATCAAATCAGCACCCTCAAACTCACACAAAACTCCATGAAACACACTGTTTTTGTGATTTTCTTCTGATTCCACACTCTTTCAGCCAACCACTTGCGTTTTCTACCTGTTTATGTCTTTCCCTTCCCTTCGGCATCATATGTTACCCATTCTTAATTGTTCCGATCTGTTTTTTTTTTTAAATTATTTTTAATTTTTAAAATTTTTTTTGCTCTTCCACTTTCGCTTTCCTGTAGACTTTATTTATTCCTTTGTTGGGTTAGACCAGTTGTTCCTCGACTCACAGAAATTCTTCTCCTTCCCTGTACGGATCCGTACGGCTTTCCCTAAGCTTTGTGAACCGGCTATAGCAATTCCTCTTCCTTACTGTATCGGCTCCTCTTGATGGTACAGCTTGGCTTCCTCTCGGATTGGCCATACAGATTTTTTTTCTTCTCTACTTATCTCAACAATATGACCCTTTTCTCTTTCTTATAACCTAGGACCATACGGAATTTGCTTCCCTGACTCCACTGTATGGACTTCAAGCACTTCTTTCAAGCAATCCCATACTCTGTACGGGCTTTCAAGCAATCATTAGTCGTTGTCCTGCCAAACAATTTGTCTTCATTGTACCCCGTACGGCTTTGAATGGCTTGTACGTCGTACGCAACCAGCGTTGTCTCTTTGTTGTAATTGCCATACAGTTTTCACTTTTTATTCATCTTCCTTGACACCATACAGCTGCCTTCTAATATGCTTCCAGCCATATGGCTTTTTATTCCTCTTCCTTGACGTCGTATGGCTGTCTTCTAATATGCTCTAGTCGTACGGCCTTTGTATGCGTCCCAACTCCTATTTTGTGTCACCGTATGGTCCCTTTAGCCGTACGGTCACTGTTTACCTTCCTAGCTTCTGTCTTTGAATACCGTACGGTGCCCAGACTTAAATATTTTCCTTTCTTTTCTTCCGTATGGAAGCTTTAATATACCTACATAGCTTTCTTGAGGTCGTACGACCATTAGCTCGCCTTATATTTGATCTCTATTCCCTCCTACAAGGCCGTACGGTCATTAACTTCTTTCAATAAATGTTTTAAATAATGTTTTTATATTATGTCCCTTAAGGTCGGACGGCGGGCCGTGCTACCTATTACTTTTTAATGTCTATAATTCCAGTCATTCCAAATTTGCTTCCTATTCCTTCACACTTTAAAACTATAGTTTATTACTTGGCACTTTCAACTTCTATATTTTATTTACATATATACATTATTTACAGTTGTTTTTCCTTTCTCAGTTGTTTGTCGGTGGGGGACCATTTCTTTCATGGTATATTTTTAACTTCGATCCATTCACTGCATCTAGTATTTCTTTTATGTTCAGTGTCCATAACTTAATTGCCCCATTATAGCCAACTTCCCGTATCTTGTACGGTCCGACCCATTTAACTTTGAACTTGCCTGGTTTGATTTTGTTTCGTCTGTCATACTTTAATACCAATTGGCCCGGTTGAAATTTATTCAATTTAAAACGCTTCTAATGCCATATCTTTCGCCTGTTTTGTGTCACCTTCGTGGCCCATTGTGCCTGCAATCGCTTCTCCTCGAGTTTGTTCAGATTATACAACCTTTCCCTTAGGCTTTCCATGTCACGTACCATGAATTCCGTTGGCTGCCATTCCTTGCCATCAATAGCTGTATTCTTGATTTTAGAACCTTCACTCTGTACTGCTGAAGTTTTTATTAAACCCTTCCTCTTTGTTTCTTGTGCAAACCGTATGATGTGTTTTCCGTGCTGCTAGGACATTTCTACTATATCTGTGGTTCGATGTAACATTTTCTTTTTGCGCAGTCCATTTATTGTGTACCATACAGTGGAATCTTTTCTTTTTTTGGGTTCGTATGGTATGTTCTTCCCTTCAGCTTTTGTCGTAACTACCTTTCCTTCTTCCGCTTCTCTGTATTTCTTCGGACATTCATTTTCCGCTCCTTTCTCACCTTCATTGACCCTTAACATATTACATCTTGGAGAGAGCTCGTAATCCTCCATCTGCCAATGGAAAAGGCCGTTCACCGAATCCAAATCATCATCCATTGATTTGCCTTCCAACCATAGGACTCCTTCCTCAGTGGATTCCAATCGCTGCTTTCCTTCATCCTCTTTGTTAGAATCAGATGATACGGCTTCTTCACCCACCATTTCTGTGTGTAAATCAATAGTGAATCATCGTCCCCTGCTTTCCATGGATAGTGTATTCCTCTTCCAGTCATGTTTAACTTTTTCTTGTACGAGCCATCCCCCACCTAAAATGGCGTCATAGCCTCTACTTTTCAGCGGGATGACAACGAAGTCAAGTAGGAATGGTTGTGTTCCAATCATCACTGGTTGTGCCATCAAGACGCTGAGAGGTTTAATGCCGTGTTGGTCCGCTGTTAGCAATTGAAATGTAGGTGGCCACAACGTTGGCTGTCCCAACCTCTTCCAAGTATCCTCCGGTAACGCATTCATGCCGGACTCTTCGTCTACAATTGTGTCTGTCAAGACAGTTCCCAAAATTCCCATCTCAACGACAGTCGGATGCCGTCTGGATGTAAGGGCTAGCAACATTTGGTCCTCTAGATGTGCTCTACTTTTCCTCTCCTTTCCTTGTTTGGCTGGTAATTTAGCAGTGGGAGCGATGTTTGTGAGTGCCGATCGGAGTTGAGGCATTGTGAGCAATAGATCATTTATCTTGACTGGCACTTCGGTTTGTAATATCTGTCGTACGATGTTCTGTTCTACGCAGTTTCTTGCTGAGGTACCAGTAGTGTCTTTCAAGTGTGCTTTGTCTGCCTATGCTGCCTTTTCAATTTCTGCTTGTGCTTCCTCTAATCTCTTATTTTCCTCCATCGAGTCGGGGTATAGTTTTGCTTGCTTCCGTGTGATTGCCAGAGCCTCCTCTTTGTCCGTCCCAATGGTGATCAGACTCACTCCTGATTTCAGGCACTTGGCATCTTCATGTTCTCTAGGACTGCACCATCTACATAACAACTTCAGTGTGTTTTCCATTGTACAGTCTTAGGCAAAGTGGCCCACAAATTGCATGCACGACATTGTACCATTGGGCGGCCGTTTGCATCGTATTGAATTCGATTGCGGCTCCCATTATTATTGTTGGCATTGTTGTTGTTTTGCCCTCGTCTATTATTTCTGTACCCTCTCGAGGTGGCACCCTCCGTACTGGTGTTTCCGCTCCCTCCTGACGCGGAAGCCTCCTGTGTCAGGAACACTTGTTGAGGTCCTCTTGTTTTCATATTGAAGGGGCATTCTTTTGTGGAATGTCCCATGATTTGGTAGATCTTGCAGAATTGGTTCTTTGGATAGGATCCCTTCGTATGGCCTTCTTTCTTGCAGTTTGTGCACCATAGCTCATTTCCCTTGGTCTCCTTCTGCATGTTCTTAAATTCTTTCATCATTCAGATCATATCCTTTTGGAGGGCTTAGACTTTTTTGATGCCTTTTTCGTCATCGCTGCTCTCTTCTTCAGAGGACGCATCGTCATTTGACTTGGATGAGCTACTCTTCTTCTGTTTTCTTTTCTGCTCACTTTCCAAGTTCATCGCTCGATTGTCTGCTTCAGTGTATGACGATGGCAGCACAATCCTCATCTTCTTCCGTAACTTCGGGCGTAGTCCTTCAATGAACCATCTCTTTTGCAGCCCATCCGCCAGCTTACTTTCCATCTTGTTTATTAAGTCTTTTAATTTTCTAGCATGTACTCGAATTGTTTCATTTTTGCCTTGCTTCGTGTTGTATATCTCTGCTACGATCTCATTGTTGTTGCGCAACAGTTGAAATTCAGTGGTAAACTCCTTAATGTTGTCCCAATTGGTTAATTTTTGAGGATCCGTATCGGCGAACCAATCAATTGCTACGCCCCTTAGTGTTGCCAAAAATTGTCAAACCCATTCATTTGTATTCGTTATGCCATTCGCCCGCCAAATTGTTTCGCAGGTTTTACAGTGTCAGATTGGATCGACTATTCCATCACCATCAAACTTTGACAACTTCTCCTTTGGTCCAGCCATTACTGTTAGAGGTTGAGGGATTTGTTGTGTACCTGCGTTGTTCTGCACACCCGCGCTGCTCTGCACACCTACGCTGTTCTATACACCCGCACTGTTCTGCATACCTGTGCTATTTTGAATACCCACGTTGCTTTGAACACTCGCGCTGTTTCTGATAGTCATGCTATTTGGTGAAGAAGGGTTTTCGTCAGCTGAAGTTTTCTGTTTTGAAAGTGTATCTCGGATGAAGAGTTCGCTCCACGCTCATGTTCCCTTGGCACTCCGAGCTGTGCAAGTTAATCCCCTTCCGCCTAGATTCTCTTCCCTTGGTGTATGCAGGTTCAGAAACTCCTCCCTTGCTTCTTCCACCAAATCCAGCCACTGTCGAGTCTCTTCCAACAATTCTTCAGCGCTTCGGTGTCCGTCGGCAATTTGCTAAAACCTTCTTCTGCGTTCGGCCTGTTGTACCAAAATTAAATTCCCTTGTGCTGTGTGTATTTCATCTTTTTCCTTTAGCTTGTTCTTATTTTTGTTCAACTGATTCAGCATTAGTCTTCATTCCAGGTCCATCGGGCAATGGCGCCAAATGTTTACCATACAGGGTAAATGATTTATTGCATATAGACAATAGACAAGAACATGTAATACAATAGTACTCCTTTTATTATTTGCACATGCCAAAGAGATTACATAATCCTTCCGATGATCATTACAATGATCTCGGAGGGTGTATAAATACTTTCCTAAGAACCTTCCCAAAGGGCCATCGACTACATAACAAGAACCTTCCCGAAGGCCCCGTTGGCTACATAGTATTTACCACTGACATACATCGTGTCGGCTACACAATATTTATTGACGACACAATTTTGGGTCGATTGTGATCTTCCATTATCTTTGTTCTCTTCAAGCAACCTAACAATCTGATCATTGCAGCTGTGTCAACGAGGGAGGCAGTGGCTTTTACTAAGATGATTTAGTAAGGCATTGTAGTTTTATATTTTTAGTTGCTCATGATAAGATATTTCTTTGCCTTTCTATTTGCCTCCATCATGATATTGATGTGCTGCTGCTCAAAACCTCACAACTATACAGAACCACCTATGTAACAAGCAGCTCATATAATGTTTTCTTAGATTTCCAAGCCCATAACTCTGGCTGATTTACAGTTGTTTTGAAGCATGTATAACACTTTCCATATGCCCTTGTATCCTTTTTTCTCTATAGGCCTCCCAAGTATGGTTGCTATTAAAGTCTCTGATTCTATTGTGCAAATCTCCTTTTTTTAAATAAGCGGCTAAAACCTTCAATATAAATCAATTGACACCTTATTGATCATGTAGTACATTGGTACCACTATAGAAAGTTTATAATTAGAGCTATACCAAGGGATGGATGAATAGTTAGTTTACATTTAACATTCATACAATTAGGGGTTATTAATGTTGAAAATTGTTTAAGAGCAAGAGACCTTGAGAAGGAATTTATCAACAAAAAGAAAGGGAGACCTTGAAAAGGAAGTTTTGTTCTTTGTTTGGTTGTCATTGATTTTGGAGAAGGCCAACTTTGTTTTTCAACTAGATTAGGTGGCATTAGGGAAGCAAACATCTTCTAAGTGGGCTACTATGTCTTCATAGTTGTGATTGTTTGTTTTCCACAAAGCCATAGTGATATTTTTGGACTAAAAGAGGGGTAAAAATTTAATCAACACAGTGTGAGTTACAAAGCAGGAACCACCCACACAACAGAGATAAGAGCACTACACAACCCTATCTTTTTGATCCAACATGTGAGACAATTCAAAAACTACCCTATCCACAATATTCTCACCCTACATTTGATTAGATGTCCATTTGGTCAAACAATCTACTACTCCATTCCACTCCCTAGGAATGTGAATAAAAATAACAAATTTCAAAGAGTTGCACAACCTTAGAATCTATTCAATGGCCACAGCTAAGTGCCAAATGATATCATCTAGTCACTTCCAATTCAGTAGAGTCACCACCACCTAAGAATTAGATTCATAAATAATCCTTTTCCATCCTAGAATACAACTTGCTACACAAGGTACAAAATGGGGAGAGAATCGGTGTAACTATTTGTGTGAAGAACCTTATAAAGTGAAAAATTGTACCTTCAAAGCTATCACACTCTATGCCAATACCAACATGACCAAGACCCCCCTGAGAAGAACCATCAGTGCTAATTTTTAAAACTCGAGTAGAATGAATCAAAAAACCCTCTTAATTTATCTTTTGCAAAGGATGTCTCCATCATGACTTGTCCACCACTCAACCCAAGAGAAGGATCAACTCCCTAAAGAGGAAAATTGAACCAGTTGTAGATAATATCTCCAAGATCAACACCTCTAGCAAAGTCACACTTTGTTGAGATAGGCTCTCAAAGACAAGAATAATTTTCCACCATTATGTGTTGAATAACCATCCTAGTATCATGAAAGGGCCTATTATTCCTTTCTATCAAAATATGTCAGATAATGAAAGTGGGCCGAAAAGCCTAGGCAACTTAAAGAAAAGAAGTTTTAACTGGAGACTTACTCTTGGGGACCCAACACTCAATTAAAGAGGAGACATGCCAACAAACCTAATTCCAAACTATCCACCAAAAGTGCCAAATCTCTTTGGAGAAAGAGCATTGAAAGAAAAGATGAGAAACACACACTTCACTATTACAACACAAAACACACATAGAGGGACCATGGAAGCTCTACTTACACAAACTATTCTGAGTAAGACATTGGTGTTGATTCTTTTGAACTTTTAGCCACATGAAAAGTTGCAATTGGGCCAAGAAAAAAAAAATGTTCCACACCTTTTTCCAGCCAGGCGCCCCTATTTCTCCAAATCGTTGTCTATCAACCTCCATGCACCCTACAACAACATAGTACTTACCAAATGAATCACAACCTTGGGCCATAAATCTTGCCCAAAACACAATAAGCAAGAATCTAAACCAACTCATTCAAGCCTCCTCTAACCCACCTTGCAACCATTTACAAGAATCCTTCCATCTATAATCAACTAGCCCTTAATTTTTGAGCGATCTTATAATTATCTATCTTATTCGAACTAGCTACAGTATAAATATCTCAAAGGGGTTTTAGGTGTCGATGCATGGAAAGAAAAGGAGGATTGCCATCCCACGTGTCAAGCTAAAAAAGAGATTTGGGGCCATTAGTTGTAGATACAAAAAAGCCCACTTTTAGTGAGTTGGGTCTCAGTTTCTAGAGTGTGCCAAATCATAGAGCCCATTCCCTCCAAAAAACAACAAGGAACATCCGAAATGGTAACTCCTTTTAATTACTTACGTGTGAGAATTTGAGTCCAAACCTTATCCTAACCAGTACAACATCGCCAATATAACTAGGTTGCAAGAACCTGCCCATTCAAGATTGCAGAATGAACACGAAGGTCCCCCTCTTTCTTTGGCCTACACACAAACTCCTACTTGACTAAGCTCCACTTAGAAGCATGCAAATTACCACTCCAAAGGAATCGGTGCAAAAGAGCATTAGATTCTTTGCAGAAATACAAAGGAGACCTGAAAAAAAAATTTGTAAATAGGAAGAACCTGGATAACAGTTTGAATTTAATTCACTCTAGCAGCAGTGGATAGCCACCAGTGAGTCTAGTGATTAACCTTTTGACTCAGCTTATCTAGCAAGTCCGGTTAGCATGACCCTAAGTTGCCTTCCCACAGCTTACAGGGATGCCCCAAAAGTGGTATTCGGTGGACAATAAACTCATAGTTTTTTTTCTCTTGGAGTTTGTTGGGGCTGCAATCTTAGATTATTTGGGTTATGTGGACGGGTGGTTGTCACCATTCTAAGGCAAACCAATTCATTTCCCTTTGAGGCAAGGAAGAATGATAAAGGGCGATAAAATACCCATTGTAAAGATTAGTTGGCTAAAAATAATACTGTTATAATTGTCAAATGAAGAAGATAGATAGTGGATTATAGGATTCTTGTGGATTGCAGGGGCAGACTGGAGACAAGTAAATTTCTACTATTGTTTGTGCAAACTTGTAAGATCATTTTAATGACAAAGTTCCCATGCGATAGAATTAAATAGTAAGTAAGATGCACACTCTTCCTAAAGACTTTAACCATTTTGTGTTTTCTCTAGATGAATTTTTGTGTATGTGACAATGCCCCGTGTGTTGCCCTATTTTTACTGGTGAGTTTATTCCTTTCATAGTTTTGTTATCAATAAAAGTTTCAAAGTTGCAGTATTTGAAAGCTCAAAAAAGCCATTAGGAACTCTAATGTGCACTTTATGTTAGAAATCAATAGTTTTTGGCAGCAAGAGTACACAGTGAAGCAATAACACAAAAGGAAGAACAAAATGACAGAATTATATTGATTACTTAAGATTCAGTGACAGATTTCTTGCAATATGCCGGGCAACAAGGCATACCTGGTTGCGGCCTTACAACAGATACAAATTCCATGTGCAAGTTAAAAAAAAATGTGTCAAATTCCCTAGGCATATGACATTAGGGTTTCTAGGCAAAATAGATTAAAAAACAAAAACTCAGAAATGTTTGTCAAAAACTTCAACGTGTGTTTTAGGGTAGAAATAATTATTTTCAAAGTCAAAAAATGTGTCAGAAACCCCAGGCACATAAATGTCAATGCGAGATAAACCTTTGAAGACAAAATGCATTCACATGGTCAAGTGCACCCTTCCAAGATGAAACAAAGTTCCAAACAAAGGCTTGCAAATGTAGTGTATGTTGTGCAGCATCTTGGAGGAACATAAGTCTCTTGAAATCATAAAACTTGCAAATGAATGATTGAGCACGCACCAGAACAAAAAGGGGAATAAGATTTTCACTTTAAGTGTTTCTGAGTGCCATAATATGCTTGTGCGCTATAATGGAGTAACATGTTTTGGAATTAATACATTCCCAGACCTAGTATTATGGCATGCAACACAAAAAGGCCAGCTAGGAATAGTAGGCTATATATTGTAGTGCATTTAATGTGATAGCTGACTATGGTTTTGCGGAAAATCAAAGTGAATGACAGTTGAAAGGGCAGAAAAACAAAATGTACAGCTATATAGAGGGGTGCTCAGGATACTAAAGAAGATATTTTAAATATTGGCATTAAAGGCTGCAAATAGCAGTTGGTGTGATTAACTCTTCTTTTTCATCTGTCATTTGCTGTTTAGTAGAACAAATCAGTAAGTACCATCTCAGCTCAAGATTTTTATTATATCTGTTTCTTTCAGCTGGATAGTAGCATTTCAGCATATAATTTACATTTTAAAATTTTAATTGGTTTAAATTTGTTTAAGTTTTAGATGATCATCCTCCAACATCATTAAACAAGAGAAAATTGCATGTCATCCAAAAACATGTCTCCACATCGCTACGTTCTTGTCCATAAACTTGAAGAAAGTACCTATCAAATTATAAAAAACCATATATTTTTAATTAACTTGTCTGTTATCAAGGCTGATTTTAGCTTCCTTATGTTTCCTTTCGTCAATTTTTTCTGCATGAATTTGGGTGCTAGCATCTAGAGGGTGGAAATATCCATTTCACAAGTTTTCTCTTATCTATTCAGTGTTGATTGGTAAAATCAAATTTCACAATTCATAAATACTTAAAGAAAATATAACATCGTATTGATGACACATGTTTTATGTAAACTTCTAAGATGAAGATCTTTGAATACTTCTGCTAAAAGTAACAGATTATTGGATTAGTTTTACTAACTATTTAGTAACTATGGATAAGCAGGCAGGGGAAGACTCATTATATTCACAAGTTGCAAAAGTTGAGCTCAAAAAGATTTTCTCAACCAAAACGGTAAAAATGCAAAATTTATTAATAATCTTCTGTTTTTTTTTTCAATTCAATCTTTGATTTAATGAGTGATCAATTACTGCAGGTATTGAAAATTAAGGAGACGAGCTTGTCGGCTAATCAAGAGAAGTCAGAAATGAAGAAATTAAATTGGACAGTAATAGGTGCTAACACCACAGAAGTTGGGAGCATAAGAGGTGGTCCTGTAGATGGTACAGACATGATTGTAGAGTTGGGCCCAATGGAAATCCGCACTTTTATCTTGCAATTCTAATAACTGGTCAACTTATTGTCGTTTTTGAATTACATTTATCTGTGATCTTCATCATCCTAACTACTAACTACTTTCCTGCAAGAGGATGATTATGAAATAAGATTTTTGGATGAGAAACCAGTGTTTCCCTTACCATTGATCGTATCTTGGGGTTAATCTACTTCAATTGGTGGGCCCTCAAATGAGAGATTTCATATTTCTCCTTAAAGGGATTTAAATGTAACATCCTAAATACTCAAACTATGCCAGCTTGTGGATACACCATTCCCCCATACTTTAATAATAATAATAATCCTCATGTATATGTAATACAGCTTTAGATAATTGAATTAGTTATTTCAAAAAACATTCAATTGTGGGAAATATAATGAGCATTTGAAATGCTTGAATCAAAACCAGTGGCTAGTCCTTGTCATGGTTTGGTAGAAAAGTCTCTTAGATATTTAACTTAATTATAGATGGGCAGGTGAAATTTATTCAATATATATTTGAATATATTTTAGACATTTACCATTGAGGATTTTATGTCCATTGTACTCTAAATGGATACTAATAAGTTGTCATTGTTACCTTGTGAAAAATGCACTATTGGCTAATAATACCTAAATCGTTTTTTATTTGGGTTGTGTGGCTTTCTTGATATCCATTATTTTGTTCTCTAGAATACAATTTGATCTATTGATCTTCACCATTTTGAGAAATTAGGAAAATGGCGTTTGTAGAGCCTCACTGATCTAGTCAATTTTGACAAACAAGATTTAGCTGATTTTGAACAATGGAGAAATTGAAATTGTCAATTTTGAACTGAATAAGGCGAAAGGGATTTGTAATTGCCTGAAGATTGAGTCATGGGTCTTCTGGTCAGAATAGCTAAATGGGCCCTAAGTTTTCGGCACAATAATTTCTGCCCTTTGTAGCAACTCAGATCAAAATCCATTCATCTTCTCTGCTAAAAATTCTATTTAAAGTGTGAATCTATTAAGAAAAGAAACAATGTCTTCTGCTTGGGGGCCAGTTATAGTTGGGGTTCTATTGTTCTTACTATTGTCCTCGAGGCTTTTCTTTTAGATTTTTAGGGTTATGTGGTTTTCGTGATATCCATTATTTTGTTCTCTAGAATACGATTCGATCTATTGATCTATTGATATTCACCATTTTGAGAAATTAGGAAAATGGTATCCATCGCCATTGCAGAGCCTCACCGATTTAGTCAATTTTGACAGACAAGTTTTAGGTGATTTTGAACAATGGAGAAATTGAAATTGTTGATTTTGAAGTGAATAAGGTGAAAGGGTTATGCAATTGCCTGAAGATTGAGTCACAAGATTTTTGCTTTGAGTAGCTAAATGGGCCCTAACTTTTTGGTATAGTAAATTTTGCCCTTTGTAGCAGCTCAAATCATGATCTGTTGATCTTCTCTACTAAAAGTTCTATTTAAAGTGTGAAGGTATTAAGAGAAGAAATGATGTCTTCTTCTTGGGGGCCAGTCATAGTTGGGGTTCTATTGTTCTTACTGTTGCTCTTGGGGCTTTTGTTTCAACTTCTAGGAAATAAAGGTACCATAGATTTATGTGGTTTCAGAACCAATGGCAGATCGATTCTGGTCCATTCCATCATATATTTTTGCCTTATAGCCTTGTTTGTCATTGTTATACAAATACATGTTTTACACTAGTTGATCATCACAATCCTTTGCAGCTTCTTGAAGATCAATGATTTGTTTTATGATATGGGTTTTTGTGACTTTTGGTTATTTGTTGATGTTTTGAAGATGATTATAATGGAGAGCACTAATTTTGATTTACAATATGTTGTTTAAGATTTTGTAATCTACAAGTTTGCAAATACTTGGTGATGGGCTTACATTGATCTGAGCAATGTAGAGTTCAAATTTCAATTTCAATTTTGTATAACCAAGCACAAAGAAAACATATTCTCCATCAAATTATCGGTGAACCAAATGGGTCCAATTATTTTCCCAAAATGCAAATTCAGAATTACAAATCCATAATTTGACAAATTTTGGATATGAGGCCAATGCCAGAATTACAAATCCCAATAGCCAAACATGCCCTTAAAGCTTAAACCAAGGAATTTATGTATAATTGGAGTTGTAAGTCCTAGATAACATCAATCTATTAAAACTAAGGATTTAAATAATTTAGGCTTACTAATTTTCTTTTGAGGTTATTGAATATTAGATACCTAAATAAACTATTATCACAACAATAAATTGAGATGTGATCCTTTCAAGAAAAAATGAAAATAAATAAAAATAACATAGAGAACAAGAATCCAAAAGGTTATAACCACAATAACTTGTCATCACACTTTATCAAGAGGGTGTTTGTTTGTCAAGGACAAATTTCAAATATAGTTTTTCCTCTCTAGATGTGATGGGTGCAAGCGATTCTAGGGAATTCTAGCCTAAAATATAAAATCCAATATATAATAAGGGGTTTCTCATGACCACCTCCCACATGGAGCTTGTATTCTAATTATGGTAGCTAGCCAAATCAAGGAGTACCATTAGAGTATTATCTACATCATCTCATTTTGCACTTTTTGAACATACTAATCTTAGGATACCTTATACTGGGAGTTGTCAATATTGCATAATGAAATTGATGAATATCAAGCATGTTTAGTAGCTTTACAACTAAACTACCTTTGGGTCCTAAATAGAAAACCATGTTATTCAAGAGCATAGAACTCATGAGCACCATATTTATTGGATAATGATAATGAAATATATTGATAGCGCTGACTTATAGGTGAAATGCAAAGTGCCTTCTATAATATAGTGTTTTTGGTACAAGTATATAGTGCCTTATATGATATACTATTTTTGAGTACAAGTATATAATAGTTCGTGCATAAAAGGGATTTGTGATCTCAATAAGTTCTTGTTGAGAAAAGATTGATACAAGTATGAGGATGCATTTCAATCATTGTTTTGTCATTGATGTCAAACTTGCTACTTGATGGTGAGACATCTACTTAATTGATTTGAGTACTGTCATCTGTTTGATTGATGAAGAGGATTTGATCAAATAAGATAACAAAAGCACTTAGAGGAAAGGTTGAGTTATGGTATGAAAAAAGAGTACAAAGATCAGTTAAGATAGTGATGATATAGTGTATTGTTTATCTACTTAAGATTGCAAATGTTGGATACATTGATTAAGTCTAGAAGAACAAGTAAGAAGAATTGTGTCTGTCAAACTTGATTGAGTGCATAGTAGGTGCCGAGCAAAGTTAGTGCAAGCCGAGCATAAAATTAGTTGGAACCAAGCATAGTGAAGATTCAATTTATGCCGAGTCAACATAGTTTATGCCAAAAGTTTAGTTGGTGTTGAGCATCTCTAAACTAGTGTTGACTGAGTGGAAGAATAGTATGGAAGTCGAGTGACAACATATTGATGCCGAGTGCTAGTATTCATGTTAAATCGTAGATTTGATGAATCTGAGCCAAAATTTTTGTTTTCTTGAATTGTGTGAAGTGTGTGGAAGATAACTATGATGAGCTGGTGGCACAAAATTCAAGGTAAACTATTTTGTGGCGAACTCAAGGAAGATTGAGGAAGAAGTTTCTAGAGGAACCAAATGGAAAAGTGGGTAGATTCATTATATCCTACCTAATCATACCTAGCCCTGAAATGGATGATTGTGGTTAAGCGACAAAAGATCTTAAATCTCTATTTATAGAGAGCTTGTCAAAAGCAAAGGTTGTAATGTGCGAGAACCTAAGGAAGAGAAGGAGTCTAGGGTATTACTTCATTTAGTGGCCGAATAGAAGAGACTGCAATTGGCATGCAAAGCAAGAAGGCTTAAGAGTATGCATGCTTGAAGGGTGAACAAGCTATCAACGCTGAAGTGTGTGAAAGCAAGTAGAATGGAGAACTAAAATAGAGATATGTAATTTGCAAGCGAGTTGTAATTTGTTATCATATCAAGTCTTACTGTTACTTTCTAATCATTGTATAAGTCTAGGGTAAATCCTTTGGATTAAGGTTTACCTAATAATCATTTGTAAATCCTTTAACGAGGTGACATTCCATGTGAATGTTCTAAAGTCCTTTGACTAGACTCACTCCTAACAAGGTAATTAAAATCTTCTAACCAGGCCATCTTTAATAGTGTGTACTGTAACCTTTAACACGGTTGGCCTTTTATAGTCACTTAAGAAGAGTGAGAATTAGTAGCATGTTACTAGTGTTTTTTTCCCAAATTAGGTTTCCATGTAAAATCCTTGTGTCAAATGTGTTATGTGTTATGTTTCATGTTTACATTTATGCAAAGTTGTTTAGACCTAAGATAGTAACCTACAAAGTTTAAGTGTTGTATGATCTAATGGATGTATGCATAATAATTTTTTGTAGATATGGGTTTACTAAGCATTGAAAAGTTTTATTTGTACATCTGGACCTTGGATAACTGATTCACCCCCCCTCTCAGTTATTCTAAAGAATTCCAACAATTGGTATCAAAGTGCCATAGTGCTTAAGAGGACTAGTTTGAAAGTACTAGAAGCAAAGGATGAAGATGTCAAAAAGAGAGGTACCCAAGCCTAATAAGGAGAACTTCCCTTTATGACAAATTCCGATGAAGCTACACCTAGGAGGTCTTGGCGACCATTCACAATCTACCATCTTCACTAAGAATGTCGATCCTACTGGAGCCCTAACTGCTGATGATCTAAAAAGGAAGAAAGAACACAATCATGCAATGTTGGAGATTGTCTCTGCCTAAGTTATGTTGAGTTCAATGACATCAAGGATTGTGATTCTGCAAAGAAGATATGGGATGCTCTTCACACCATTTATATAGGTGATACAAATGTTTAAGAGCCAAATCTGAAAGTCATAGAGGTAAGTTCAATGATATGAGGATTCAAGAAGGTAAGAATGTTGCTCAATATTGCTCTAAAATAAAAGATCTTAATGTTATAAGAGGAGCTACTGGTAAGATAGATGATGATACTGTATTAAGTAAAGTATTGAGAACAATGCTACCCATATATGCTATTAGAGTTTTTGCCATATAGGAATTAAGATGTATAACATGTTCTAATATGACTCTTGAAGGTTTGGTAGGTAGGCTCACTGCCTTTTAGCTCTCTAATTTTGATAACTTCAAATGTGGCAATTTTGAATTTGCTTTCAAAGCTAAATTGTCAGTAAATGAACCTAAAGGGAAGAAGAAAAAAGGTCAAATATGTTTCTACTAATAGTGATATAGATAAGGAAGATGTAGAACAACTTGAAGCACTGTTAGCAAGGAGATTTCACAAACGCAAAGACAAATTCAAAGGTAAGTTACCTATCATGTGTTTTAATTTTAAAGAGGTTGGTCATATTGTTGCTAGATGTCCAAAGAAGAAGAACAATAGAAGTGGAAACAAATACAAAAGTAAAAGAGATGAGAACAACAAAGATTACAGAGACAAAGGCAAGAAGTCTTGTTACATTGCAGAAGAAAAAATCAGAGATGAATTTGATTACCATGATTATAAAGTGGTGTATGTTGTAATGAAGGATGATTCTGATGAGGATGAGACAATTGCACTAGTGTCTTGTGTGAACAAGAATGACAGATGGATCATTGATAGTGGGTGTTCACATCACATGACTAGAGATAAAAGTAAGTTCATTATCCTAAATTAATATGATGGAAATAGTGTAAGGTATTGTAATGATGCACCCTATCTGATAAAAGGAAAATGATCTATCAAACTCATAGAAAAAAATTTGTGTGACAATGCTTATTATGTTGAAGGACTTAACTATAATTTGTTGAGTGTGTCACAACTGAATAGTTTAGGTTGCAAATTTGAATTTGAGAACAAGATAGCTAAGGTATATGATATAGATGAGAAATTAATTGGAAAAGGTGATCAAACTAAAGGTAATCTATTTTATCTTGATATGAATGATGCTACTTGTCTTGTTGTAGAATTTGATGTTGTGTGGTTATGGCACAGGCTATGTCATGTTAACTTTAATAACTTAGTGATTATCAGTAACATGAGAAAAGTCAATGGATTGCCTAAATTGAAGAAAGCTAACAATATAATTTGCAAACAATGTCAGTTAGGCAAGATGATAAAATCTAGTTTTAAGAGTAAGACTCACACCTCAAAAGAAATTTTTGAGATTGTTCATACTTACTTGCGTGGACCAATTAATGTGCAAAGCTACAAGGGTGACAAGTACATTATCCTATTTGTTGATGATTATTCTAGGATGATGATAGTTATGTTTCTAAAATGGAAATTTGATGCTTTCCAAATGTTATAGTGGTACTTGGCAAGAGTTGGTCAAGAAAAAGTCTTAAATGTTCGAGATCTAATAGAGGTGGATAATTTACATCAAATGAGTTTAAGATGTTCTGTAGTGATAGAGGAATCAAAAGATAGACATTTGCACCTAGGACCCCTACACAAAAGGGAATTTCTGAAAGGAGTAACATGTTTGTAATGGAATGTGGTAGGACACTCATGATAGAGAAGAATGTTGCTTTGAAATATTGGAGAGAGGTTGTAAGTATAGTTGTCTATACCTTGAACTATGTGCAAGTCAAGATAGGTACTCATTCAACATCATTTGAATTATGATATGGATACTCACCCAATGTAAAATATTTTAGGGTATTTGGAAGCAAGGGCTACATTTTTAAGGATTTCAAGAATGGTAAATTAGATGCTAAAAGTGAAGAAGGTATATTCCTTGGCTATTCCACAAGAAGTAAAGCTTATAAGTGTTTAAATACTAACACTAACAAAGTTGTGGAAAATACAAATGTAAAGTTTGATGAATATACAGTGGTACATAAAGCTAAACCTATGAACGAACTAGAGGAATAAATATATTTTGTATTCTTTTATGAAGGTATGCTTGTTGATGAAGATGCTGAAAATCAAGTTGCAAATCAACAAATTTCAATGATTGCCAAGTCACATACAATGAATGTTGAGTTGCATTCAGGAACCGAGTTGCAGATAGAAGTTGAGACACATTCTGATTCTGAGATAAATGTACATGAAAGAGATGTTGAAATACCTAATAGGGTAGTACATAGTGATTTAAAAGTTAACAGACCTAGTGAGAAAGGTAGAGAAAAACCAAGATTGTTAAAGTATGTCAAAAGACATCACCCTGCTAAACAAATTATTGAAGACAAAGATGATAAACCAATGACAGGGAATATGTTGAGAAGTGATACATTTTTGCTAAGCATGCATAAACTTAAGATAGTGAAAGATGCCTTAAAAAATGAGGACTAGAGTAAACCCATGAAAGAAGAGATTGAACAGATTGAGAAGAACAAGACATGGGCTCTAGTTCTTAGACCAGAGGATAAGAATGTGATTGGAACCAAGTGGGTGTACAGAAACAAGTTAGATGAAAATGGCAAAGTCACAAGAAATAAGACAAGATTAGTTTGCAAGGGGTATGCACAAGAAGAATGAATAGATTATGGAGAAACATTTTCCCCTTGCAATACTAGAAGGAGTAAGATTTTTTTTTTCTTACTCTGCATACAAAGGTTTCAAAGTTTATCAGATGGATGTGAAGTCAACATTTCAGAATGGTATATTAGAATGACCAGAAGGATTTTTTGATGCTAACAACAAGAACATGGTATGCATACTACACAAAGCTTTATATGGTTTAAAGCAAGCCCCAAGAGCATGGTATGAGAGATTTCATACTTATCTTTTGAAGATTGAATTTCAGAGGACTAATGATAACAACAATTTGTACTTGAAGATACAAGGAGGTAAAGGTGTTTTACTAGCTGAAATTTTTGCATATGATATCATATTTGGAGGTCAAGATGGATTATATAAGGCATTTGTAAATAAAATGAAACAAGAATTTGAGATATCTATGTTTGGAGAGATCAATTCCTTTGTTGGTTTGCAAGTATATTAGATGGATAATATAAGGCATTTGCAAATGAAATGAAACAAGAATTTGAGATGTCTATGTTTGGAGAGATCAATTTCTTTGTTGGTTTGCAAGTATATATACATCACTTAGTTTAAGTATGTGAAGAAAATATTCAAAACTTTTGGATGAGAAGATTCAAAACAAATTAGCACACGTATGGTAGCAGGACACAAGTTGTCAAACAATGGTGATTCAACTAATGTGAATTAAACATTGTACAAGTCTATGATTGAAAATTTACAATATGTAGTACATAGCAAACTTGACATTGCATTCTTTTTTGGGATTGTTGCAAGATTCTCTACTAATCCTAAGGAGAATCATTTGATGTTTGTTAAGAGAATTATGAGAGATCTTAAAGGAACAAAAGGCTATGGTCTATACTACAAGGAAAATGAAAAAATTGAGTTGAGAGCCTACACTGATGCTGATTGGGTTGGAAACATTGATGATAGAAAGAGCACTAGTGAAGGAGCATTTTTCTTAGGAAAGAGGTTGGTCACCTAGACTAGTAAGATAAGAAACTGCATATCTCAATCTACTGCTAAAGCTGAATATGTGGCTACTATAGTAAATTGTACAAACATTGTATGGATCAAACAACTACTTAAAGGTATGAAGGAGGAAATCATTGAACCGGTGGTACTTTATTATGATAATACAAGTGCTATAGATATATCAAAGAACCCTGTGATGCACACAAAGACTAAGCACATTGCAATCAAGTATCATTACTTAAGAGAGTTAGTTCAAGACAACGAAGTGGGGATAGAATATGTGAATACCAAAGAGCAGATAGTTGATATCTTCACAAAAGCTTTACCTAAGGATGGTCATGAGTATCTAAGAGGTAAACCAGGGGTGATACCCCTATCCAAAGTTGCTTAAGAAGAATTATAAGTGCCCTACATCAACTGTAATGAATGACATATGTTACACATTGATGCAATGGATATTACTTTAGAAGTTGCTTAAAGTAATCAAAGAGTTGGAATAGAAGATCAGTTGCAAGTTAGGTGACAAAGGGAGAAACTAAAATTGTTAACATCTACATGTTGCAATGACAAGTCTTTGGTATTGTTGTCAAAGAGGGAGATAGTGTACCTAATGTTTACTAAAGAGGGAGATATATATTCCTGAAGGAGAAATAAGTACAGACAAAGAGATAGATACTTGAATATCAGAAAGAGGGAGTGATCAGAGAAAGTCAGAAGAGGAAGCCAAGCAAGATGACAAATGGAGTCATAAGGAAGAGTTGATTGTTTGTTGATCATAACAAAATTTTGTAGCCTAAACAGAAGATGAAAGCTATTGATAGAGGGAGAGATTTCAATACAAAGAATTATTTTCTTTTTGGTATTGGTTTGTCATCAATACCAAAGAGGGAGATTGTTGAGAAAAGATTGATATAAGTATGAGGATGTGTTTCAATCATTGCTTTTTCACTAATGTTAAACTTGTTGCTTGCTAGTAAGATAGATGCTTAGTTGATTTGAGTACTATCATTTGTTTGATTGATGAAGATGATTTGATCAAATGAAATAACGAAAACACCTAGAGGAAAGGTTTAGTTATGGTATGAAAAAGGAGTACAAAGATTAGTTAAGATGGTGATGATATAGTGTATTGTTTATCTACTTAAAGTTGCAAAGGTTGGATACACTGATTAAGTCTAGAAGAACAAGTAAGAAGAATTGTGTCTACTAAGATTGATCGAGTGCACAGTAGGCGTCAAGTAAAGTTAGTGCAAGCCAAGCAAAAAATCAATTGAAGCCGAGCAAAGTGAAGATTCAGTGTATGCCGAGTGAACATAGTATATGCCGAGTACATTTTAGTTGGTGTTCAGGATCAATAAATGAGTGTTGACCAAGTGGAAGAATAATATGGAAGCCAAGTGACAACATATTGATGTCAAGTGCTAGTATTCATGTTAAATCGTAGATTTGAGGAATCCGAGTTGACTTTTTTATTTTCTTGAATTGTGTGAAGTGTGTGGAAGATAACTATGATAAGCTTGTGGTACAAAATTCAAGGTAAACCATTTTGTGGCAAATTCAAGGAAGATTGAGGAAGAAGTTTTTAGAGGAACCAAATGGAAAAGTGGGTAGATTCATTGTATCCTACCTAATCATACCTAACTCTAAAATGGACGATTGTGGTTAAGTGATAAAAGATCTTAAATCTCTATTTATAGAGATCTGGTCAAAAGCAAATGTTGTCATATGTGAGAACCTAAGAAAGATAAGGAGTCTAGGGTTTTGCTTCATTCAATGGTTGAATAGAAGAGACTACAATTGGTATGCAAAGAAAGAAGGCATAAGAGTATAAATTCTTGAAGGGTGAACAAGCTATCAGAGCTGAAGTATGTGAAATCCAAGCAAAATGGAGGATTGAAACATAGATCTATAATCTGTAAGTAAGTTGCAATTTGTTATCAGATCAAGCCTTATTGTTACTTTTTAATCATTGTATTAGTCTAGGGTAAATCCTTTGGATTAAGGTTGGCCTAATAGTCCTTTGTAAATCCTTTACCCAGGTGACATTCCAAGTGAATTCTCTAAAGTCCTCTAACAAGCGTCACTCCTAATAGGGTGATTGAAATTCTCTAACCAAGTCACATTTAACAATGTGTATTGTAACCTTTAACATGGTTGGCCTTTCACATGGAATCACTTCAGGAGAGTGAGAATTAGTATCATGTTACTGGTGGTTTTTTCCCAAATTGGGTTTCCATGTAAAATCTTTGTGTCAAATGTGTTATGTTTCATGTTTACATTTCTACAAAGTTATTTAGACCTTAGATGTTGACCTACAAAGTTTAAGTGTTGTAAGATCTAATGGATGCATGCATAATAAAGTTTTATGGATATGGGTCTATTAAGCATTGAAAAGTTTTATTTGTACATCTAGACCTTGGATAACCGATTCACACCCCCCCAGTTATTCTAAAGAATTCCAATAGTTCTACATAGTAAGATAATGATTGGGAAACAAAAATTAATTGAGCTTGTTAGTAACTAATTTGGGAGAAGCATTCCCTCCAATACATAACTAATATGGCATTATATCTATATCTATATTTATACATGCACACACACACACACACACACACACATATTCAAAAAATTTAAAATGTTTACCAATTATTGTGTGATTAGTCCAAGCTTGATATTTCATCTTTTCTAGTGCATTTGGGTCCACAATGAAATGCACTAAATTATGGAAGACAATCGATGGGAAGTGACCCAAGGGAAAACACTCAATGGAAATGTACTTGAGGGGAAATAATTGACAAAAATGTACTTGACAACAATGCACCCAATGGAAAACACTTGATGGCAATGCACTTGAGGGCAAATACTCGATGATAATGTAACTAAGGGAAAATCCCTTGGACACCTTCAACACTCAACTGTTAGTTCCCTTTGGCATTGGGCACCCTTCGACTCCCATTAGCACTTAAAATTTTGCATCTTTTGACATTCAACAGTTGAAATTAAGATTATCTATGTTCAAACCTTTGTAATCTACACATATTTTTCTTCTCTGATACACCACATATGAATATTGTAGACATATAGAATGAATCCATACTCAAAATTGATGATGAAATATAAGGTAAAATATTTGAAATAATATCTCCAAAAATAGACTAGGGTGAGGAATGATTCTCATAAAAACTACAAATACAAAATAGGGAGGGTCTTACACCTCTGAAAATGAAAAGAAAGACTCAATTCCATCTAGAATTGCAAGTAAAACAAGAAATATAAAGTATACCACAATTTCCTACAATGCAAATCACCTCCTTATAAAGATCTTTAAGAAGCATTTGGAAGGCTACAATAGACCAACACTATTTTATATATTATTTTACTATTTTGACTCTTTTATGTATTAATTAATTAAATAATTACTTATGATATTATTTAAATTTTAGGATCACTTAATTATTTGACTTAATCAAGATACTTATTAAAAATTGGGGACATTACACGCAATTACCATGCCCTCAATACTTTCTTTTTTATTAAGCATTCAATAGTTGTTATGAAAACCTCCAGTGGAGAAATGACAAATGTGTTTATGGTTAGTGTTAGAGTTTTAGGTGAATGTACAACACCCTAGGGACAAGTGAAAGATCGTGATAACCTCTATAAGAGAATGAAAAGGCAATTGCATTAAGATGCAAGAATGATATTTACAATAATGAATATTAATTAGAAATATTTAAAATCCACATAATGTGTCTCCTTATGTATGAAAGACAATAAGAGATAATGAGTAGGAGCTAATAAGCTATGTCCTGCACAAGGTGGAATCACATGCTCACCAAAGGTGGATTATCTTCTATTATGCAATAAGTATGTGTCATGATGAGGATGATAATATGATATGTACACTAAAGGTGGATGACACATAGAAAGTTCAATGAGATGCATCTATCACCACCATTGTGGGACTCTCCTACACCACGTGCTTAATTGAGGTGAAAATTCCCACGCATCTCAATGACACACTACTAATGCAATGTATTATCCTAAGTAGGCTTAAGTAAAGTGTAATTAGGGAATATTTAATTATACTAAAAAATAGTGTTATCATATGCAAAATTATTTATTGGAGTACTATTTCTATTATTGATTCCTATTCTACATTAACAAGTTTGTAAGAATTTTGTTCACACTCTTTTTGTTGATCAATCTTTGGATGATAGGTTGATTTATAGTTCAGTTTTGTGTAAATTTTTCTAAAACCTTCACATTATCTAGGTTTCTCAAATATGATCTTACCAAGTACCTTTTATTAAATATGATATTCATTGGTACTTTGTGAACTTAAAAATCTCCTATATAAACCACCATTTGGACACCAACAAAGTACTTGAGGTTCATCAGAATACTTTCGTAGACTTAAGGCACAATTAACTATATAGACCTTACATATAGTTTGCATATACAACACTCTTGGGAGGCATATATGTATTCCTTAATATAATTTGAGATTCACCTATATTAGTGGTGGATGAGGGAGATTTAACACTAGCGTAGTTTTTACATTTAACTTTGGCACAAAAGGTATATTCCCAATTTAAGTTGCTAAAAAAGAAAATGGATCATATTGTCACAAAGGATGAGAGGAACTTTGACTAAAAAATGGAGTTACTACAACATTTGGGGTCAAATTGTGGTGGAAATTTGCAACAATGGTGTAATTTGTGGTGATTTTCATTCTTTTTGCAATTGTCCCTGACGCCACTACAATACTGACATTGGCATCATAATAGTAATGTCCTCGTGAGCATAAACAAAAAAGAAAAAAGAAAACATGACATAAATCATTTCCCATTTGTTTTTATTATGAAGAGTTGTGCTCGAAAGAGGGTGGAGAGCTTTGAATGCTATCCTGACCTTGTGATCGGTATATTTTGTTGCTGTGATCTCTGCATTTTGGTATCGTGCCCTTGCTTAGTGATTTCATTGTTGCGATCTCTTCATTTCGTGGCCATGCCCTTGCCTTGCAATTTTGTTTTCATGCCCTTGTGATCTCTACGTGCCCTTTCTCTTTGATTTTGTTTCCATTTCGTGCCGTTGCTCTGTGATTTTGTTGCCATGCCGTGCCCTTGATTTGTGATTTTATTCAAGGGCTATGTAAATATTTGTTTATTTTTCTTCTAAACATGTATCTCTTTATATTTCCTTCTAAACATGTATATCTTAGAGATCTTTTTTAAGGTGCTTATTACATCTTAGTACAACAAAAAAATTGATCTAGTTGCATATATATTCCAGAATCCAAATAGTAAAACAATAAAAATCACTCAACTTGTGCTAAGTGACTTACCTCAAGGTCCCGCACAAAAATAATGTAGACTAGGAAAAATGGGCAAAGTTCACAAGAAATTTTACAAAAACATATAATAGTAGATATTTTTAGAAAGGAACTAGCCATAACCTAGTTAAATGGGTCTAGTTGTTGATTAGTTGGGTTGATTACAATTCCTATAGAACTATAATTAGATTAGGTACCATAAAATGAACAATCAATTGTTCCTAGCTAGTAGGATCAAATACACTTTTCCAAGGTGATCAAATTGCATATGCAAGGAATTGAAGAATAACTTCAATGAAGTGTTGAGTGTAAGGAGTTGAAGAAGCAAGTTTTTCTTCGATGTAAATGCCATAAAGACAAGGCTTATTCTCTTGCAGAAGCCTCTACCACAATGACATTACCTATAAACCATGCAAAGGATGTTGAAGTGGTTCCCAAACTTGAAACACTCTTATAAGCATTTGATACTTGGGATCATTGTAGGGAGACTATTTCAATGTCATTGTACCTACCACACATACACTTTCTTGGATTCTATCTAGTGGCTCCCATAATATCCTCTATGTTGTCTAGCTATTGTTTCTACCATACAGTCTCTTTCTAAAGTCGCTCCTCCTCCTTCTCTTTCTAAAGCCACTCCTTCTCCTTTTCTCGCGTGCCTTCAATTTTGATTATCAAACTTCTAAATATTTGCCTCTACCATATCTAAATCAGCTTCATATTGTGTTGTAACTCTAGCATAGGTGTTTAATCTTTGATAGCTTTCATTTCAACATGCAAGTTTTCAAGATTGGTCAACACCCTCACTTGCAGACTTCTCATGTCAAGCACTTTCTGTATTGTTTCAACATCATGTTCTTGCTTTTGAGCTAACAATTCTTTAGGTGCATTTTCTTGTAAAACATTAAATTTCTTGAATAGTTGTAAACTTTTAGAAAGTGCATTGTTATTTTTATGTATGTATGTATGTATGTATATATATGTATATCTATATATATGTGCATACACACACACACACATATCTGTGTATGTATGTATGTATGTATGTATATATATATATATATATATATATATATATATATATATATATATATATAGAGAGAGAGAGAGAGAGAGAGAGAGAGAGAGAGAGAGAGAGAGAGAGAGAGAGAGATCCTATGGATTGTGGATTATGGATGATAAACAAAAAAGAAAAAGAAAACATGGCATTAATCATTCCCCATTTGTTTTGATTGATTCTGGAGAGCTGCACATGAAAGAGGGTGGAGAGCTATGAACAACGGTGGAGAGATCTGAACATTGGTGGAGATCAATGGAGATCTAGGATTTTTTTGTCATTCCCTTGTGATCATTGCATTACATTGCTATGTCATGCCCTTGTGATCTCTGTGCCTTTGCTCAACGATTTTCTTTAAGGGGAGAAGAGCTACCTATGTAAATGTCTTTTTTCCCTTCTAAACATGTATCTCTTGTTCATATATAATATCTTTGGTCAAATGCAAGGATAACTAATTATGATGATTGTATGCATATGTGAATGTATGTATGTATATCAGTTCACTATGTTAACTTCTTTACATGCATACATACACACTTGCATAGTACTTATGCTAAATTAAATTAATCATTCATGTCTTGAATTAAAACAAAAAAATATTCTTGTATTTAATCGAAACTATTCATACCAAACTAAGTATGTAGAAATTTGTACTTACAGATTATATTATCTCTTGGTGACTGAGTAAAGATCTCATGCATAATATCGTCTAGGTAATGATTAGATGCATTCACATTGAGTCATAATAGAATTGAGTAGATGATCCATTTATGTTACTTCATACTTTTTTTATTGAACACTTTGTTTAACATAATCAGTAATACTAAAATTATACAGCTACAACTAGTACTCTTGTATATTTTATTTAATCATATACATTTAAGACTATTATTTTTCTTAAAGTTAGATTGCATATTATTTTATTTAATCACGCCATTAGCTTTCTGTACTAGTGTAATTTATTATTTGGATGAAACTTTGGAACTGCTATGCAGTTTGATAAAATGATGATGATGGATAGAGTGTGGTGATTGAAAGTGTTGGTATAAATACGTACTTACTATTTGCACTTACTTAAGTTTACTTAGGTTAATGCATTATTTTATTATTTTTATTTGTGAGACACTTAGGAGTTTGCACACCTTTTTGAGTTGTCATGTAGACAACACAAGAGTACGTAACTCTATTTTAGCACATTGTGTCTACAACATTGATTTACATGTCACACCCTTGTAGGCTTATTCTCTCATCACCTCACTTACTTCTGTGCTTAATGGAGGATAACCCATATCTGGTGGACATGTGCCTAGTTGTATGACATATCATGATGCTTATTATGAGGCATTCTAGATGTATCTTAGAGGCCTTTATATACAAGCACTCCTAGTGTACTCTCAACATGGCATATTAAATATATCATCATTCTGATCATACTTTCTCTTTTTTGGTCTATAGTTGTGCTAGTGTTTGAGTTCTTAGTTCCTGGGTGAATTTTTTCCTTAGGAAAATTCTTACATGGTATAGGAGCTTGGAGATTTTCTCATCAAATAGCTGTTTGAGACCATGCTTGCTTCATCACCTCAGCTTGAATTTGGAGTATTGTAGAAATTGGGAGTGTCTAGAGCTAGATCTGACCTTGCCATTGCATCTGGAATGCTGAATCAATGAAAATCGACTATAAACTCAGCTATCTTCAGCCAAAGTCAATTGTGAGGCAAATTTTTTTTGCAAATCAGAACCCAGAGGCCCTAATATGCATTTCGGGTATGGTCTTTTTTAGCTCTGTAATTTAATTATTCAGATTTGCAATATTTATTTTTCCTTTATTGTTTCAGAATTTTTTTTCTTGTAGAGAAATTTTTTTTAGCAGAACTATGCTGTCAGATCCTGGGTCTGCAATTTTGTGGCATATTTTATTGTGTCGCAGAAGGGTTTATTTATCGCAGAAGGTGTAAAATAATATCGGCGGATTCAAATAACATTCTGGCTATTTCCTCCTGGCGACCAAATCCACACCCACTGGAAGCTCTTCGATATCTGTTGCGGACTGGTTTCTTTTATATTGGTCGAAGTTTTAAACTTTGATCAATGTGGGACTAAATGAGCTAGTTCCCACTGTATAAAGTTTTTTGGCCTCACTGTATAAATTTTTTTTCCCTCACACTATTTTCTCAATGTTCAGCTCTTCTATTTTCGACAAGGCGAGTGGTTATTAATTTTGGCATCAACATTTTCAGTTCTGGGCATTGCTTCATGTTTTTTCGACAATAGCAATGTTAGAAATTCGACGGCGAATAAAAACTCTGACACATGAACCCAGTAGCATCTAGTTGTATATTCCAGATGCCCTTGGCCATCATTGCAATTTTTGGTGACTGTTTATTTTAAAACTCCCCGCCCGCCTGCCTTTACGACAACTGTTTTAAGTTTCTTGGAGGTGATTGCACTGTATTTTGACACGCCTTTTTTTTTCTGACGACCTACGCTCAAACATTGCCACCCACAAGTTTTTTTCCATGCATTTTCTGCAAACCCCAGTACCACGCAGGACGCGTGAGTGTACCAGGAGTCACCATGTGGCTGTTGTTAATTGGTTTTGCCAAACCAATCATGGTTGCCACGTTGTGACATGCATGCATTTTTTAGCCAAACAAATTTTTCCACATGGACAAACATATGTACACTAGAACTACCACATTTCCATATGGAATCTAGACATGTCATCCGCCAAGAGTACGTTGACACGTTAGCAACTTGACATGTTAGTCCAACCATGCAGTACGATCAACCACCTCATTTGACATGTCAGCAGGGGCCCATATTTTTTGCTGACATCATCAAATCAAAAGGTTAAATTTGATGCCCATTTTACCATCAAATTTAGACTGGCATTTTTTTCTCCAGACCCCTTTCCAGATTGCTTTTCAGTTTGGCAGCCCGACTTTATGAGCTCATAACTCAGACATCCAAACTTTGATTCAGGTGCAATTTTTTTTGACATTGGGTAAAATTTCCCAAATTTTCCATTGGTAGTGTTTTTTTTTGGTTTTGATGTATAGATTTTGCAAAAATTGTATTTTTTGGTGACTGTACTTGCATACTCCTACTTTTTGCAACTTCAAACGCTCCGTATAGGCACATCTGGTCACTCTTTCAGTTTTTTTTTGAAAGTGTGTATTTTTTTTGTCTACTTTACAGATTTGTAGTTAGATTCTAGGGTTGTGTGCACCAAAATCCTATTTTCAGAATTAGACCTTTTTCGACATTGTAAAGCTTTGATTCTTTTTAAGAATTGCTATAAATCTGAGCTACAGTGCTTAAGTGATAGATTTGAGCCTCATAAGGTAGTTGTAAAAGAAAATCAGAAAGTCCACTTTGTTCATTTTGACAAGTGGCCCATTGTAAACACACTAACACACTACTTATAAAGTGCCAAAAGCATCTTTTTTGGGGGTGTCTTTTGATTGAGTGAAAAGGGGGTTGTGTACTATATTCTTGTGTCTCTGTATTGTGTTCTTTTCATTTTTGCATCATGGGTTTTAAATTTCCTCCTCTAACTTCACACAACTATTCTACATGGAAAGATATTGCATGGAGTAGATTAATGGAAAAAGGATATAGTCTTTATGTTGAAGGTAAAATTCCTAAACCTATTGATGCCAAAGAACTCATTAATTGGAAAACTCAAGACCAACAGGCTTTAGTAGCTATTAGGAGTCGTGTACAAGGGGATCTTCTCTTTTACATTACCAATTGTTCAGAATCTAAAGAAGCTTGGGACAAACTTAAATCATTGTATGGTAAGGTAGATGAACAAAAGGGATTTTAGATTGAAGATGATCTACTTCTCTTGGATCTAAAGAATGTTGATACAATTTAGGATTACATCATCAAAGCCAATGAGTATAGGGCACTTCTTAAAGATTGTGGAAATCCCATGAAGGATGACAGGTTGATTCATCACATCCTAAAGAGGCTACCTTCTAAGTATGCTAACTTTGTTTTGAGTTTTAATACTTATAGGTTGACCATGGGATATGCTTACCAAAAGCCTTCATTTCATTCATTTAAAGAGATGTTGATTGCCAAACAATCTCACTTGATGGATTTAGGGCTTCTCAAGTCATCAAAGACCAAAGCCTTGGTGGCTAGTGATGAGCACAAATCAAGTCAAGGAGGGTAAAGTAACAACAAGAAGAAGTAGGAAACATACTCTAAGACACAACAATCCTCCTCACAACAAGGTGGTTCTTCTTCAAAAAAGAAGGAAAGTAATGAAAAAAAGGACAAACTCTTTTGTGCATACTACAAAAAGCCAAATCATGATGAGCATCATTGAAAAACAAAAAGAATCAATGAGTTAGAAAATCTACATAGGAAGAACAAGATTCAAGTGCTAGGTACTTCCAAGGATTCAACTCCAACCTCTTCAAAGGGTAAAGGGCAAGCACTTATGGAAAACACAAGTTCTTCTTCATAATAGATACTTGACTCTGGTGCCTCTTACCATAGGGGTTCTTCAAAGGGAGACTTTTCTTCATTGAAGCAGTCAAAGGTACCACACATCTTTGTGGGAGATGATACTAAAATGGAAGTTGAAGGGAAAGGACACATGGAAATGGAGAATGGGGAATTCAAGGATGTTCTCTATGTTCCAAACCTTAGCTCCAATCTCCTATCAGTCTACCAAATCACTCACCTTGGAGATGGTCATAAAGTTGAGTTCCTTCCAGATTCAGTGATGGTGCGAAGTCTTAGAGATGATTCATTAGTTGTAGTAAGGAAAGTCAATGATGACAAGAGGCTTTATTCCTTCTCCCACTTTGTGCTTAAGAGTCCTTCTCAAGCCTTGTTGACTCACTCACATTCTCACATCGACCTATGGCATGAGCAGTTTAGTCACCTTGACTTCCACTCTCTTCAGAAACTTTGCTCAAAACATATGATTAAAGGTCTACCTAATATCAACTTTTCTAAGGGAGAATGTTTATCATGTCCAGTGGATATGAATCTCAAGGAGAAGTATGATAAAGGGAAGTCTTCTAGAGCTCCAGTTGTTCTTTAGCTAGTTCACATGGTGTTAGTAGGGCCCTTTGCAGTGACTTCAATCAGCTAAGGCCACTACAAGCTCACATTTATTGATGACTTTTCAAGGTTCACTTGGGTCTACTTCCTTCATCATAAGAATGAAGTGGTTCATAAGCTTCAAGACTTTAAGACTCATGTTGAGCACAAGTCAAGGAAAGCCATCAAGATACTATGGGTGGACAATGAGAATAGATATGTAAACAAAAGACTTAGATAATTTTGTAGAATTGAGGGGATTGATCTTCAAAACTCACCAGCATTCAGTTTGCATAAGATAGATGTTGCAACTATCAAGATTAGGACTCTCAAGACCATGGCAAGTTGCATGATCCAAGCCAAGTCTCTTGATCCTACATTAGAAGTTGAAGCCATTAGCAGTGCTACTCAAATAATTATTAGATCTCCTCATAATGCCTTAGATGGGAAGACTCCTTTTGATGCATAGTGCGGCAAAAAACCAGTTGTGGGTCACTTCAGAGTCTTTGACTATCCAACATGGGAAAACTTATCTTCTAGGAGTTGCAAGGCACTAGCACCTAGGCCTTGTACTTTAATTGGGTAAGAAGACAATGCAAAGGCTTATAAACTAATGGATCTCGAGACACATGAGATTTTTGTGGAGAAGGATGTTCATTTTGAGGAAAATTCTCCTAGCTTATCCTCTAATCCTCTCCACACATCATACACAGTGGAAACTGATAGTGATACAAGCAATAGTGCTTCAACAGGTTCATACACATGGGGTTCTATTGATAGTTGCAGTGAGAGGTCACATCAGTCCAATCCACATGCTCACATTACCACAGTGAAAGGTCAAGAACAACATGGTACATCTTGTTTTCCAGCTCTAGCTTCACTTGACTTGGGAGATATACTTGAGGACTTACATGTTCTCATTGATGAAGATTGTGATTGTGGATCTTTATGAACAACAATTAGTGGAGGTCTCTTTTTCAGTTGAGGAGACAGATTGTTTAGTGGAATAGGTTCAATAGATATCCTTGCCAGATCTACATTTGCTCTTTTTAGCACAGATGGAAGGGGCGAGCATCAGCATCAACACAGGTATACTTGAGCAGGTTTTAGGGCCAGTACACATCTTTAGGATTGTACCTTTGGCATTGTTTCTTCCTAAGGGGAGGAACACCATTCTGCATTCATGGACCAACTTCTTCATTGGAGCAGCTTTCACTTGTCAGTATTCTTTTTTTTTTGGGGGGGGAGGGGGGAGCTTATTATGTATCTCTTCCTTCTCTCATCATTCTCTTATGCATATACTGGATGTATGTCATAATGGGGGGGTCTTGATTACTCCATCCATCCATGCATCCCTACTTATCTCTCTTTTTGAGAGAGGGTTTTTCCCATGAGGTTTTCCCTCTTTCTCCACTTTATGAGAGATTGCATTTTCATTATGTACATAGGTACCTAACATGGCATAGTAGTCAGGACCCATTATGCATCTTCATTCTAGTTTTGGTAAGCTTAAGGGCATTCCCCTAAGTTGCACTTAAGGGGGGGTGTTGGTGTAAATATGTACTTACTATTTACCCTTACTTAAGTTTACTTAGGTTAATGCATTATTTTATTATTTTTATTTGTGAGACACTTAGGAGTTTGTGCACCTTTTTGAGTTGTCATGTAGACAACACAAGAGTATGCAACTTTGTTTAGCACATGGTGTCTACAACACTGATTTGCATGTCACGCCCTTGTAGGCTTATCCTCTCATCACCGCACTTACTTTCATGCTTAATGGAGGATAACCCATATCTGGTGGACATTTGCCTAGTTGTATGACATATTATGATGCTAATTATGAGGCATTTTAAATGTATCTTAGAGGCCTTTATATATAGGCATTCCTAGTGTACTTTCAACATGGCATATTGAATATATTGTCATTCTAATCATACTCTCTCTCTTTTGGTCTACAATTGTGCTAGTGTTTGAGTTCTTAGTTCCTAGGTGAATTTTGCCCTTAGGAAAATTCTTACAGAAAGATTAGATTTGGATTACTCAATCACTCAATTTATTGAGTTCATCTTTGACATAATTTTGATTATGTACAAGAGGATTATATGTTTCTTCATTCTTTCCAATATCTATGTTCATTCTAAATATGTAATCTTGATTATTTTTAGCACATTCTTTGACAACTATTTACCTTTTGATTGTTGTTAGGGCCTAAGCTTTGGAATTAATGTAAGTTAATTTGTATGGTAGTATAATTTCTTAAATTATCAACACAATGCTAAGTGAAATCTGAAAAAATTGCATTTCAATTCTCCATTGGCAACATAATCATATTTTATTCTTTAATTTTGGATGCAGTAATGAGGGTTTTAGCTTAGGCCACGGGAGAGCATTTGAGTTGTGAACATAAAATTGGAAACATTTGAGCTAGAAACAACATCTAATCTTCTATAAGTCTCTCTCCTCTAAAGACCCTATACACGAAGCCATTATGATCATGAGTAGACCCACTCTCCTCAAAAGAATTCAATTGAAACTATTCATACCAAACTAAGTATGCAGAAATTTGTACTTACAAATTATATTATCTCTTGGTGATTGATAAAGATCAAATACAATTTTTCAAGGTGATAAAATTGCATATGCAGATGTATGTATGTATGTGTGTATATATGTATGTATGTATTTCTGTATCTTTGCGTCTCTATATATGTATCTATGTATGTATACACACACACACATATATATACATATATGTATATATAAATATATATATATATACATATATATACATACATATATATGTGTATATATATATACATATACATATACATATATATACATATACATATACATACATACATACATATATATATATATATATATATATATATATATATATATATATATATATATATATATATATATATATATATATATATATATATATATATATATATATATATATATATGCATAGACACACACACACACACATACATACATAGACACATACATATGTGTGTGTACACACACACACACACACACACACAAACAAAAGCTTCTCTAATAACCTACTAGGGGAAATATAAAGAGATACATGTTTAGAATGAAAAGAAAAGAAAATTTACATAGGTACCTCTTCTCCCCTTGAAGAAAATCACATATCAAGGGTACATAGATCACAAGGGCATGACACAACAAAAAAATCATAGAGAAAGGGCACAACAACAAAATGCAGAGATCACAAGGGTACGACAATGAAATGCAACAATCACAAGGGTAGGGAAATGAAATCCTAGATCTCCACTAATCTCCACCAAGGGCACGAAAATGAAATGAAGCGATCACAATGGCACAATAATGAAATCTCCACCAATGTTTAGAGCTCAAAGCTCTCCACCCTCATTCGGAGTTCCCCACCCTCTTTTGCAAATAGCTCTTCACAATCAAAACAAATGGGGAATGATTTATGTCATGTTCTTTTCTGTTTATCTAAAATCAACTTCATATTGTGTTGTAACTCTGAAATAGGTATTTGATCCTTGATAGCTTACATTTTAGCATTTTAACATTCAATTTTACAAGTTTCCTCTTCATTATATGTTTGGTTTATCAATTATTTCCTCTAGTTCAATTATAGTGCATCTTAACTAGCTACTCGAATGATGCAATCACATATCTATTTCTAGATTATGAAAGGACTTATTGTTCTATAGAATCTAGATAGATACTCAAAGTTCCAAAGACATAAACCTAAAGACCATCAAGTGTGCATCCCACTTTAGGGAAAAATTGGATATCATGTTCTTGTGCATATATTTCAATCACTTCCTTCAAACTCAACTGAGATGCACCCATGGAATTATTTGGCTAAATCACATTGCCCATGGAAGCTGAGGCTTGTTGTTGAGCATATGTTTTTGTTGCTTAAGTGCCTCAAATTAGTGTTTCTCTGTCACCCTAAGATAGATTACATTCTCTTTAGCCCCAAGTTGTTCCATAGTCATACCCTCTACAACTTGATTTATCATTTCAAGGGTTACATTTAGCTAACTACTTATCCTCTCATTAGCAAGAATCTCAAGGCAACACAGTCTGATGGGGAGCTTCTTCACTCTAGAGCTTTCTTTCTCTACCAAGGCTACTCCTAGCCTACTTAGGGTTACTAATCCTAACCCCAACTGAGAGGACCCCTTCTCAATCCCCTTTCACTTAGAAACTGTCCCAACAATTCAAGTTTCAATCCTCTACCTTCAATAAACCAACTATGCACTTTTTGACCTAGTGAGGCAAAAGTTCACCAAATGTGTCTAAAGGGCCAAAAGAAATTTTAGAACATCTTTGCATAGTTCTTATCATAATTCATGTCATTCTGCATTGTTTTGGTAAGTCTACCATACCCACAACTCCAAATTGTTTTTGTAAGGCCCACTCTAATACCCTATTATGGATATGATAAAAGGAGTGTGAATAGGAGTCAACTAGGTTATGTATGAAATTCTATTACTAATAAATATTATGAGATCCTATTAGAGACTAATGTAGATTTGGGTTATTATAAGAGTAATATTGACCAATAATACTAGATCACATGAAAATAAGACTCAACATGTTCAAGCTAAGAACCTAGTCATGAGATTTAAGGTTTGATTTACTAGACAATTAGGGGAGATGAATTAACATTCACTCTCATAAGGAATAGCAATGAATATAGATCATATGATAACAAACATAATGATTTCACTCAAATATTGGTTTTAAAATATGATGAGCTAGTTTGGAAACATTCAATGGCATGAGAAATCAACCCTAGGGACACACACACACCTCATAACGAGATAAAAGGACAATGTTAGAAATATTACTTGGTCAGTTGATTTGAAAAGATACTAGTGAACAAGTCTGCACAATAGTGATTTTCACTTATGACATATATACTAAGATCTATTTTACATGTTTTTATAATTCAGACTTCCGTGTTTCATTGTTATGATAGACAAAGATTGTGATGGTATTTAGAATGGTAGTTTTATTATGATTAGAAAGAGTAGTGTTATATATATCTTGACATTTTAATGTTTTGTAATATTTTATGGAAATGATTAGATGGAAATTAATTGAATATGTTAATACAATTATGCGATGTTGGATCATTCTGCACTTATTGGTATGTATTTCTATAATATTTCATTGGACTACTGATGGTTAAGTTGAGTGTGTAGGAAATTCAAACCATGGAAATTATTGGGGGAAACAAGTTCCAAACCTTGTGAACATAGTTTAACCAAGGCAAATCTTTGAAAGATTCAAAAGCCTCATTGTGAAAGTATTTTTCTTTGTAATGGTATAGTTGCTCGCTTGTGCATATGTTTAATCATAATGTAGATGCATTAAAGGCATGTCAAGGGAAGTGTAATATATTTTTATGTGTCACTTGACACCTGTATTTGTCTATGTGTTGATGACATGTTACTTTGAGTGTTGGTCACAAGGTCACTTAATCTTGGTCCTTTTCCTTCCTTTCAATTAATGCTTTAGTACACCCATTTGGGAGAGAGTGTTAGGATGGGTCACCATCATGTTGAATTTCGAATTCAAACTTGATAGGGAGTTTAGGGGGCTTAAATGAGATCCTAAAGTGTTATTTTATTGTTAAAAAGTCACCCAAATGGTAGTATAGCATGTTAGGGGCCTAAATACAAT
Source organism: Cupressus sempervirens (assembly GCA_028749045.1). NCBI lineage: Eukaryota > Viridiplantae > Streptophyta > Pinopsida > Cupressales > Cupressaceae > Cupressus > Cupressus sempervirens. The sequence continues at coordinate 294,477,932 of CM053787.1, forward strand.
TATTTTAATGATTTCCTAGCTTAGGGAACCCCTTAAACAAAGCCATCTTGAACAAATTCGAAATTTTAAGTTTTCCCAAGAAAGTACCCTCACCATCCCACTTGGTCAACCTTCTTATTTTGGAGGAGCAACAATGTAAGATAGGGAGGCTTGATGTCCTTACCTAAAAAGGGTAATAGAGAGTCTTTTTAGTGGGAGGGGTGACAAGTTAATGGATTGTTCACCCACTCTCTAATCTTAGAGACAACTAAGTTTTGGAGGGAGATTAAGGGAGCTCTACTACAACTATCCTTACCCTAGCTTGGACCAAGGTTGGTGACTCAAACATGTTCTTTTATTTCTTTTCTTTAGTATGGATAAGAAAATCTACAAGTGTGAAGAGTTATCGATGGAGTATGCATTGCATTGTGAATTTTGTGTTATGAGCTTTGTCATTGTGTTGTGGAGACATAAATGTGTCTTGTGTTCATGGAGATTTTTCCTTGGTTTTGCTTACTTGTTTCTTCATTTGTTTTGTTGTTGTTTCTTGTTGAATGTAAGTGTTGATTGTGATTATGGGTGTGAAGGCTTCACTCACCCTTGGGAGGGAAGATAAGCCTTGGGTGAAGGGCATAAGTTGGCCTTGACATTTAAGTTGAAAAAATTACCTCATGATGAGGGTTTGTTAATATCATGGAGTATGGGCTCCATTAAGGCCATGATTCCTTTTGTTTTGGGAGGGTCAAGGAGTTTTTTGTTGTTTAGGGAGGTACAAGGAGGTTTTGGTGAATGAGGAGGAGATGATTTGTTATGATGGCCCTGAGAGGCAAATGCAATGTCAATATGTTGTTTATGATGGCCTTGAGAGGCAAATGAAATAGAAAAATGTTGTTTATGATGGCCTTGAGAGGCAAAATGCATTGGCATTATATTATTTATGATGTTATAATATCTCCTCTTTGAAGAGCCCACATTCACCCAATATTTTATGATTCCAATGGAGAATCATTTTGCAAGCCATGGGAGGGTGTTGATTGTGTTTTGTGTTGTGTTTTCATGCAAAGTTTGGTGAAGTATGTGTGTAACTTTTTTGGTTCTTGTTTCCCCTGCTCGGTGGTTGGCTTCATAGAAGCCTAGGTTTGGAGGTTAGCCTCCATGGTTCATCATTTTATCTCTCATTTGTAGGTTTGGGTTGGATGGTCTTGTAAAATTGAATCTCTTATTGTCTTTCATGTGCATAGGAGAAGGAGACATTAGGGTGTTTGAGTTGAGATAGAACACAAGCCACATCTTGATATGTGAATCTAAATGTGTTGTATGAGTAATGTCATTGTTTCATTCAATTGTCAATTGGAAGGATTAGGAGTATCTATGTATTGTGGAGGGTATTCCGTTGTGTATATTTGGGATATTTTATTTCCACCACCTTTGTGTGTCATGAGATTATCATGAAAGAGAAATTTATTGTAATGATAAGACTATTTGTATGTCTTGAATATGAGTGTATTGATGTGAAGCATTAAGCATCCTAGTGGAATTCGCATTCTGAGATAATGGAATTATATTTGGCCTTTAGTCATGTTATGAATGACAATTAGGAATTTACAATACTTGAAGATTCTTAAGTTGTATACATAAGTTTCTCCAAGATAAATTTGATATCATAAAAGGGTTGTAATGATTGGGAGATTATCTCATTTGCATTATCTTACTATTCAACTCCATCGTATAATAGTTATGCACAAATATTCAAATTGATCCTCTCAAGAGATAATATTGATAGCAATGATTATCCTTGTTGAATGTTATTATCATTTTAGTTCTATTGCATAATAGTTGTGAATGTACATTCAAATTTAAATCTGTATGAGAATATAATGTTAATCCTTATTCTTGAGAAAATGGTTTCTAAACTTCATTATGCATAGATAGGAACAATTCAGCTAGTTTCATATAAAACCTTGTCATGAAATGCATATTTATTGCATTGAGTTTAATGTTTAAAAGTTAAATGAAAATTACCAACTTAAACTATACAAGTATGAAGAGTTCCTCAAATTTGCATAGTAATAATCTATAAAAAAAAAATTATGGACTTAGAGGTAGGAAATCAATTGAGAACAAGGAAGCATATTGTGTGAAGAAAATAAACATAAACTGTAGATGCACAAAACTCTCTGGAAATTGTATGGAGAAAGTGAAATAATGCCTCTTGCCATTACAGAACAATAAAATAATAGCCCTGAATAATATAAGAATATCTTGAAATTTTATAAGATAGAAATCAATAATTTAAAAACCACCCCATTAATTAGGTGATAGTCTTGAGTTTGATGTCCTAGATCATGACAAGACCTTGTGTGTAATTTTTAAAAAAAAAAACAACATGCATGTATACATAATAAATTATGTCAATATCAAAGACAAACCTAGAAAAAAGAAAACACCAAATTATAAAGTGCAATGTGATATAAAAATTAATTATGCCCATTCAAACACATGCCTTGACTTGAGTGCAAATATGGAAAATAATAATAATAATAATATGGGGTGGAGGAAAACATGACATGATGGCAGCCCCCCAACTTTCAAATCACATACACCTTGTGCTAATAAAGGACCTTGCTTGTCTTAGGCGCTAAATGTGAGGAAGAGAAAATTAGAATTGTGGAATTTGACACAAAGTAAAGAGATCCCATACACATAAAAAAATGTGAACCCATGTGCTTGGGAGAAGGGGAGAAGCTAGTAAATGAGGGTGTGCTTTCCAAGGCAAGTTATGATAAGACCTTGTTGCTACATTATATATATAGTTTGAAAAAGTGCAAAATGCAATTTGTCAACATCCTTGGGGAGAGGGTTAAGTAAACTTGTGACCCATGCCTATGCATTTAAAATTGATTGAAGAGGGGCTATGATATTTGTAGAAAGATGGGAGTAGGTGTCTAGGAGTAGTTAGGAAATGATGGGTGTTTATATTATTATTTTTATTTTGAAGGGAGAGGAGTTTGGTAAGATATTATGTAGGAAGTATAGAGTAGTATATTAGTAATATTAAATATTGAGATATATAGATTGTAAATTTCTATAGAATAATAAACTTGAGTTAGTAAAAATGAAAATAAAATAAAATAAACTAGGCATTAAATTAAGCCAAAAATATGAATGTTGCTCTTGTGTATCACCTAAAGTTGATGGGTTAAGAAAATTAAGTATGGGTTAGAGATTGGCTAGGTAGTATTAGAAGTGTAGTTGGCATTAGCATAATTAAACGTAGCTGATTATTAAAATATAAATTTTTTATTTAATTGTTTCTCTTTATAAATCTTTGTAATAAACTCAAGATTAAGAAGGGTTGGTGTTAAACAAATTGGGAGATATCTTGTTAAAAATAGGTTATTTGTATTAAAAAGATTTTTTTTTTAAATTTAAAAAATGTATAATTCATGCATCTAATATATACACATAAAACCCCTATATAATTAAATTCTTCTCTTATAGGGTGTATTGGAAGTTCATAACCAACACAAAGAATGAGTGATCATTGAATGTGTGATATTTATGCGATGGAAGATACATCACTATCAATCATAACTATGAACATAAATCTTATGGTTAAGTAGTATGATATTAGTCCCCACCCGATGCACATACTGGGTACAACATATCATATCATATCATAGCATGACAACAAACTCCACTAGGTGTGTCGAACTTCTTTAATGCAACCATTCTATATTCAGTGTAAAGACCATTCAGATAGGATTTTTCATATTAATGTTGATTTCTAAGTATTTAAAAATAAAATAAAATAATTGGTTGTGTTTTGCCCTGTAAGTTTGGGCATGACAGTTTTGTTTGCCCTCTTAGCCCTTAGAGCCCCTATTAGCCCTCCTAAAAATAAGGAACTAGCTATAACTCCAAAAAAAACTTAACAAGGCTACTTGGTGTCTTTAGTACTTTGATTCCTAATGACCTAATCTTGAAGATTTTTTAGGTCTTAGTCTCCTATTATGACCATACAATATGGCTCTAGGAAAACCCTTGTTTTAAGGATTTCAAAGGCAATGGCAATGAATCTTTCCCCAATGGTTTCCAACTCTACTTCCAACCTCCTCCTCTAAGTTATGAACCCTTGGTATCCTACTTATTCATTTCCCATGCAATGTTGGCATGTGTTAGTCCTCTGTCTTCTCCAAAACTCCATTACAAGCTTTCATTGCACCTTTCTAGGCTTTTCTTGCTTGCCTAAGGCTTTCTTGTAAAACTAGTTACTTGACTTCCACACACTCCAAAAAAATTATTTACATAGTATACAGAGACCATCACTTGATTTCCCAAAGGCCATAGAGTTTCAACAATGGGAATTCAAGCTTTGGTCATTTTCATGGAACCCTGTCAAAATTGGACAATAGGAATAAATAATCTAACTAATCTTGAAAACCTAGTTAAATGGTAATTAACAATAATAAAAAGTGTACATAGAAACTCTACATAAATCCAAGAAGCTATTCCATTTAGAACTGATAGTTATTCAATTGAAATTCTTCACTCAATCCTAAAAACTCTATTTTCTATTAATCAAACTCCTCACACATCATGTGTTATCTGTACAATGGTGTGTCCAACCCCTGAAAATGAGTTGCAGAATGTTTAAATAGGCTCCCTCTTCTACCTTGGAATTTGGATTGAGCCATAAGTACCCATGTAGTTTGTTCTTCAAGACTGTGCAAAAATTTTCTATGAAATTTTGCAAAAATTGCTAAGTTGTCAATGAGCAACTTTTTGACAATTTTTGCAATTTTGCAAGTTGAGCCTTCAAACCTGACTAGTTTGTTTCTGAACCTTAGGAAATGAGATAAAAACACCTAAGGATCACTGTTGAACACATCTTTCCCCTTTTTAGTCATTTTTCATGTTTTTCCTCATTGATCAATTTCTAAGCAATTTTTGTCTATCAGGAATTAATTGACAAAATTTGACTCACATTCCAAATCTTACCTAAATTACCTTGGGAATTTATTCCTAGTCCTTATTTCCTTAATGGTTGGTTAGACCATTTACAAACCAAAAATGAATTAGGTTTCACCTTTACCCCTAGGTGCTCTTGCACCGTTCTCCCCCTACAAGAAGAAGACTAAGGTACTGATGGAGAGAGGAATTCCTTGTTGATTCCATGCTTCTTAAAATAACTCTTAGAAATCCAATTGGCCTCATCTTCAAGTGTATCCAACCATTTCACAAGATGTTCTTGATAGACCTTGTTTCTTGTACTCTTCTTCAACCTAGAATTCGATATCCTCTCCACCTATGGTTGCTTCCTTTTAGGTTTGAGATATCCTTGCTTAGCTCTTCTTGATACTCTACTTCATCTACCTTAGGACCCTTATATGTTATTAGGTATTTGACATTAAAGATGGGAGAGATAGCCATGTCCTTAAGTATACTTTGTAGGCATTGGGTCAATACTTCTCAAGCACCTTGCATGACCCAATCCTCTTCATTTGTAACTAACTTGGGACCATTTTATAACCTAGCTTTGTTCAAATAAACCATCACCAAGTCTCCCACTTGAAATTGCAACTCTCTTCTCCCCTCATCCTTCTTCTCTTTCAATTTCTAATTTGCCTCCATCAAGGTCTACTTAACCTGATCATGTACTTCTTTCATGGATTGGAAAAAATCATCAACATGCCCATTGATGTTGGCATGTGTTGGTAGGTCTCTTAACTCCATTATGCCCCTTGGATGAGTCCCATACACTATTTAGAAAGGGCTTAACCTTGTTGTTCTATCCTTACTGTCATTGTAGGAAAATCTTGCCTGAGGGATTACTTGCTCCCAACTTTGCCCATACTCCTTGGTAAGACACCTTAGTAGGTTTCTTAGGACCCTACTAATGACCTCTGTCTGCCCATCTATTTGGGGATGGTAGGTAGAACCATGACCTATATTTTTTCCCAACCTTTTCCATAGGGTCCTCCAAAAGTGCCAAATAAATTTTACATCTCTGTCATTAACTATGCTCCTTGGTAACCGAGGTATTCTAACCACCTTATTGAAGAATAGATTGGAAACATTGCTTGCATCATGTGTTGTCTAACATGGGATGGAATGACTCATCTTTTCGAACCTATCTACCACCATAAACACACTATCTAACCTTTTCTTAGTCCTTGGCAATCCCACTATGAAGTCCATGCTAATGCATTCCCAAGGCCTATTAGGAATGGACAGATGTTGGTAGAGTCTTGCATTTGATGAAGTCCCCTTTGTCTTTTGACATATTCCACATTGATTCACATACCTCCTTACATCCCTTTGCATCTTGGGCTAGTAATATAATCTCTCCAAAAGGTCTAAAGTCCTATTAAGACCAAAGTGCCCACTCATGCTCCCATTGTGTTTCTCTTGTATGCAATTTTTCCTCATAGATTCCCTTGGCATACACAACTTTTGACACTTGAACAATAACCCATTTTGGAAGGTGTATCCAACAAAGTCACTATGAAATGATTTGTAAAGTTAGTACATACCTTGTAGGCCTCTGAAAAGTTAGTGTCCTCCTCATATAGGTCCTTTAATCCATCCAATCATATACTCTACAACTTGACCTCTTGTATTGTCAATAGCCTCTTGCTTAAAGCATCTGGCACCTTGTTGTTTGTTCCTTTTTTGTGCTTGATGGTAAGTGTAGGATTGCAAGAACTCCATCCATTTGATGTGCCTCAAACTTAGCTTCTCCTATAAGTTCATAAATCTTAGGGCTTTGTTATCTATGAAGACAACAAACTCCTTAGGCAATAGGTAATGCCTCCACTTCTTGAGGGCTTGGACAAGTGCATAGAGCTCTAGATCATATGTTGAATACCTTGTCTTGGCTTCATTAAACGTCTCACTAAAAAATGCTACTAATCTACCCTCTTGGCTTAAAATTTCCCCATCTAATATGTTACTAGAATCAAATTCCACCACAAATGTTTTCTCAAAAATAGGTAAAACCAATATTGGTTGTGTTGCCACTTCTTCCTTCAACCTCTCAAAACTTTCATCTGTCACCTTAGTCCATGTGAAATTGGTCTTCATGCCTCCTTTAATGGTTTCATTCATGGGTGCACAAGTCTCAATAAATCTCCTTACAATAATCCTATAGAACTATGTTAGGCCATAGAAACTTTTGACCTTAGTAGTAGATCTAGGAGTAGGCCAACTTCCACCTTTTCCTTGTCCATCTTTAGATTCCCTTAGGATACTACAAACCCAAATACACTAGCTCCTCCTTCATGAACTCACATTTCTCATGGTTCACTATCAACTTTTCCTCTTAGAGTTTCCTCAACACCATTTATAGGTGCTTGATATGCTCCTCCTTTTTTTTTCTAAAGATGAGGATGTCATCGAGGTATACAACAACAAATACTCCTATGTAGTCTTTCAAAACTTCATTCATGACTCTCATGAAGGTATTTGGTGCATTGTTAAGACCAAATGGCATTACCAACCACTCATAGAGACCCTTAGTAGTCTTAAATACAAACTTTCATTCATCACCCTTCTTCATCCTAATTTGATAATAGCCACTCTTAAGTTCAATTTTGGAAAAATACCTAGCTCCACCTAGATAGTACATTAAATCCTCTATCCTAGGAATAGGAAATTTGTACCTAATTGTGATTCTATTAATTTCCCTAGAATCAGTGCACATTCTCCACTTACTTCCCTTTTTAGGTACTAGGACAATTTGTTGGGTGATGCGACGCGCTCCCCTGCCCACAGGTGGTTAATTATGTGGTGTTCCATGTTCACTAACAGTCATGGCTTTTGGTGTGACGACAAATGGGCCTTACACAATTGATACTACACATGGATTTATGTTCTTCTTAATTAGCCCTTGATCAAGTGAATCTTAGACTTTTCTTGCAATTTCCTTTTCCTTCTCTAGAGTCATCTTATATGCAACCTTGTTTGGTAGTGATTCTCCTAGTATGAAGTCAATTTGATGTCTTATGGCTCTCTTTGGAAGTAATGTTGGTGGTGCTCCATCACAAATTATATCCTTGAACTAATCCAATAGGTTTTGTACCTCTGCAGATATAGGTGTTTGTGAAGATGGCTTCTCCTCCTTGGATTTCACCATAATGGCATACCCTACTCCTTCACCTTCCTTCAAGTCCTTGAGGAACTCTCCCCCACTCATAAAAAATGTCTTGGTAGTAGCATCCTCCACCTTATCTTCTTACACTATGGATTGTATCCTATAAGTGACCCCTTCCTTCTTGAAAGAATACTTGTTTTCCTTCCCATGATGCACTGCCTCCCTGTCATATTGCCAAGGCCTTCCTAACAGTAGATGGAAAGCATCCATGGGAAGAACATCACATAGGATCTTTTCTTGGTACATACCAATAGTGATGTATGCCCATACTTTTTCATTCACTAGGATATTTTGCCCCTTGTTCAACCAACTCACCCTATAAGGATACACATGGGAAGTCTTTGTCAAACCAAGCTTTTGTATTGCTTCCTCTAACAAGACATTATTTGTAGACCCTGAATCTATGATTACCTTTCTTACTTTACATAGTATTTTTCAAGTAGTTTCGAAGAGGGCTCTCCTCTACTTGGGTTCCTCCTATACTGGCTCCTTAACCAAGACTCTCCTCAACATTAGGTTCTCACCCTTCTCTATGTCAAGGTCTACTTCTCCTACTTTTTGATTATCTTCCTCTCGGATATAGGTGATCTCCTTCTCCTCATAGGATGATGATTCCTTCTTTGGACATCTGTAGGCAAGATGTCCTAACTTGCCGCAGTCGCAACACTTCATATTGTTGAATTGTGAGCCTTTGTTGTTGTTCCCATATTTTCCTTTTCTCCATTGTTGGATCCTCTTCCTTTTCTATAATCTCCTTTTTGATTGGTCTCACTGGCCTACTCAATCCATTTGGAATCCCCATAGCATCTCTACTCATTGGTCCTTCTACTCGACCCTCCTCTTGAGTACATCTAAAGTCTTTGCCTCTACCTCTATTTTTGGAACTTGAGTCCCCTTTCTTCCTCAACTTATCTTCCACTTTTATAGCCATTTGAAAATAGCTTTGCAATGTGGTGAGACTAAACAACCTCAACTCATCCTAAATAGACCATTTAAGTCCATTTAAGTACCTTTCTACCTTGATTCTCTTTGCCTCCTATACCCTTGACCTTAGAGCCAAATTTTGAAACTCCTTAGTATAGGTAGCCACATCAAGATCCTTCTATTTGAGATTTTGCCTATGCTTGCATATCTAAATCTCATAGTCTTTTGGCAAATAGGTCTCCCTTATCTTTTCTACCATAGTGTTTCAATTGGATATTGATTTCTTCCCTTCACTCTCTCTTTCCTCTTGCACAAACTTCCACCATGTCAATACTTGACCTTTCAATCTAGATTTTGCAAATTTCACCTTTGGGCCTCTGTTGTCCCCACCCACTCAAAGTAGTCTTCAATACTTTCAATCCATTGTAGGACCACCTCTACATCCATCTTGCCATGGAATAGTGAGATGTTTTCTATAGTCTTTCCTCCAAAGGCCTTGAGGGCCTTGAGGAATAGTTCTTGTTCATCAAGTGGAGTATCTAGTTCAAGTATTTCATCCTCCAAACTCGCCTTCTGTTTACCCTCGCTGAAGTCCTCATCTTCCTTATCTTGGGTTGCATCTTCCATCACCTTTAACTTATCTTTCATCTCCTCCATGGCCTCATCAAGAAGCCTAGTATTCTCTTCCATGAGATTTTTCTTCTCATCTACCTCCTTTACCAACTCTACATGGGTAACCATCCTTGAATATCCACTTGACTCAGTGGAATACATCATACCAACACAAGCCACAATCTTATGGCTCTAATACCAGTTTAATGGGGAGCTTCTTCACTCTAGAGCTTTCTTGCTCTACCAAGGCTACTCCTAGCCTAATTAGGGTTACTACTCCTAGCCCCAACCTAGAGGACCCCTTAATCCCCTTTCACCAAGAAACTCTCCCAACAATTCAAGTTTCAGTCCTCTACTGCCAATTCATCAAGTGAGGAAAAACTTCACCAAATGTGCCTAAAGGGATAAAATAAAGTTCATACCATCTTTCCATGGTTCTTGTCACATTCCATGTCATTCTGCATTATTTTGGTAAGTCTATCATACCCACAACTCCAAATTGTTCTGTTTGCCCATGTACACCTAAGAGCCCCTATTAGCCCTCCTAAAAATAAGGAACTAGCTATAAATCCCAAAAATATTGAACAAGGCCACTTGGTGTCTTTAGGAATTTTATTCCTAATTACCTAAGCTTGAATATTTTTTAGGTCTTAGGCTCCTAGGATGACTGTACAGTATGGTGCCAAGAAAACCCTTATTTTAAGGGTTTCAAAGGCAATTCAATGAATCTTTCCCCAATGGTTTCAAAATCCACTTCCAACCTCCTCCTTTGAGTTATGAACTCTTAGTATCCTACTCCTTCATTTCCCATACAATATTTGCACATGTCAATCCATTGTCTTCTCCAAAACTCCATTACAAGCTTTTATTCCACCTTGCCAAGCTTTTCTTGCTTGCCTAGGGCTTTCTTGTAAAACAAGTTAGTTAACTTCCACACAATCCAAAAAATTATTTACATAGTATATATAGATATCACTTGATTCCCAAAGGTCATAGAGTTTCAACAATGGGAACCCTGTCAAAACTGGATAACAAGAATGAAGAATCTAACTAATTTTGAAAACCTTGTTAAATGGTAACTAACAATTAAAAAAAGTGTGCATAGAGACTCTAACCAACCAAAGAAGCTATTCCATTTAGGAAAAATAGTTATTAAATCGAAATCCTTCACTCAATCCTAAAAACTCCATTTTCTTTCAATCAAACTCCTCCTCACACATGTGTTGTCCATACAATGGTGTGTTTGACCCCTAGAAATGAGTTGGAGAATGCTTAAATAGAATCCCTCTTCAATCTCGGCCTTTGGTTCAAGACATAAGTACCCTTGTAGTTCATTCTTCAAAACTATACAAAAAGTTTGTATGTAATTTTACAAAAATTGCAAAGTTGTCAATGAGCAACTTTTTGACAACTTTTGCAATTTCGCAAGTTGAGCCTTCAAACCTGACCAGTTTGTTTCCAAACCTTAGGTAATGAACTCAAAATAGCTAAGGGAAATTTTTGAACACATTTGCACCATTGTAGGCATTTTTCCATGTTTTTCCTCATTGAGCAATTTCTAAGCAATTTTTGCCTACAGGACCTAATTGACAAAATTTGACTTACATTCCAAATCCTACCTAGCCAAACCTCCTAAATTTACCTTGGGACTTTATTCCTACTCCTTATTTCCTCAATAGTTCGTTAGACCATTTAAAAACCAAAAATGAATTAAGGTTTCACCTTTACCCCTAGGTGCTCCTGTACCATAGTCCTTTCCACCCTAAAACCCACCTTTTTACTTCATTAAAATTAGGACTTGAACAAAGCCAATGATACAAAACCTACTTCCACTTTGGAAAAAATGTTGTCTCCAACATTGCAACCATATGATAAATGGGAATAGCACATGCCTGAACCATAACCTAGTTAAATTGGTCTAGTTTTTGGTTAGCTAGGTTGATTACAAGTTCACAAAGAACTGTCATTAGATTTGATACAATAAAACAAACAATAAACTATTCTCAGCTAGTAGGATCAAGAATAGTTTTCCAAGGTGATAAAATTGCATATGTAGATGCATCACTTGCATGCCAGGCATGGAGTGAATTCCCCAATTTATAAAGAATGGTTGGATATAAAGGCTCCATACATTAGCCCAACAATGGAAGACAAGGATGTAACCATGCATGTATTGGCATATTGTCCTTGTGAGGATCCCAAGTATCTACTGCTATTATTAATTTGAGCATCACTATATGATCTAGAATGTTATGAAGTACTGAAGCCAGTAGTAACTTCTCCTATGTCTGTAGAAAATATAGCATAGGTTTAGGGTCCCTTGACTCCCAAGAAATTGTAGCATAGGTTTATGGTAGTAACCCCTTACACTCAACTCTTCAATAAAGTTATTCTCACTACCACAATGACATTACCTCTAAACCATGCAAAGGATGTTGAAGTAGTTCCCAACTTTGAAACAGTCTTATAAGCAATGCAAGATAAAATGCAAATGCAATACATATATTACTATTACTTATGTATATGTATGTATGTATATACATATATAGACATATATATACATATATATATTTATATATATGTATGTATATATATAAATAAACACACATATGTGTGTGTGCTTATGTGTGTATATATACAGAGAGATCTTGGCACAACAAAAAAATTGATCCAACTACATACATTTTCTAGAATCCAAATAATAAAACAATAAAACTTAGTCAACCCATGCTAAGTGACTTACCTCATGATCCTGTAAAAAAATAATGCAGGCTAGGAAAAATGGGTAGAGCTCGCAAGAAATTTTACAAAAACATATCATAGCAGGAACAATCAATTGTTCCTAGCTATCAAGATCAAATACAATTTTCCAAGGTGATAAAATTGCATATGCAGATGTATGTATGCATGTATGTATGGTTATATGTATATATGTATATATGCGTGTTTATATATTTATGTATTCATATGTGTATCTATGTATGTATATATACAAAGAGATCTTGTGGATTGTGGAGATTAGTGGAGACCTAGGATTTCATTGTCATGCCCTTGTGATCTTTGTATATGTATGTATGTACATATATATACATATATGTGTGTGTGTGTACATACATATACACACATATGTGTGTGTCCATGTATGTTTGTATCTATATAAACAAAGAGATCTTGACACAACAGAAAACCAATAAAACTCACTCACCATGTAGCATGGCCATAGATGCGATGGTAACACCTATTGGTAAGTAGATTCCTATTTTTCTCTCTCATTTTTTTCATGTATTAATTTCACTTGAATGATTATTTCTTGGTGGGTATTTTTTAATATTGGATTCATTTTATGCAGGATGCGATGAGGACATTCCTGGATGCACCCGTGTTAGATGTATAAGAATCAGTAAAGAATTGTGATGAATTTCTCATGAGCAATGAAGATGGACTTTTTTGGAGAGTAGTAGGAGGCGATCAAGAAATTCCATGTACTTTAAAGATTGATCCTTTCTTAAATATTTTAGATGTTAATAGGGGATCTAGATGTTGGGGGGGGGGGGGTGGGGCCAAATGATCTTCCACCTTCATGTAGTTGTCCTTGATTAGTAAAAAATATTAAACTATTCTCAAAACCAAGTGAAGCTCAACATTAACCTATGATTGCATGACAACTAACTGTGTGAATCTCTTGGTTTCAAACAATGTGGAAGGACACCATAATTTAATATGCAATCTCAATTTATATGCATATGACATCAGGTGAAGCTGAAAAAACCTAATAAGTTTGCATTTTTGTTAGAGGTTTGCATAGACCTATTAAATAAATGTAAACATGGTGGGTTTTTTCAGCTCCCCCTATTGTCCATGCATAATGAACGCAATTACATGTGCATTCTCGATTTAGAGTGACATTCACAAGTTTATCAAATCAATGTTATGATGTTAATGGGGAATTTATTAATGGAATGAATATATTTTAGATTTTAATGGGGAATTCAAGTGTTAGGGGCGGGGGGGGGGGGAATGAGCTTCCACCTTTACGTGGTTGGCCCTGATTAGTAGAGAATATTGAACTATTCTTTAAACCAAGTGAAGCTCAACACTAACCTATGATTGCATGACAACTAACTGTGTGAATCTATTGTTATTACTTAGACTCATATTGCTTCCTAAATTATGAAAGTAAACATAAGAAATATTTTAGATCTCATTATAACTGGAGAAGTTGGGTGCCTTATCCATGATTATTAAAGCCATGAAAAGAAGGATTGATTTCACCTGCTTAGGAGGAATATCATGAGACCAAAGGTAGAACCATGTCATGACTAATAAATCCATACTAGAAGGCATTGACTTCACCTATTCTTTGTGATGTCCTTGTGGGAAATTTGGGAATACTTATTCCATGTTTGTCAACAATATTTTTTTTAATAATTTAGTAAGCCATCACAATTGTGATGACTTGTTCTGATGGATAGCTATCACTCCCACAACACCGTTGTTGCATACCTATTACTCTTCTGATGGCCTGTTCCAATGGATAGTCATCATATTAATGATTGTCTACTATCACAAATGTGACATCTTGAAGATGAACCCTTTCCCTTCTCATCTACCAAGTTACAATAGATTTTTCTGTTGTAATGATGACAATCACACTTGCTATCACAATTTGCAATAGAAAATGTCTAACACCTATCTGATGGGAGCCAATTCATGGTACTATTGCTTGGGTGGTGGTGTGTCATCACAATTTGGGCCCAATTGTAGTAGTCAGTAGTGTACTTGAAAATGTAAGCCATAAGGGACTTTAGATCGAGTATACTTTTGTGGGTACATTTCCCATTTGAGTATATATTGTTTGAGCCCATACAAAAATGGTGACTGCATTTGATATTGTTGGAAGGTGATTTCCAAGTTGGAAGGATATTTTTCATGATACCATGATTTTTGTATTTCTTATTTTTTTTAAACCATTGATTTTTCTTATTTTGTTTCCAATATGTTGAAGGCTTAAGAAGAAAGTTTAATTATAGTTTATTTAATAGCTAAATACTACAAAATATTTGCAGTGTGTTAATATTGTATTATTCTCTTTTGATGTCAATACATACTATTATCTTTCTCCATTGGAGCATTTTATGAAATAACATCTCTACATAAATATTGTTGTGTGTGATTGTTACTAAATTTTTACTTTTATCCAAATTTAGTCCTAATGAATTGCAAAGGTTTCATACAATTGCATAAGCATAAGCATTTTACATCTTTGTTTAGTTCATGCATATTGAGATCATGTTCATTATGTGCCAAAAGAATAAACAATGTCCTTGTATTATTTATCATAACAACACAATTGATATTTACAATCATTGAATAATGAAATGAAAAAAAAAGCTGAAAGTAAAATGTCTCTCACACAATTTACCATGGGAGTAGCCCTTAGACTATTGCTACATGTTCCTACTCTTTAAAAATTTAATGTCCCCATTTTTGCCAGTATCAAAGTTTAAGAGATTAGCCTATTTTTGTGATCCTTGTAGGCTAATTATTGTGGATAGAGGGTGTTCTAAGCGAGTGGCTTGGCTTGGGAGGGTCTTATCTTCTCCACAATTTAGTGAGTTACAAGTTGGTCTTCATTTCGCTCAGATCAGACTTCATTTGGGCTTTGTTTTGTGTACTTACTAATTTTGGTAAGTTGGGTGTTGATTACATGGACCCTTTCTATTTTTGAAAAGTGGATTTGGTCACATGGAGAAATAATAGGTGTACTCCTATTTCAAATAGTATATTTAAATAATGAGTATTTTGGGAGTCATAATATTCTCAGTGGCCAAATTATTATTAATTCTTTAAATGATTTATTATAAAGTTATAATTAAATTTATAATATCATAGAAGTTGAGGGTTGAGCCATCATTGGAGGGGCCATTTATTTCATTAATATTATGCCTAAGCCAAGTATCAAATGTTGCCAAAAGAGTTAAGTTGGAAAGTTTCAAGAGTTGAGTTCTTTTGGGAAACTTTCACAATTTCAGAAGTTGAGTTCTTTTGGAAACTTTTGTCAACAAAGGCATTATGAATATGAGCTCATTTCATTGGGAAAAGCATGCTTGATTATTTATTTAATTTTATTTCCTTTGTGGCTTTTTCTGAGATCTAATTTTTATGCCCTTGTTAAAGTATAAGGGTTTGAATTCTGGGTTGTTTCATTGGATCTACAACTGAATTATTGTAGACTTGAAACTAAGATTTAATTCTAGAATCACTTTGCAAATAGTTGCTAAGGTAAAACTATTTGCTAGTTTCTCCTACTGTTCTAACTATGTCTAAGGGGATTTGCATTGCTGAAGGTTATTGTTTGCATTTGTGAGAAGATCCATTAGAGTCTTCTACACTAGCTTGCATTTTCATATTGGAGGGTCAATCTAGGCATATTATAGATTGTCATTTTTCATCTAGAGGCCATGTTTGGGTATTGATAACATCTACAACCATTGCCAAAGCTGAGATATGAATCTTGGAGGAGGGACATTATATCTCTAGTGCTTGAGATTTATATTCCAGAAGTTGTGAATTATTAAGGGTTGGAAATACACATCATAAGGCTTGTGTTCCATATTTGTTGGTATTGTGAACTATTATGATAGGTCTACATTTTTAGTTTGAGGGCCTTGGTCTACATTATAAGCTTGCGATCTAATGTTTTGGAGCCAACAGTTTGCCAAAGGCTACCATTACCATAGAATTCAGAACAATCAGTGAAAGAGAAGAGTGCACATGCTATAAAAATTAGGTGCCATTAGTTGCATTTGTAAATTTTAGTTGTTGGGTGATGTGATGCACTCCCCTGCCCACAGGTGGTTAATTATGTGGTGTTCCATGTTCACTAACAGTCATGGCTTTTTCGTGCAATGACAAATGGGCCCTACAATTGGTATCAAAGCCTAGGTTTGGCTTGGTCATGGGTTCAAATCTCCCCAGTGCCTTCCTAACCCGCGTAAGCACTTGCTATGCGCATCGAGATGGAGATTGTTGGGTGATGCAACGCACTCCTCTGCCCACAGGTGGTTAATTATGTGGTGTTCCATGTCCACTAATAGTCATGGCTTTGAAGATTATTGCTCCACTAATGGTATTCATAGATAGAAAACTGTTCCAAGGACTCCACAGGAAAATGGAGTGGCTGAATGCATGAACAAGACTATAATAGAGCACGCAAGGAGCATGAGGTTGCATGCTGGGTTGCCCTTACACATGTGGGCAGAGGCTGTCAATACTACAATATATTTGATTAATAGAGGTCCCTCTACTCCTTTGGGCTATGGTATTCTAGAGGAAGCATGGATTGGTAAGAAGGTGAGTTATTGTTTTCTCAAGACCTTCGGTTGTGAAGCTTTTGCTCATATAGACTCTGAAAATAGAACCAAGCTAGAAGCTAAATCAAAGAAATGTGTCTTTGTTGGATATGGCATTAATGAATTTGGCTATAGGCTTTGGGATTTTGAAAATCTTAAAATTGTTAGAAGTCAGGATGTCATATTCAATGAGAAAGTGTTGTACAAAGATCTGTTGTAGCAACATGAGAAGAAAGAAGATGATTATGTACTGTTGGATGATACTCCAAAATCTAATGTTCCAACCATTCCTCATGATGTGCAACAACTGCAACAACAGATACCACACACACCAGTGAATGTTAGATAGTCAACAAGCAAATTAGACCTCCACAAAGGTTTTCTCCCTCTTTGTATTCTATTTTACTTACTGATGCTGATGAACCTAAAAGTTATGATGAAGCTATGCAGGTGGATAATAAGATTCAGTGGGAGTCTGCAATGAAAGATGAAATGGACTCTTTGCTGAAAAATAAGACATGAGATTTGTGCAAGTTGCCTGCAGGTAAAAAGGCTTTATAGAATAAGTGGGTTTACAGGTGGAAAGAAGAGGAAGGAGGTAAGAAAATATTTAAGGCCAAGTTAGTTGTAAAAGGATTTGCACAGAAAAAGGGAATTGATTTTGATGAGATATTTTCTCTTGTTGTTAAAATGACTTCTATTCGTACTATTTTAAGTCTTGTGGCTACTGAAGATTTGCATTTAGAGTAGATGGATGTTAAAATAGCCTTTCTTCATGGTGATTTGGATGAAGAAATATATATGGCTCAGCCACAGGGTTTTGAGGTCAAAGTTAAGGAGAACTTAGTGTGCCAATTGAAGAAAAGTTTATATGGCTTGAAGCAAGGACCTCGGCAATGGTATCTAAAATTTGACAGTTTTATGCATGAGCATGGATATAATAGGTGTCATTTAGATTACTGTGTTTATTTTAAGAGGTTGGATGATGATAGCTACATTATTTTATGTTTATATGTTGATGATATGCTTGTAGCTGGGTCTAACATGGATCATATTAAGGGACTGAAATGCCAGTTAGAACATGCATTTTCTATAAAGGATTTGGGGGCAGCAAAACAAATCCTTGGTATGAATATTTGTGGAGATAGGAAGAACAGAACATTGACGCTATCTCAAGCTGATTATGTTGAGAAGGTGTTGCAACGTTTCTCTATGGAGAATGCTAAAGCTATCAACACACCTTTAACTAGTCATTTGAAATTGACTAAGGAAATGTGTCCCAAGACACAAGAAGAGGAGGATAAGATGTCCAAGGTACCCTATTCTTCAGCTGTAGGAAGCTTGATGTATGCTATGGTATGCACTAGGCCAGATATTGCACATGCAGTGGGAGTCATTAGTAGGTATATGAGTCATCCAGGATTTGAGCATTGGAATGTTGTCAAGTGGATTCTTAGATATTTGAGAGGAACATCCAATAAGTATTTACACTTTGGGGGCTCTACTACTAATTTATAGGGCTATGTTGACTCAAATTTGGCTGGGGATATTGATACCAGGTGAAGTACTATAGGTTATGTCTTTACTGTTGGTGGGGCAATTGTGAGCTGGGTTTCTAGGTTATAGAAGATTAATGCTCTATCCTCTACAGAGGCAGAGTATGTTGCTACTACCGATGCAGCCAAGGAGATGATATGGCTTTAGTTCTTCTTGAAATAATTGGGACATCCTCAGAAGGATAATTATTTGTTCACAGATAGTCAGAGTGCCATTCATCTTGCTAAGAATTTAGCTCTGCATTCTAAGACCAAAGACATACAATTGCGATACCATTTCATTCGGTTAGTTTTGGAGGATGGACAGTTAAAGCTAGAGAAGATACATACCAATGACAATCCAGCAAATATGTTGACAAAGGTTGTAACAAGGGAGAAGCTGAACTCCTCTTCAGCTTCGGTTGGTCTTTTAGACTGACCATGAATAAAAGAACAACAGAGTCTAGAGTGGTTTGATCCAGTGGGAGCCCCATGTGGTAGTGGTATTGGTACAGGATCAGTCTCCAAGTAGGAGATTGTTGTTTAGTGTGGAGCCTGATCAGTCCCCAAGTGGGAGATTGTTAGATTATGGTGACTAATTAGGAAAGTACTGTACATGGTAGCCGACATATTATGGACAACATATGGCCGACATGTTATAACCCTAAAGCGGTTTAATACTTGTATAAAAGGGTTTACGGTTAGGTATTTTCATTATGTTGTGATGCGAAATTGGTTCTTGCGGCAGTATTGAGCTGTAAGGGATTACAGATTGTAATTAGGTTGTAATCACTGGATTGTAATAAGATCAGACTTGTTGTTTGGTGGACGTAGCCCAGGGATTGGGTGAACCATGTTAAATCTTGGTGCCTTGTGTTCAATATAATTTCATGTTGGAATTTTAGTATCAATTCTCCAATTTGATATTTCCTTCAATTGTATTTTCACATTTTATCAAATAAATGTGAAATTCAGTATTTCTTTGGTGCATCATATATATTTTCAAAATAACTATCTTTGCAAGGAATTGGTGTTAAATGGTATATTCAAAGTACTAGCAACAAGAATGCATGGGACACATATAAAATTAGAAATTCATAACATAGACAAGGAATTAGTAGAAACAAAGATAAGATTTCATGCATATTGCTAGTTTGATAGTTGAGTTAGGTGAGGGACATTACAGTGCTATTAGAGAAATTTTCTAAAATCCTATGGGGTAGGAAATTTATTTTATTTTCAAATTTTTTGTTTCATATGGAGTGACCAACACTCTAGTTTTTTTCAGCTATGGAAAAATATAGGAGGCCTAGTAGTTCCAGGAGCCAGTGGAGTAGTGAGGAAGATAAAAGGAAATTAAATGCCTTGAGGGAGAGTACGGAGAAAGTTAAGCTTGGTCAGCAGAGGTTGGAAGAGAGATTTTCAAATCCTAAGATGGTTGAGAGAGCCACAAGGTGCATGCTTTCTACCTTTAGAAGGTTACCAAGAAGGAGGCTTGAGTTTTCCTTGACAAGTGTCCATGATGCAAATGGACCTATATTTAATATGAAACTTGCTAGTCGTATCCACAGTGTTGATGATGGACTTATTTCATTGGGAAATGTGGTTGTGTTAGTAGTATAGGATAACAACACTGAGCTTCAATAGGTTGAGGCTCTAAGAGTTGTTGCTGTAGTTATCATAGAGATAGTTGATGCAATTGTTACTACTGATACTTCACACTCTCTCAAGGATGAGATTATTATTAGAGATTTGTATGTGAGCTATCATTGTGTTGCTACAGTGTAGGAGGTAGCTAATTCCTTAGGTGGGACCAAGGCACATACAGATTCACCTAGCTATGATGTTGGTGATTTGGACATTATAGCAAAGTCAGTAGATGGTGGTTCATGCTCCAGCATTATTGATGTACAACCTAACATTGAGTCATGTGTGTAGAGTTAGGTGTCAATAGTTGAGGCTTTATTAGGAGATGTGGATGAAAATATTATGGACACATTTGATGATGCTATGAGTTGCATCGGATATGATATCATTTTCTAAGTATTAACTAATGAATTTGAGCAGGTTTTGGATTGGTCCCAGGATCAGTGTTTATAGGATCTATCTTTTGAGGTGGAAGTTGAGACATGCAAGGATATTGATATTGTGAGAGCTTCCATTTCTTTAGATGAGGATATGATTGAGGTACATAGTAGTTGTATCTCAGATGTAGAGTTGTGCGAGGTTAATAGCACACATGTAGCGAGTGATCTTTTGGTAGGTAGTTTTGATTCGATTTCCTATCATAGTGCAGTTAGTGAGACAAAGAGCTTACATAAGAGGTAGCGGTTACAAAGGCATCATGTGACCACTCAGTTGAAGATAAACTAAAGTGACATCTCTTTAGCTTTCAAGAATTATGATGTGATCTATTAGATGTTGGCTACATCTGGTTGAGGTGCTCCTAAGTTTGATGAGTGCAGTGATATTACTCTTTCTCTAGTAGAGGTTCATGTGCTTTGAGAGGCTATCAAGATCTTGAAGCATAACTATTCATAGCTAGTTGTTGATAGGGATTACCTTCTAGAGTGGGGTAACACCTATTATGAGACATTGTTAGAGAAAGAGGAGGAGATGGTTGAGCTCACCCAAGAGCTTGAGGTGATTGTGGACTCTCTTTAGTGTACTTAGTTGGTTCTTCAAGAGTCACAGTCAAGATTGGATGAGGTGACCACGGAGTTGGAGCATGTTCAAACCACACTAGCTCCAAATCCAGTTCAGTTGCATATTGTGGTTGGTGGTGAGTTTGCTTCTATAGTTGGGGATGATAGACGTGATAGTGTGGTTGACACATTCATCCAACATATGGGTGTAGTAAGTACAGAGGAGGTGAGAGCATTAGTGGAGATAAGCTCTCATGGTGATTTACTTCCTTCGACCAAAAGAAAACCTATTTCTTCAATTCATACAGCTGGTACCATTAGATTTTTGGTAGGCCACATTTGTAGAGGAATCATTTGTGGGTTACAAGGGAGCAGGTTTAAGCTTCCACATATAATTTTTACTAGTACAGAGTCTTTCATGGATTATCTTTTGGGGAGTTTGGATGTGTAGGATTCATACATAGTGTCTGAGGTTACTCTCATTTGAGGATTTCATGCTATTTAGAGGTTGGTGGGAAAGATTGTAGAGACTTTGTCTACTATGCTTTCCCATAGGAATTTTGAGGTCGGGCTTGCTGAGAGCATTGCCTAGGATCCTACCTGACTGATAGTTTAGAGTCAAAGATTGGAGCCATCTTCTAATTCCTTTTTTGATGATGATGATCCCTTGATAGAGATTGGGATATTTTATTAGAATTACATTGTGATCAGTGCTCATCAATTTTATTTTGTCCCATAGGTAGAGGACATGCTTTCATGTTAGTGTGGGTTGGCTCTAGTTTTGTATCATCCGCTATGAGATGGCTTAGCACCATCTTTTACAGATGGGATTGATAACTATAAATTAGATCCCTTGCAGTATCTACATACCTAGGACAATTTGGTAGAGGTTGGAGTTTTTGGTAGTGTTTCAAAGTACCTATGGTTGTTACCATCTACATAGTGTAGTTGGGTGTGAGTGTCAATTTGATGGGGACTCAGGTGTAGCTAGAGTTGGTATTTCAATTGCAGGGTTGAGTTCTGATGTGTTTTTCCTTCCTTAGCACCTACAGTGAGTTTTTAGATGATTCTGATGTTGATGTCAATTATTTGAGTAGTGGTGCTATAGGAGTTGCTTGTACATAGTAGGGATAGTACATAGTTCTACCCTTGGGATCCAGGTGATCTGAGATGTTCATTTTGATCTAGTATTGCTTAGGAACAAGTAATCTTAGGGAGGGAGGACTATAATGTGCCCATTTTTTTCAGTATCAGAGTTTGAGAGATTATCCTATTATTGTGATCCTCGTAGGCTAATTATTGTAGATATAGGATCTTCTAAGGGAGTGTCTTGGCTTGAGAGGGTTTGATCTTCTACATAATTCAGTACGTTACAAGTTGGTCTTCATGGCTCAGATCAAATTTCATTTGGTCTTTGTTTTGTATACTTACTAATTATGGTAAATTGGGTGTTGATTGAGATGGATCCTTTCTATTTTTTGAAAGTGCATTTGGAAGGTGTACTCCTATTTCAGCCAACATATTTAAATGATGAGTATTTTAGGAGTTATAATATTCTTAGTGGCCAAATTATTATTAATTCATTAAATAATTTATTATAAAGTTATAATTTAATTTTATAATATCATGGAAGTTGAGGGTTGAGTCGTCATTGGAAGGGGCTATTTATTTCATTAATATTATGCCTAAGCCAAGTATTAAATACTTCTAAAAGAGCTAAGTCGGAAAGTTTCAAGAATTGAGTTCTTTTCAGAATCTTTCACAATTTCAGAAGTTGAGTTCTTTTGGAAACTTTTGTCAAAAAAGGCATTATGAATATGAGTTCATTTCATTAGGAAAATTATGCTTGATTATTTATTTACTTTTGTTTCCTTTGTGGCTTGTTCTAAGTTCTAATTTTCATGCCCTTGCTAAAGTATAAGGGTATGAACTTTGGGTTGTTTCATTGGATCTATAGCCAAAGTATTGTAGACTCAAAACTAAGATTTAATTCTTGGATTGCTTTGCAAATAGTTGCTAAGGTAAAACTATTTGCTAATTTCTCCTACTATTCTAACTATGTCTAAGGAGATCTGCATTGTTGAAGCTTATTGTTTGCATTTGTGAGAAGATCTATTAGAGTCTTCTACACCAGCTTGCATCTGCATATTGGAGGGTCAATCTGGGTATATTTCAAATTGCCATTTTTCATCTAGAGGCTGTGTTTGGGTATTTCTAACATCTACAACCATTGCCAAAGTTGAGATATCAATCATGGAGGAGGGACATTATTTCTCTAGTGCTTGTGATTCATATTTAGGAGGTTGTGAATTATTAAGGGCTGGAAATACAAAGCACAAGGCCCACGTTCCATATTTCTTGGCATTGCAAATTGCTATGATAGGTCTACATTTTTAGTTTAAGGGTCTTGGTCTACATTATAAGCTTGTGATCTAATGTTTTGGAACTAGCAGTTTGCCAAAGGCTGCCATTACCATAGAATTGAGGAGAGACCAGTGAAAGAGAAGAGCACATATGCTATAAAAATCAGATGCCATTAGTTGCATTTGTAAATTTCAGTTTTTCTAGAAGTTCAATATGATTGCATGCTGGCATTTTAGTATCAATTGTCCAATTTGATATTTCCTTCAATTGTATTTTCACATTTCATCAAATAAATGTGAAATTTAGTATTTCTTTGGTGCATCATATATATTTTCAAAATAACTATCTTTACAAGAAATTGGTTTTAAATGGTATATTCAAGTTACTAGCAAAAAGAACATAAGGGGCACATATAGATATGAATATTCATAACATAGACAAGGAAGTAGCAAAAACAAAGATAAGATTTCATGCATATTGCTAGTTTGATAGTTGAGTCAAGTGAGGGACATTACAAAAAATGAATAACATGATAGAATTAAAAGAGTAAGGAAAGGGTCATGGGCACTAGTCATTGCCTGTAATGACTAGATGAGTACCTACTTGATTATTGTTCCACATCATGTTCCCTCTAACCATCCAAATCCTACATGATAAGAAGAAAAATGTTAGATCCAATGGATCTAAGCAATGCTAGTATCTATCACTTTCATATTCCTAAGATGCTACTCATTTTCATAAAATAGGAAGGTATACTAGTATTAAAGAGGCATGAAATCATATCAAAACTCTTTTATTTCCAACATTTCTACTTATTGTGCAACATCCTATATCTAATAAGTACATGAATACAACCATAGACTCCCATAAGGGTTATTGAGCCCGACATACTTATTAGAAATAAGACTTGTGAGGTTGATCTTAACAAATACAATACAGTAGTAGAGGAGAAACAACTAGAGGGACATAAACTTCAATTCTTGTATGAAAAATATTGATTCAAGTTTTTGAGTAGAGAGAAATTAAGCAGCAGACAAGTGAATATGCATTCAAGAGCGGGGAAATGTAGCTTACAATCAGAATGAAACAATTTTTCAAAATAGTAATCACACCTACAAACTAAACATAAAATATGCATTATAACAGAGGATAAAGGATTGTGCATGCTTATCCATTTTTGAGTTCAAGAGTGTTTTACAAAGACGAGTTTCATTTCATCAAACTTAATGGAATAGATTAGTACTTTTCAAGTATCAACAATTCTCAAATTGTTAGGGTTGATAGGGATTAAAGGTTTTAGAAGTGAAACATTTCAAAGAGAAATGCTATGAGCCAGTAATGGACAAGTTTTACTACATTTTGCACCAATTTTCTATAGGAAAAGAAGATTAAATGCTTACTGATAACAAGCAAGGTAAAGGAAGCAAATACTTCAATCTTAAATTAGTAACATTATGCTGAAACTTTTACAACTATTTGAAAGTATTGGAAAGGAATGTAACAATCAGCAAGGATGCAACTTCAGTAAAGCCAACAACAAAGGGAGTAATAGCCAAAAGCTTAAATGTATAGCTTGTGTAGCATTTCAACAACTAAAATCAACAAACAAGGCACAACTTCAAAATAGATGCATTAGGCAATATTATAAGATCACTACAAGATGGCTGACATGTATAAGAAAATGTATCAGAAATGATAAGATCTTCAACATGAAACCCCATTTATAGTAGCCAAAGAAGCTTACTATTAGCATTATGAAAGAAACATAGTATGAAGTTGTATTGGTAGTTTTGAATTGTATTTGTGTCAAAAAGAGCTAGTAATCTCCCAAATTTAGTGAGATTTACATTAATATTGGCCCAACAAAGGACCCAGTCACAAAAGTCTCCATTTTAAAAGAAGAAAATATTCATGAGAGGAATGCAACATAAAAGGAATAAAGGGTTTGATGTCAAATGCCCAGATCACAACACAACTTTAGAATGGTGTTTGAATTTCAAATACCCAACTACGACAGCAAAGAAATGGGCTCCAGAAATATGCACTAGTAAATTTGGACCTATTTTTTGATGCTTGGTGGTCAAAATTTTGATGCTTCCACATCAAAAATGTCACTAGAATTGTATCAAAAGTTTGACACATCCATGGATGTTGATTTATCAATGAGATACTTTGTCAAAAATTAGCCCTATCTATGCAACATGGCAAGATCAAACTACTAGTTTGAAATGTCAAAATATCGATGGCATCCAAAGATGACTTGATGGGTTTGTCTTACCACTGACGGTGGGCCACATTGAAATATCAACTTGCACCAAAGAATATTCAATGGGTTTTTCATAACATCGATGGCAGACTGCGTTGAAATATCGATGACAGTCATAGTTTTTAAATAAAAATCAAATGGAGCTTGAAGGTCTACCCATGCTTGAAGTACTAAATTCTTATTTTACCACTTAGTGGAGAGAAGTATACAGTCAAGGGATAATGATTTTTAGATCTTGTCACACACATAGTTAAGGGGTTGAACTTTGAGTCTTGTAGTCTGAAAGAGGCCTCTATAAAGTTGTTTGCATCTGTATTGGTTTTGAGAACATTTGGGTTTTGAGTTACCATATCAAGGGGTATGAACCTAGTTTCCTATTTAAGCATGTTTAAGGGCCCATTACTCAAGTGCACATAATGCAGTCTATTTAAATCCTCATCACTATGAATAGGAGGACATCATTTTGAAATGAGCTATAGAAGAATATATATAGGGTTAGGATAGGCTATCTTTAGGCATGATGTGGCTATATAGCTTGAGATAGAGCTATGGATTAAAATTCTACCATGAACCAAGTATGAATCCGGCCACATCGGTAAAACTACCAAATAGACATTCAGTGAGGTTTTTTATAAGACTATTGATAGATCCATTCAAAAGGAATCCATGGTCACAAATCTTTAAAACATAGGGCACAAAATATTAACATAGCCTTACTAGATATAAATATTTAAAAAGCTTTATTGGGAAAAAAAACATAAATATAATCAAATTCGTATTGTTGTGTAAGAAAAAATGTTTTCTCATATAGTGCATATGTCCAAATTAAAACAAAAATTCATGTAATTAGATTATACCAACAATGAAGGGAAGAGAAGACAATCAACCTCTTCTATATCGATTATAATTTGACCCAAATTTTGAGCAACCTTAATGATGAGATCTCTCCATAATTTAAACCTACCTTCCCAATATAACCTTTTCCTACTGAAAAACCTTGCACTTGTTATCACATCATCATCCCAATCTTCTACTTGACTTTTTATAAAATCACACACTGCAGTCCCTATTAATGCCAGTAAGGCTAAAAGAATTCAATCTTTGTTTTGTTGACAGTTTCATACCCAATAACTAAAATTCAATCCGAAGCCCTTTCTTCTTAAGCTAAAGTAGATTGAGAGATGAATATATCAATCAAAGCACAAGTTAATTAGAAAGATTATGAACACTTGTCTTTGTAATTTTGTTTCTTATCCTTCTCCATTGGCTTTGCAACTATTACCTGATTGAGAAAATCAACGAAGTAGTAAGTATCTCTCTAACAACGGTTGAAAAACCACATAAATATATCAATGAATAAAGCTAATGTGAATTCTAATGGACTTTATAATCTATATTTTGATATCAGGTTAACACTACAAACATAGGAGCTTTAAAATAGAAACAAAACTATCATGTACAAAAAATAAAAGTGATATTCAATAGAAGGGTGCACAAGAACAAAATTATTTGAATGGAAATTTTAAAAATAACCTATATCTTGAAATTAGGATCTTTATTAGGACCATCAATAGTTTTTCCATCAAGTTCTTTGATTGCTTTATCAAGGTCTTGTTACAAAATAGATGATACCCATTCAACGACAAACCATTTAGAAGAAAAGGCTTGGAAAAATATGGGAGATTTGTTGAGCTTCATTACCTTTGCTAGAAGGACTTGAGTTCTTGCATATTTATCATCCCAACTGAATATATATACATTTTCCTCAACACTCAACATATGGCCATTTACTTGAATGTAGTTAAGGTAAGATTCATTTGCAGTGGGTCTTTGCAACCATGTTGCTCCCCAAAGTAATCCATCTTGCATAAATTTAATGAATATATATTAGGCATATTCAATTTATTTTGCTATTCATTAATTTAGAAGGTTTATGGTAGGATATACTTACATGATATTTAGAATAAGAACAGTAAAATGGGAAAACATCAAACTTTAATGAATCACTATATGCATCTTTGTATTTATCAACAAACTCGAAAACCTAGCCACCCACACAAACCATCCCATTGTCATAGTAAGAAGTAAGAGAATCATTCAATATTGAGATGGTTTCTTTAGAAATCAACTGTATACAATTTATTATAGGACATTTTCACACGAATAAGTATTCTATATAATGGCTATTGAAACAAAATATTAAAAAACCTATATAAAAAAATACTAGAGTATAAAGAAAAGTCACCTTAATAATCATATCTATCACTATACACAAATTCTTCTTAATAAAAATGATACTAGTATTATGGGTGTTTCCTATCACACTCAATATAATCATTAGAAAGTGGCCAACATGAAAAATATTGATTGAAAGACATGAAACATGTCATTGATTTAAAAGTTAATCTCTTGAATAACAACACAAAAGATTATGAAGAATAACTAGTTGGACTTCATCATCACACACGTACATTGTATGAATATATGTTGAAAGCATACAATCTATAGATAACAATGTATACAGTTAGGATTTTTTTATTTATGTTTATGGGTAAGATTGTGTGTGATTTTTAACATTTTTGGTCATACTCAATGACCCATCATTAGAATGAGAGAGTTAAAAATATGAAGAGTTATAATTTCTCTACCCAAATTGAGGTTTGGAGGAGGAGATAAGAATAATGGTGGTCTATCGACTTGAAAACCATGGAGGCTGTGGTGAGAGGCAAAACATTTTCAGAAGCAACATCAGAGCCCAGATTATGAGCATCCACTTTTACACACTGTGAGGGGTGTCCATGTCCTCCGATCTCTCCCAACATTTGTGATCCATGTAATGCCTACCCCTACTTGACTTTTTTGATTGTATTGTCAGATTCTTTTAGGCTAGTTTTGTGATTATGTTTTATGATTACCAGTACCCAGTTACCAGATTTGATTATATGTTATTTCATACTTAGCTGATTATATGATGAGTTACTTAGTTATTCCATGTGTTTATGTTTATTCGTTGGATGATGATAGATGTAGGTTCATTCAATGATTTTAGTTATCTCATGATGATTAGTAGATGAATAATTTTTATGTAGTTCTATGGTTACTTACCCCATACTTGCCTTATACTTTATGTATGACATTCCTGATATGGTTGAGGGAGGGAGTCATAGTCACCTACTATTCAGAATCTAGATGGTGTACCACTTCTCATCATTGTCTTTTCACATTAGAATATATATGTATGTACATGCATAGATTTTATGCAAATTGCAAGTACCGGGCATTGACTTCCCTGAATTGCCAGGATGAGCATACCCTATCATAGTAACTCAATGGTATAAGTGTGGAGATAACTTTTGAGTCCAAATCCTTACCTAAGCCAATTGTCCTAGAAAATAGGACAAGTATCTAAGTTAGTTTCACCTTTCCGAATTTTTTGGTTTGACCCTGGAGTTTGTATGTGTGCTTTGTCATTTAGTTGAGTTGTTGTATTGGATTTGTGGGTTAGTTGTGATTTTCAATTATAATTAAATCCAATTAAAATATAATTTAATGGAATTTTTATAAAGAAAAATCAATATTTAAATTTTTTTAATTAATTAAGAAATTAATTAAATAAAAGAATTATATTTAATAGATTTTATTAAAGGCTAGTTTAGTTGTATCTATATTTATTTAATTTAATAATTATTATTTAAAAGTTTTATTTTTAATAATAAATTCTAAATAATATTATTAGTTGAATTAATAAATATATTATTAAAACATGTTGAGAATTAATTAAAGAGAGAAAGAAAATAATTCAATAAATTTCATTTTAATTAAATTGCATAAAGTTTGTGCATGAAATTTAAAATATAATTAAATAATAAAAGATAATGATCAAGGAGTCTTCACATGTGATTGCACAATCAAAGCCCTAAATTTAGGGGAGAATCTTTATCAAGAAATTAGAGTTCATTTCTCCATACACAGGTTTGGAGGAGGTAACTTCCAGGAAGAGGGTTTTCGAAGGGAAGGAAAATTCTTGCGTGTTTTGAGCATTCATTATTTTAGCATTAGATCCAGGTAGGATCTTGTGGGTTTGTGCAGTAGTTGCTCATTCTTGATTTCTCTATCTTCTCCATGTTTGTGAATTTGTTTTCAGAATTAATTTGA
Organism: Cupressus sempervirens; assembly: GCA_028749045.1. Taxonomy (NCBI): domain Eukaryota; kingdom Viridiplantae; phylum Streptophyta; class Pinopsida; order Cupressales; family Cupressaceae; genus Cupressus; species Cupressus sempervirens. Next base: position 294,507,919 of record CM053787.1, read on the forward strand.
ATTTGAAACCCTTGTATGTGATTTTATCATTCTTCATTTGAAAAACCTTTGTATATGAATTAAATCTAAAACCCTTGTTCGTGATATTATTGTTTTTTATTTTGAGATTATCTATATATAAATTGGAAATATGAAACTCTTGTTTGTGTCTTTATTGTTCTTCATTTTCAAAAGCATCTGTAATGAATTGAGGGATTGAAACTCTTGTTAATTTGAGGTTTTGTATATAGATTTGTTAAAATTGGGATGTTGATTTTGAAAAGAAAACCAATTTTATTTTATAGATATTGACTATTTGATCTAGAGTTCTATATGAGGTTTTGTTGGAAAATTTATCAATATATAATAAAAATAATAATAATGTAATTACACAGTAATTTGTAATTACTTTGTAATTAAATCATTAAACATTAAAAGATAAATATGGGGGGGCTTTTTTTTATTTTATTTAAAATGTATCTAAAATTGTAAATGCATTTCCACAAATCCATAGTACTAATCTTGTGCTTCTAGATTTTGATTGTGTGTGTCTTATTTGAGCCAAAATTAAACATTTTGGGTCACACTTGTTAGAAATGCTTTAGAATAATTGAGAGGGGGGGGGGGGGGGGGTGTGAATCAGTTATACAAGATTTAAATGTCATATTCAAAATTTTTCACTAAGTGTAGTGAGCCCATTCAACCATTCATTCGTCCAAGCATTAATTTTTCTAATCAGCAAGTTACTATAAATCAACATACAAGCATAACACATAAAAGATCAAAACATAACATAGTTATTTATGTGGAAAACCAATTTGGAAAAAACCATCAGTAACATGCTACTCAATTCTCACTCTTCTAAAGTGATGACCTATGAAAAGCCTACCCAATTAAAGGCTTACAACACACTGTTAAATGTGACCTTGTTAGAGGATTTAACCACCCTATTAGAAGTGGGCCTTGTTAGAGGACTTAAGAACATTCACTTGGAATGCCACCCTGTTAAAGGATTTACAAATGGTTGTTAGGCCAACCTAAGTCCATAGGATTTTCCTTCTATCCTAATTGATACAATTGGTAAAGAGTAACAATTAGGGATTTTGACCTAATTATAGCATACAACTCAACTTGCAGATCTCAGATCACTTCTTAGCTCATACCATTGCCTGGCCTTCAATCTTTGCAACTCTAATAGCTTTCTCTCCTTTCAAGCTTAGTCTCCTTGAGTCTCCATGCTCAATGTACTAGTGCAATCATCTCTTCTTGACCACTTGTAGAAGTAGAGCCTCTATGCTCTTCCTTCTCCTAGATGCCTTCTTCTTGACACCTTTCTAACCACTTTGCAATTTGGATCTTTAGCAACAACAACATCAACAACATTTGCTTCTTGGTCTATGATTCCTTAAATATAAGTCTTGGAGCTCCTTTTCCCACTCAATTCTTCCATTCTTTAATTTCAATTCATATGGATTAGGTAGGATTCATTGTATCTAACCCATATGTTATTTCCTCTAGAAACTTCTTGAATAATCCTTTTTGAATTCACCCAAAAATGGTTTACATAGAATTTTGTGCCAACAACTCATCATCCTTATCCTCCAAATGGTTCACAAAATTCAAGGTAACCACTAAGTCGGCTCAAATTTGGTGAATCTTTGTCATTTAAAATAATGTAGCAACTCAACACTATTGAAATACTGGTGCTCGAAACATATTGTTTTACTCGACATCAACTGTATTTTTACTAATGCTCGACACCTAAAGTTCACTCGGCACCAACTAAGATTTTATGATGCTCAGAACCTAAACTTCACTCGGCACATGAAGATCACTTGGCACACACTAGAATTTCCTATTACTCGGCTCCAACTAAGAATTTGCTTAGCCTCAACTAGCTTGCTAGGCACCCACTAATGACCTTAGTTTAAGCTTTGTAGCCAACCTTGTTACAACTTCTTCCTTCAATGTTTCTAAGTGTGACCAACCTTTGTATCTTTGAATATGTTATCAATACATCATTTAACCATTGTCTTAACTAATCCTCACACTTCATTACAACATCATAACTCAACCTTTCCCTTAGGTACTATTATTACATCTTATTGATCAAATCCTCTTCATCAATCAACTAAGTGATAGTACTTGAATCTTATAAGCAAATGCCATTCCTACAAATAGCATGTTTGACATCAATGACAAAACAATGATTAAAAAAATTCTATTAACAACAATCTTCCTCTTTGATCTTCAACATTGAGCTTTTCAATCTGATTTCCAACAATCTCCCTCTTTGGCATTGATGGCAAACCAAACTGATCAACCATCAAACTAAACTATTCAACCACAAGCTAACTAGGTTAAAACAGTAAGTCAAATGCCAAAAATTAATTGTGTTACTATCAGTTTTCACATCTCTCTCTATTATTCTAACTGCTTCATTTTTGTTTCTCCCTCTTAGCTATAGTATCCTTTCTTTTCTTCTCTCCCTCTATATGTATTCCTTATTTTCTACTATACTCTGTTCTGATCAGCTTCTTCATCTTCTGTCTACTTCTCCTTCTATCTTCATTTGATTAGTTTCTCACAAATTCTCCCTCTTTGACAACAATGCCAAAGATGTATTAGCATCTTAATATGAAAGTGTAGCTTTTGCAAGTTCATTCAATTTCTCCCTTTGTCACCTTGCTTGTGAATGATTTGGAACTTCAACACTTTAATTACTTTAGGCATGAATCCTAAAGTAAACATCCTCTGCATCAATGTGTAAAATCTCTAACAATCAATTCATTTGATGTAGGGTAGTCTTGCTTATTCTTAAGTAGCCTTGGTTAGGGGTATCACCCCTAACTTACCTCTAAGATACTCAAAAAGAATCTTTAGGTAGTGCTTTTGTGAAGATGTCAGCAATCTATTCCTTTGAGCTAACATACTCCATCTTCACTTGTTTATCTTCCACCAATTCTCTTACATAGTGATACTTGATTGCAATGTGCTTGGTTTTAGCATGCATTATAGGGTTCTTTGATATGTTGATAGCACTTGTATTATCACAATAAAGTATCACAAGCTCATTTACTTCTTCCTTCATACATTGCAACAAATGTTTGATCTATACAATATTGGTGCAATTTATAACAACTGCAACATATTCAGCTTCAATAGTGGACTGTAAGGTACAACTTTACTTTTTGCTGATCGATGTAATCAATCTTTTTCCCAAGAAAAGTGCTCCTCCACTGGTTCTTTTTCTGTCATCAATGTTACCTCCCCAATCTGCATCATTGTAGGCTCTTAGCTCAAACTTTTCACTCCTCTTGTAGTACAAACCATAGTCATCAGTTCCTTTTAGATATCTCAATATTCTCTTTACTACCATTAAATAATTTTCTCTTGGATTTGTAAAAATATTTTCACTATTCTAATAGCTAATGCAATGTCTGGCCTACTATGTACAACATATTGCAGCTTTCCAATCATTGATCTATACAATGTCTGGTTCACTTCAGTAGACTCATCTTTCTTGGATAACTTATGTCCTATTGCCATTGGTGTGCTGACTGGTTTTGAATCTTCTAATCCAAATGTTTTGAGTATCTCCTTAATGTATTTGGATTGGGTCACAAATATGCCATGCTTCAATTGATGTACTTGTAATCCAACAAAGAATTTGATTTCTCCAAACATTGACATGTCTAACTCATGCTTCATTTGATTAAAAAAATCTTTGCATAGAGCATCTTTTCCTCCAAATATTATATCATCAACAAAGATTTCTAATATCAAAATGTCTTTACCTTTTTCAACTTTGAAGTACAAGTCATTGTTGTCATCTGTTCTCTCAAATCCTATCTTCACAAGATATTTTTGTAGTCTCTCATGCCACACTCTAGGTGCTTACTTTAATCCATAAAGTGCTTTCTATAGTTTGTAGACCATGTCCTTATTCTTGTCATTAACAAATCCCTCTAGTTATTCTATGTAGACTTCCTCTTCTAGTATACCATTCAAAAAAGTAAACTTGACATCCATTTGGTAGACTTCACAACTTTTGTATGCAACATATGCAAGCAGTGTTCTTACTCCTATTCTTGCAACATGGGAAAATGTTTCCCCATAATCTAGTCCTTCTTCTTATGCATAGCCTTTGCAAACTAATTTGGCTTTGTTTCTTGTTAGCTCACCATTCTCATCAAGTTTTTTTCTAAACACCCATTTGGTACCAATCACATTCTTATTAGTTGGTCTAGGAACTAGGGTCTAGGTTTTGTTCTTCTCAATCTGATCTATCTCCTCTTCCATAGCTTTATACTAGTCATCATCTTGTAGTGCATCCTTCACTATTTTGGGTTCAACCTTGGTCAACAGAAATGATTCATTCCTAAGTCTGTTCTTTGTCATTGGTTTCGCGTCCTTGTCACCAATGATTTGATTTGTAGGGTGATGTCTTCTTACATACTTGGCTAATATTGGTTCTGTCATTATTTCCATGTTTGATCCTTTAGCTTTAGAGTCATTTAGCTCTTCTTCATCTAGTATTTCATCATCTCTTTCATGTATACTATCTTCAGAATTAGAATGTGTATTTTTTACATTCTACATCTTGGCTTCTGAAAGTAGCTCGACATTCCCTAGCTATGACTTGATTGATACTGAAATTTTTTGTTGATTCCCATTTGATTTGCAACATTGTCTTCAATAGTCATTCCTTCATAGAAGTATACAAAGGATATATAATCCTCTAATTGCTTGGACTTATCAACTTGAACTTCTCCATGCTCATCAAAATTTACATTTGCACTCTCCACAATCTTTTTAGTGTTAGTGTTCAAACACTTATATGCTTTGCTTCTAGTGGAGTATCCAAAGAATATGCCTTCATCACTCTTTGCATCAAACTTGCCATTTCTAGTAGCTTTAAGAATATAGAATTTACAACCAAAAAATTTGAAATATTTTACATTAGGTGAGTGACCATACCATAGTTCAAAAGGTATTGCATTTGTACCTTTCTTAACTTGAACTCTATTTAGTGTGTACATTGCATTGCTTATAGCTTCTCTCTAGTGCTTTAGTGCAACATTTTTCTCCATCATCAAGGTTTTAGCATAGTCAATCATTGATCTATGTTTTCTTTCAGCAATACCATTTTGTGCTGGAGTTCTTGGTGCTGATATTTTCCTTTTGATGCCTTTTTCATTGCAAAATATCTCAAATTCTTTTAATGTAAACTCATCTCGTCTGTCTAACCTTAGGCATTTTAGATTTTTCCCTATTTCCTTCTCAACTCTGACCAAATACCACTTCAACATTTAGAATGCATCATTTTTTCTTTAAAAACATAGCAGTCATCATCCTTGAATAGTCATCTACAAATAGCATTATGTATCTATCTCCTAGGTAGCTTTGCACCTCTATTGGACCACATAAGTTTGTATGGACTAGCTCTAGTACTTCTTTGGAAGTGCATGTTTTACTTTTGAAACTAGACTTAGTCATCTTCCCTAGTTGACATTGTTTACACATTGTGTTTTTAGGTTTCTTCAATTTGGGCAACCTTGTGACCTTCTTTTTTTTGCTGATACTAATTAGATTATCAAAATTAACATGACACAGTCTTTTATGCCACAACCACACATCATCAAGTTTAACAACAAGACAAGTTGCATCTTCCATATTTAGGTAAACTAGATTACTCCTAGTTTTCTCACCTTTTCCTATTATATTTCCATCAATGTCATAGATCTTTGCAGTTTTGTTTCCAAATTCAACTTTGCAACCTACATTGCCTAACTAGGATACACTCAATAAATTGTAGTTCAATCCTTCAACATAGTATGCATTATCAAATGAAATTTTCTCTATGAGTTTAATAGAGTCTTTTCTTTTGATTTGACATGGAGCATTATTACCAAATCTAACACTATTTCCATCATATTGAGTAAAGGTAATGAACTTATTTTTGTCTCCTATCATATGATGTGAGCATCCACTGTCTATGATCCACTTGTCATTCTTGTTCACATAGGTAACCGATGTTATTGCTTCATCTTCATCTTTATCTAATTCATCCTTCATGGCTACATAGACTAGATCATCATTCTCATTAGAGTCTTCTTCAACAATGTAGCATCTTTTGCCTTTTTACTTGTAATCTTTGTTATCATCTTCTCTCTTGTTCTTGTACTTGTTTCCTTCTTTTTAGTTCTTCTTTTGTGTACATCTTGTAGCAATATGACCTACTTCATTGCAATTGAAACATATGATAGGGATCTTACCTTTGAATTTACCTTTGCTTCTATGGAATCTCCTAGTCAGTAGTGCTAACTGTTCCACATCTTCCTCATCTATGCTACTATCACTGGATGCATATTTTCCTTTTCTTCTCTTGTTGCTTGATGTCTCCTCTTCAGTGTCTTTTATTGTCATCTTGGCCTTGAAAGTAGATTCAAGGTTCTCAAGTTTGTAGTTATCAAAATTAGATAGCTCAAATGTAGTAAGTCTTCCCACAATTCCTTCAAAGGTTAGTGTGTTTCCTTGTACACACCTTAGCTCTTGGATGGCTGAAACTCTAATAGCATAGATAGGAAGTCGAGTTCTTAAGTATTTTTTGATTATAGTTTCTTCTTTCAATTGACCACCTAGACTTCTTATTGCACTTACCACTTCTTTTATTCAAGTAGCATATTGACCAACATTTTCTCCTTACTCCATTTTCATGTTATCAAACTTTACTCTTAGACTTTCTCTCTTTGGTCTCTAGATTTTTTGATATCCTCCATAGATATCTGATAGGGCTTTCCACATCTTGAATGCAGTGTCACAATATTTGATGTCATCATATTTTTCATAGCTAAGTGTAGAGGCAATCTCTAGCATTGCTTGATTGTGCTCCTTTCTTTTTCTCAAATCATCTGTAGTAAGAGGTACAGCTAGATTTACATGTTTTGTTCCAACTAAGGTTTGTGCATAGTCACCTATTGATCCAAGGTGTAATTTCATTAGACTTTTCCATGAAGCAAAGTTGTCTTTGTTGAGCTTGGGAACTTCTCTCTTGGACATCTTGATCTTCCTACTTCTAGTACCTTGAAGCTAAATCAAAAGATGTCTCTAATACCAATTATTAGAAATACTTCTAGAATAACTTTGGGGGGGGGGGGCGCTGAATCAATTATTCAAGGTCCAAATGTCCTATTCAAAATTTTTCATGAAGTGTAGTGAGCCCATTCAACCATTCATTCATCCAAGCATTAACTTTTCTAATCAACAAGTTACTATAAATCAACATACAAACATAACACATAAAAGATCAACACATAACAGAGTGATTTACTTGAAAACCCAATTTAGGGAAAAACCATCAGTAACATGCTACTCAATTCTTACTCTTCTGAAGTGATGCCTTGTGAAAGGCCTACACTATTAAAGACTTACAACACACTGTTAAATGTGACCTTGTTAGAGGATTTAACCACCCTATTAGAAGTGGTCCTTGTTAGAGGACTTAAGAACATTCACTTGGAATGCCACCCTGTTAAAAGATTTACAAATGGCTGTTAGGCCAACCTAAGTCAATAGGATTTTCCTTCTATCTTAATTGATGTGATTTCTAGAGAGTAACAATTAAGGATTTTGACCTGATTATAGCATACAACTCAACTTTCAAATCTCAGATCACTTCTCAGCTCATACCATTGCCTAGCCTTTAATCTCTACAATTCTAACAGATTGCCCTCCTTTCAAGCTTAGTCTCCTTGAGTCTCCATGCTAAATGTACCACTGCAATCATCTCTTCTTGACCACTTGTAGAAGCATAGCCTCTATGCTCTTCCTTCTCCTAGATGCCTTCTTCTTGACACCTTTCTAACCACTTCGCAATTTGGCTCTTTAGTAGTAGTAGTATTAGCAACATTTTCTTCTTGGTCTATGACTCCTACTCATCATCCTTATCCTCCAAATGGTTCACAAAATTCAAGGTAACTACTAAGTCAGCTCAAATTTGGAAAATCTTCATCATTTAAAATAATGCAACAGCTCGACACTATTGAAATACTGTTACTCAGAACATATTGTGTTACTCGGCATCAACTGTGTTTTTACTGATGCTCGACACCTGAAGTTCACTCGGTACCAGCTAAGATTTTTTGATGCTTGATACCTGAACTTCACTTGGCACTTGAAGATCACTTGACAAACTAGAATTTCTTGTTACTTAGCTCTAATTGAGAATTTGCTTGACCTCAACTAGCTTGCTTGACATCCACTAATGAACTTAGTTTAAGCTTTGTAGTCAACCTTGTTACAATTTTTTTCTTCAATGTTTCTAAGTGTGACCAACCTCTGTATCTTTGAATATGTTATCAATACATCATTTAACCATTTTCTTAACTAATCCTTGCACTTCATTACAACATCATAACTCAACCTTTCCCTTAGGTACTCTTGTTACATCTTGTTGATCAAATCCTCTTTATCAATCAACTAAGTGATAGCACTTGTATCTTATAAGAAAATGTCATTGCTACAAATAGCAGGTTTGACATCAATGACAAAATAATGATTGAAAACATTCTATTAACAACAATCTCCCTCTTTGATCTTCAACAATGAGCTTTTCAATTATATTTCCAACAACACTCTGTGAACCATCATCAGGGCATAAGAGCAATAAGGAGTTGAGAAGTGTGTAGGTTGTAGAGATGGAGGAGACTTAAAAAGAACAAAGAGAAGGAGGGAGAGAGGGAGAGGTATAGGGCAGAAATTGAGGAGAGGAAAAAGGTTGAGAAAGTTGAAAGAAAGGCTAGGAAGGACACGAAACACAGAAAGAGAGAGGAACAACATAATCATTAATAAAGAAATAACAATAATAGGAATGATAATAATAATAATAATATATATTCCTAACACCAAACCAAAAAACACAACCATAATAATAATAATAATAACACTATACACACACACACACACACACACAACCAAACCCCAAGAATATAAATATAAGAAATAAATAAATTGAAACTAGAAAATGTAGAAGAGAGAGAAGAAAACAAGCTAGCCAAAAAAAAAGAGAAATAAGAGTGAGAAAAAATAAATATAAAAGTAACCAAACAAAGAGAAAGAGAGAAGGGGTTATATATATATATATAAGTAAATTAATTAATTAAAAAAAATAAAAAATAAAATGAAAATATTAGAAAATAATTTTTAAATAATAATATATACATACAAATAAAGAAAGAAAGACATAAATAAAATGAATTGCATAAATTAGAAATATATATATATATATATATATATATATATATACACACACACACACACACACACACACACACATAATATATATAAGAGTAAAATAAAAGTAAAAATAAATTATACACACACACACACATGTATATGTATATGTATATGTATATGTATATGTATATGTATATGTATATATATATATATATATATATATATATATATATATATATATATATATATATATATATATATATAAGACACACACAATCAAAATCCACAAGCATAGGATTATGTATATATATGTTTTGAGGGGTGGGGGGCCATCAACCCCCCACCAACCTTTCCTCCTCCCTAACTCTTCATACGACAGTCTTTTTAGGTCCACGCACGGTAGACCTACTACAGTAGCAGAAGGGATTGCTGGCATAGACTTGCTGCTATGCTAGCAGGGTTACTGTGGCATCCCTCAAGCCTACAGGCTATAAAAAGTATCACTATAAGTTTTTTTTTCATTTTTATTTTTATTAAATATCTTTAAAATATGCGATTTAAATTAATATAGTTACTTTTATAATATTTAATATTAATAATTATTAAATATATAAATATTATTATATTATTAATAATTACTTTATTAATAAATTAATAATGGTTTATTACTAATTTAATATGAATTATTTTTAAATAAATAATTATTATCATTAATTTACTATTTTAATATGTTTGTGAAGTAAATGGATAATTGTAAATTGGGAAATTGATTGTTTGGTAAACTCAAATTTTACTGACAGTTTAATTTAGATATGAAAATGATTAATGAGTATTAAAACAAATTTGAAAAGCAAATTGATAATTGAAATTTAGGAAATAATTATTTTAAATTAAACTCGAATTTTTTGTGGAAATGATTTCTATTATTTTGGGAGATTGAGTATATCTTTTGATTATTCAAAAACCTTAACAAGTATAATACTTTGAAAAGATGAGAACTGAAAACCTAATTGTATATTGAATCTTGTGTTTTCTTTAGAAAATGAAAACTTGAAACGTTGGTAATTAACATACTTTAAAAAGAGAAATTTTTTTATGTGTATGTTTACTGAACTCCTATGTTTTGATAACAAATTGAACAATGAAACAATGTTTAAACTACTTTTTATGATTTGTTGAATGTTGAGACTCATGTCGACTTGGAAACATTAGCAAATTGACACTAGGGGAATTTTATGATTTAGAAACCTTCGTAATTATAATGCTTTGAGAAAATAAAAATGTGAACCCTGATTGAGATTGAAAACCCTATAAAAAGTAATACTTGGAAAAGAAAACTGAAACCCTGGTTGTTATCGAATCTTTGTGTTTTGAAAATGGAAATGAAAACTTGAAAACTTATAGTGAAAATTGAACTTTTGTGTTCTCAAAGCCTGATGATTTATGAAATTCACTTTTCTATGTATCTTATGTGATGTGTGGTTTACTAGTGTTGGAGTTTTGAGGTTGACTTAGCTTTGATGAGTCAAGTTGTTTACTAGAGGCTTGGGAGTTTTTTCAATGATGTCATGATGATGTTTTGATTACTGTCTTTTATACTTGACCATGGTTATGTGTCATGTGTGTCCTATGATGAGTTTGATAAGATATTTTGATGTGCTTTCTAGTTCTTTTGTAGAACTGAGGTGGATGATGTGTCTTTCTTGATATAACCTTTGAGTCTTCAATTAGTTATCTTTGGATTGCTTTCTAGTTGCTTGTATAGGACTAAGGTGATTATGTGAATTATTCTTGGTGATGTCATGTTATGATGTGGATTTAGTTTATGTGTGCTTGATTTTGGATTAGTCCTATTAGGATGATCATATTGGTGGAATCTGTGATTATGATCAGTAATATTTTAGTACTTTCCAAATGCTTGTTTAAGAACTGATGTGTGGTTTATAGTCATTTGAGATCTTTTTCCTTTGCTTAGCTTAGGATAGGTTATTTGTATGCCATGTTGGGAAGTGGCTTGCAATGGAGGTCGAGGCCCTAAAGAGGTTGGTGGGTAACCCATTGTATTTTAATTTAAAAAGTGATAACATTTTATTAAATGGATTTAAAATGAATTAAAAAGATATTGGTACCATAGAAAATCACTAGGGGGTCCAGAGTATTAAAAGACTACCAGGATAGCCTTAGAGTTGACTTGTTAGTATGTTTTGTCTATACAAAAGGATATTGATGTTGCATAGAGACTCTAGGGGGTTTGAAGTCCATATTGGCTGCCAGGGTAACCTTAGAGTTGGCTCATGGAATAGTACTTGCTCACTTGCATAGTATATTTCCTACGTGTCTATGTTGCCTCTAGGATTAGTTGACACTTGTGTCTTGGTACCCTTTGAGATAATTATATTTCAGGTGATTCCTTGAACCTAGATTTTGGTTATGAACTTGTATTTTTTTATCCTATTTGGAACTTGAGTTTATTTCCTTAGCGTGGTGGGAGTGGATCATTTAGGTTCCATGAGGTTGGGTGGTAGCACGCATTATACCATTGAGATTCAACCGTTCGATACCGTTGTCAGATGTGTTTGTGCAGATGTTCCTTTCTATCTGATCTTGTATTTCTATGATGGATAGTTATATTCTAAGTGTATTGTATTTGATTTCATAGATCTTATGAGATGATGTAATCTATTTTATGATGTATATTCTTTCAGCCTCTCATACCCTGTGACTTGTACAGTGGATGATTGTGCATTCTATTTATTGCCAAGTGAGATCCTATAATTGTATATTATTTAAATAGATTCATACTTGTAGCTATTCCATGATGTGAAATTATTATGTGTTAGATTTAATATTAATTAAACTTAAATGTGATTCAACATCATAGAACCCCAAGAGATGTAATTTGTTTATGATGGTTGTTATGCATGTGAGTTAATGCTTCCACTATTATTTTATCTCTTGTAGTTATTGCTTCTACTATATTAACTACTGATATATTTATCTTTTAAAAACAATTGTTTGGAAAACTTTGTGAAAATTTAGGTTAATTTCTTTTGGGTTCCCTAGTGGGGTGTTACAATCCAAGTTTGGATCCCCAAACTAAAACCCATTATAAGTAAGTAACAACATTATTATTGAAATCCAAGTAAAATAAATATTCAAAACATAAAACTTAACACTAGAAAACCTATACATAAATAGTCTCTAGGTGAGTAGTAGCATTGAGCAATAAATTAGCTACCTAATGAATGGCATTCCTTGCATGTGGGAAATCATCGTCTATTCATCCTTTAAACTCCAAAACACTCCACAAAAACATTCTGGTGGTGAACACCATTGGCATCCCAAATTTCACATTGTCTCCTATGTCGTAATATCCTCCTGTCAAATCCACCTGTTACAACAACAATGAGGATGAGCTATATAAAAACATCAAAACTACTTTATTTTAATAGAATAGAACACCTTAAGCTAAAGAGATAAGGTATTGGACATAGTATTAGACTACTATCACTTAAAAGGCTTACCCACTTCATTATTATTGAAAGGCCCATTAGAAAGGCTAGAATCTCGTTGCCATCTCATTCTCTGATTAGTGGGAAGTTTCTTGGAATGTTGGCCTTTGAAGAAAAGAAGAGATTTAGTGAAATAATCTTTATAGTTATGAAACAAAGAAGAGCCTTGTCTAGCATATACATAGCACATATTATTGTAATAGTTGGCTATTTCTTTGATAGAAAAAACCAAGAATATTATGACCACAATGCAATTCCCACTTTCCATTACAATCCCCATTTTTTTTTAACACAATAGATTGGAGGTGCAATCCATGAGTTACAATGTGGTGGTTTATAGAAAAATTATTGAAAATAAAAGTTAACACAAAGAAAAAAGTGTCTAGTTCACTTTCATCCCAATCCACTATAGGATGCCACTTGCCTCCAAGTTGAAAGTCTTGTTTGTTCCCAAATTGATATGTTTAGTTTGAGCTTCACTTGGTTTTGATAATCCTTTCATATTATCTACTTAGCAAGGCAAACCACGTGAAGGTGGAAGCTCATTTGGTCCCTACCCCCCTCCCCCCCCCCTCCTATAATCACTCTAAATTTTCCATTAACATCTAAATAAATATCTAATTCATTCATTTTAGAATTATACCATTAAATCATTATAATCACATAACATTCATTAACATGACATACAATTAACTAATATGTATAAACATTCATCAATAATTTGTGAACATATCAATCATTATATTTACATAACATTCATTAACATGACGTATAATTCATTAATACCTATAAATATTCATCAATAATTCATGAACACTTCAATCATTATAATCATATTACAACATTCAATAACATGACATAAAATTCATTAATAAGAAACATTAATTAACATGACATACAATTAATGGTTATGGCAAGCGGTAGTGGTGGGAAGGGATCAGGTGGGAAAGGAATTTTGAAATTTGTGGGATTTGCGCCAAGTCTAGGATTAGTGTCACCAGTAGGAAGTAATTTTGTAGGCTTAGGGGATGCTAAGGATGGAGGTACGTTGGAGGATCCAAGAGAAGGTGGGATTTTGGAGGACTTGGGTGGAGGGGCCAAACTGATTAAAAAATGATCGAGCCTATTCAAAGTATGACCTACAGGAAAATATTGCTTTCCATTAGTTAAAGATATGACAGAAAAAGATAAAGGTAAGTTTTCTATTGAAATCCCTAACCAGATCATTGATAAAAACATTTTGAGCATGGATACTACTTTGGTTGGGAGGTTTATTAGGGCTAGGCCTAAAATTGATGATGTAAGGAGTTTTGTGTGTAAGAAATGGAGTCTAAAAGGTTAGGTTGATGTCTATGCAATGGCTAAAGGGTGTCTCTCTTTTTTCTTTTCCTATGATGAGGACAAATGAGATATTCTTTATAGCAACCCTTGGGTGATGGGGAGGCATACCTTGGTTCTCCAGAAATGGTATCCTAATCTTTATGCTATGGATGACTTTGCTATCCAAGCCCTTGTATGGGTTCATTTACCTAGCCTCCCCCTCAAGTTTTGGGTGGAAGATGGGTATAGCCAACACTTCTGGTGAGCTTCTTTCATTAGATCTAGTGACGGTATCTTGGAAAAGGATGAACTATGCTAGATTTTGAGTTGGAGTTACTCAAGAAGTGGATATGCCTAAATCTATCTCATTAAAATCCAAGGTGGGCATATGGGATCAATGCATTAAGTTTGATTCATTCCCTTTTGTTTGTTTCCATCATAAAAAAGTAGGGCATTGGCCTAAAAAATGCCCTTCTCTAAGAGAGAAGTCCAAAAAGGGTAAAAAAGTATGGTAGTGAAAGGTTGTGGATAGGGATGCTAAATCTTTGTTGAGAGGAGGGGTTATTCCAGATGGGAACACTACCTCTAAGGATTAGATCAAGGATGCAGGGACTGCTAAGACTATTGGTGAATCATAAGTGGTTACTAGTGTCTTGGAGGCTAGTTATTTTGATAAGGACTCCTTTGTGGTAATGAAGAAATGTGTTGAGATTCATGCTCAGATTGGGACACTAAGTCCTAATTTAGATGTTTTGAAGATTACTCCTACTAATAAGAAGGCTAGTCTTAAGGATGGGGAGAATAGTCATACTAGGTAGGCTCCTGTGGAGGCCATGGAGAATGACCTGGAGTGCATTTCTTAGGAATGGCTAGATGAACATAATAGAGATAGTCTGAAGATGACCCTAGTTGGTCAAGATGTTATCCCTAAGGATGGTAAGGATCATGCTAAAGAGGGTGCCCATCTAGTTTCAGCTCTTCCTATAGATCCCCCTATGATGGATTTGTCTAAGAAAGGAAATTTTTCAATGGAGAAGTTGAGGACTTGCTCTTTGTGTCACATGAAGAGGATAATCAGTGGGAGGAGGATGCCTCTATTGTTGAATGGTCCACAGTTTGGGGAAAAAAAAACACAAAGGCAAAAACAAGAATAGGAAGAATGAAGGGAAGAAGGCTGAGTAGGCACCTCTTAAGAACATGAAGAGAGGCCCCAAGCCAAAAGGGGACGTCTTTCAGAATAGACTAGAAGGTAAGCCTCTTGGGGTATCTCATAAGAATGGGGATGTTTAATCTTCCCTTTCTCCGGTTGGTAGACCTTCTAACCAATAGAAGAGAACAGTTGAGACCATCAGAAGCATTGTAGATGGTAGTTAGAGAACTATCTTGGAAGCAAAAAAGTTTCATAAATTATGAAGATTATCTCATGGAATATTCAAGGGTTAAATAACCCCCACAAAAAAGATATTTTGAAGAATATGATTAGAGATAATAGGCCAGATATTTTGGTTATTGAAGAAACTAAGATGCTAAAAGACAAGGTGGAAAGTCTCCCAATTTTTTAAGAGTGGAAAGATATTGGGAATGATTCGGTGGAAGCTTAAGGAGATTTGGCTATTTTTTGGTCTAATAGATGGATTCAAGGAGAGATCATTTTTCAAAACTCTAATTTTATGAATGTTAGATTTAATAATTCCAAAGATAATATTTACTTGATCCTCACCAATGTTAATGCTCCCAATACTAAATGGGGAAGGAAGGCATTATGGACTAAAATTTCTAATCAGAGGAAGTCTTTTGAGGATGACAATTGGATTGTTATTGGGGATTTTAATACTTCGCTTAAAGAAAATGAAAAATGGGGTGGGAGCTAGACCCAGCTGGATAACAGGATTGATTTAATGGAGTTTATTGATCAACACATTCTTCATCATATTGATTTACATGGTATTGAGTATACCTAAATGAATAGGAGGTCTGGTAATGATCTTATTTAGGTCATGTTGGATCGTGCTCTCATTAGTAATGACTAGCTTCTAACGTATAAATGTAACCTTAGTGCTCTAGTAAGGGTGGGTTCTAATCATTTCCCTATTTTTTTGGTTGCTGATAAGATTAATTACCATAAGAACTTCCCTTTTAGGTTTGAAAAAATGTGGACTCATCATCCGAGTTTGGAGACCCTTATCAAGGAGTGGTGGGACATTCAAGTTGAATGTACAACAATGTTTAAAGTTGCTGCAAAACTAAAGAATGTTAAGAGAAAGATTAAACTTTGGAATGAAAATACTTTTGGTAATATCTTTGAAAACAAAAATAAGATTATGGAGGAACTTAAAGATATTGAAGATAAGATTCAAATGGAGGGTTTTGAGACCTTTTCTAGGGAAGAGGAAAGTGGTAAATTGGTTGAATTGCATGATATTATAGCTAAAGAGGAAACGTTTTGGAGGCAGCGCACTAGAAAGGTCTTCCTTAAAGAAGGTGATCATAATACTAAGTTCTTCCATGTGACTACTCTCAAGCACATGATGGAAAACATAATTTGTAGACTTAAAATGGATGAGGGATCAATGGACAATGAAGAGATCATTAAAAGGGAGACAGTGGGCTTCTTCAAATCTCTGTTACAAGAATCTAATCTAGGTCTAGATAAATAGGAGTCTTTTCTTGAGTGCATCCCTTCTTGTGTCTCTGAGGACTAGAATATGTTTCTCACTTCTATTCCCTTGAATGTTGAGATTTCTTAGGATTTTTTTTTCTTTTGAAGGAGACAAAGCCCTTGGTCCTGATGGATTCCTGCTCTTTTTCTTTCATAAGTACTAGCATATTATTGGAATGGACATCTGCAATGGGGTGAAGGAATTTTTTGGGTTTAGGAATATCCTTAAAGAGTTGAATGGCACATTCCTTGCTCTTATTCCTAAAAAGCTAGGAGCCGATAGTATGGACTTGTTCAGACTCATTAGTCTATGTAACTCTTTTTATAAGATTATTTCCAAGGTTCTTACATTGAGGATTATGACTCTTTTGCCTCACATTATATCTAGTTAGAAAAATGGGTTTGTTCTTGGCAGGTAGATAGTGGACTCCATTATTACGGTGTACGAAAATATCCACTTCCTTTTGGTGTCTAAGAAGGAAGGTTTTTTGCTCAAGCTAGATCTTTCTAAAGCCTATGACAGAGTGGATTGGCACTTTCTCCTCTAGTTTTTGGAAGCTTTTGGCTTTAGTAAGAGATTTTGGGATCTCATTTTTATGCTAGTGTCATCGACTTCTATCTCAGTGCTCGTGAATGGTTCCCCTTCCTCCTTCTTCAAGGCTTCTAGGGGTCTAAGACAAGGTGACCCTATTTCCCCTATTCTTTTTATCATTTTAGCTGAATGTTTGGGAAGATTTGTTGATGGTTTGGTTCTTAAAGGAGACTTTATGAGCCTTAATCCTTCTTCTTTGGCTTTAGTCTGCTCCCATCAAAAATTTATTGATGATTCTATTATTATGGGAGAAGGCTTAGTGAAGAATGCTAGGATTTTAAAGAAGGGTTTGGTGGATTATGGTTTTGCTACTGGTCAACTTATTAACTAGAATAAGAGTCTGATTTACTTCATGAATGTTAATATTGAAAGGAAATTGAAGATCAAAAAGATTATTGGTTGTGAGATTGGTTCCTTACTTGGATCTTATTTGGGTTTACCTATGGGTTTATCTCCTCCCAATAGTTTTTGGAACTCTTTGATTGAAAAAATTCACTCCAAACTTGAGGGCTAGAAGGGATCTTTACTAAGCCAGGCAGGTAAGGTTGTTGTTCTCAAATCTATTTTGCGAAGTATCTCATTGTATGCTTTAAGTTTTTTTAAAATTCCTAGAAAATATGCCCTCGCTATTGAAAAGATCTAGAAAAATTTCTTATGGATGGGCATGGAGAACAAAAAAAGACTCCCTCTCATTGCTTGGGAAAATGTTTGTATGCCTTATAAGAAGGGAGGTCTTGGGTTATGAAGGGTTTCTTCTATGAATGATTTTTTAATGGCAAAACTGTTATGGTGATGGCATAAAGAGAATGGGGAATGGAAGAATATTTGGAATGATAAATACAACTTTGAGAACCTTGACTTTTACCATTTCCTTAATAGTAATGTGGAACAAGGGGGGTCAATGATTTGGAAAAATTCTTAGTAGCTTAAAAATATTATCAGAAAAGGGATAAAATGGAAGGTTGGCAATGGAAGTAGAGTTATTTTTTGGGAAGATGTTTGGATTTTGGACCACCCCTGTGTGTTGACCCAAGATGGAACAAGTATATGGAGTTGTGTAAGACCCAGATTGGTTCTCTTGTGGTGGACTATTGGATAGAAAATGAATGGGTAGATCCATTTAGACTGGATCCCAATTTGGTAGATCCAAGGAAGAGCGTAAATTTTTTTTTCCTAAACCAAAAGGAGGATGAGATCATATGGGGAAATGAACCTAATGGTGTTTTTTTTTTCGCCTTTGCCTATGCTGATTCTTTTGATAACCATGATGAACCGTGTTGGGAAAAGGCATGGATGAAGGGTATGACACCCAAGGTCAACATTTTCTTTCGGATCCTGTTGCAAAATAAACTTCTTACTTTGGATAACCTTAAAAAGCATGGATTTATTATTATCAATAGATGTGGACTTTGCAAGAATGATGGGGAATCTGTTGATCATATTACCTTACACTACCCTTTTTCTATGAAGATTTGGGATTATATTTTTAACTTATTGAAGGTTGAATGGGTTTTCCCTTCCAATCTTCAGCTGTTCTTTATTAGTTGGAAGGCTCCTTCAAAGAACTCTTTGATTGGTAAATTGTGGGATTTTATTCTACTGTATGTTGGATGGGGTATCTGGAAGGATCATAATGATAGAATCTTCAGAGATGTTGAATCCACCCCGGTGTAGGTTTTCCATAAAATAAAGACTCTTTTGATTGAGAACGTCAAAAATATAGCACCAAAAAAAAAAATCCTATAATGATTGGGATACTAATGTTCTCCTCAATTGGAATTTAAAGAGTGAGACTAGGGGTCATCAGAGACTCAATCCTAGGGAACATGTTAGATGGGATTGCCCTCCTGACAATTGGTACAAAATTAACTTTGACATAGCTTTGAGAGGTAACCCCAAAAAAGAAAGTTGTGGTATTGTGATTAGAAATTCCAATAGGGATAATGTGGGAAGCTTGGATATTCCAATTGGTTTTCAAACTAATCATGTTGCTAAAGCCTCAGCTACTCTCCATGGTCTTCTTTATGCAAAAAAGCTGAACTTGAATAAGATCTAGTTAGAAGGGGATTCACTCAATATTATTAATTGTCTTAATAAAAAAAACTAGACCTTCATAGACAATTAGTAATATAATTAATGAGTCTATTCAAATAATTAATTCTTTTGAAAAAATGTGTTATTTCCCATAACTTCAGAGAGGCCAATGGGATGGCTGACTAGGCAATGAATGTGGCATTCAAAAATGATCAAACTATCATTTGGGATACTCATGACCCCTTACCACTAGAGGCTCAACTTCTTTTCCATAATGATAAATGGAGCTCATCACAAAAGGCTTTTTAATTATGACTATGTTAGTATAGGGGTATGATGTAGAGTTATGTGATTGCGAGTTTTGTGTTTTAATTCCCATTGAGAAGGGTTATGACTCTAAAACCCAGGATGAGGCTGAAGGAGGTGAGGTTAATGTGGTTAAGGGATCTGGGAATAATTCTAAGAAGAAAAGAAGAGTTGCAGGTCACTCTGATTCTAAGAAGGAGAGTGGTTTTGTGGAGGATTTGGCAAGGAATTATAAGAAGAAATTTGATATTAAAGAAAAGAGGGTTAATGAAAGTTTGGGGATGAGGGCTTCTTCCCCTTTAGATGATGATGACATCCTAGCTCGATGACTGGAGAAGAAATGATACCTATCTAGACGCCTTGAAAAGGATTTAGGAGATAAAGGGGAGTCAGGAGATGAGGACTCCCAGGAATAAGGGATACATGCAGATTGGGAGGACATGTATGTAGGTACCTCTAGATCTATGAAAGGGATGTATGGTAACCTAGGAGCTATACTGAAAGAAATTGGGGTCATGAAGAGCCAAATGCAAACACTTGGCAGAGACATGCAAAACCTTAGGAAGGTTGTCGTGCATGTTAGTAAAATTTCATGTGGTGAGTGCACCCTCAGCCAACATATTGATAGGCTTATGGAGGTGGTTGGGAGCATTGAAGATGTTAAAAATCTTATGCAGAAGATTCTGCAATTGGAGGCCAAGAATAGGGCTATTGACATAGACTTCAATGTGAACCAGGGCAAGGTCACTATGATGGAAGCCAAGATTTGTAACCTTGAGAAGCTGATAAAACAAATGGCTGATAATGTGTCTACTCTGCTGAAGAAATTGGATACAGACAAAGGCTAGGATTCTTCTCAGGTGGTTGATAGCCAAGGTCCCAGAAAATGCACTAGGGCCCATTCTAAGAAGATTGATGACATGGGCAAGAAGGACGAGGTGAAGGCTATGGCATAAAACATGCAAATTCTAGCTAATTAGGGCCTGGACCTGATTAAGGCCACATAGCTGGTTCTTTACTATCTTTTATGCTATCTTTTTATAGTCTTAATGCTATCTCTTTGTTGTTGTTTTTTAGCAGTTATGTCTGTGACCTCTTTTGTATTCTTTTTGGAGGTCTATTTTGTTTATGCTTCTAACTGCTCTATCTATTTCTAGATTTTCCTTTTTAAAAAAGGTTTTGGGTCCTTAAAACCTTCTTTTACTTAATCAAAACATGACATACAATTAATGAATACGTATAAAAATTCATCAATAATTTGTGAACACATCAATCATTATATTCATATAACATCCATTAACATGACATATAATTCATTAATACCTATAAACATTCATCAATAATTTGTGAACACATCAATCATTATAATCACATAAGAATATTCAATAACCTAACATTAAATTCATTAATAAGTAACATTCATAATAATCCATCAACACATTCATCATCAAACAAGGTTTTTAACATTCATTTATTCTTTAGTTTTTTCTCTTATTGACAATAAAGGCTAATAGGCACATTTGACTATCTTCAACATTCTCCTGTCTTGGGGTTTTGATCTTATGACATGAGGCTTCCTCTCTTTTTTCGAGGACAAGGCTGATGCACCCCTATAATAAGAAATGAATGGGTTTAATTCTAAACATTTTTTTTAATGTTATAAATATTTCATTAATTTAAAGAACATAACAAGGATTTTTCTTTACCTAATAGTGCCACATCATCTACTCTCACATTTTGTTCAGCCCTGACCTCAACATGCTCAACACTAAAATCATGCTCTACATACTAAAAAATTATCACATAAAGGTTACACCAATTACAATTTAAGATGTTAAATTTTATTAATAATTATATGATTAATTTTCAATATAAATTGAATATGTACCTATATCATTGTGATGCACATAAAGGTCTTTGTCATGTGTAAGATTTGTGCCTTCATTATCATGAGTAAGATCTATACCGGGAGTAGTAGGCTGCATTAAAATTCCATGGGCACATTTTCATCATTATTCAAATTAAATCAAATAGATTATTTCTCATGAAGTTCTCAATTACTATTATTATTCATTAGACCTATTTACCTGTGTGTGAACCAGTGCACTAGAATCGTCTACATCTGTTTGGCCACTGAAATCTATGCAGTGGTGGGTAACCATTGCTTTATAGCCTTTCTTGAAGCCAATTTGTTTGTCCTCTTTTGTGGGCACTATATTAAATTCAACGTCTTTGCATTTTTTGCATAATATCGTCAATATTAAATGTATTGCTTATTTGTAATTTTATACAAAAAATTTGATATGAAATTTCATTTACTTCTACTTACAAGGCATGATTGAATTTTTATATATCCACTAGAGCCAAGATAGTGTTGACCAACCTTCTCTTCTTAGCTTGTGTCACCTTTGATGTGTCTTGTAGCCTATATATGTAAAATTTGAAATATGTTAGAAGTATATTAGATTCAATCAGATTCAAATGGATAAAATTTAATTTGAAAGATATGTATAATAGATACCATATGCATTTACCCATAAGAAAATAGTAGTAATTTTATTGATATTGCAAAACATCACAGAGAAGAACAACCGTACAACTACTTGATGGACCTAAACATTTAGATGAAGTAGAACCAATACACTGATCCCAAAAACAAGGGAAGGTAATCTGTGCAAACAAAGCCAGAGAATTGTAACAAAGAATCCTAGATATTTGGATGTGCTCTCTAGTTTTAAAATCTTAAAGTGGTCTTTTATTATAAGATATTTAATCAATACATTACTTAGATCTATCCAAAGCATACAAGGAAATTTGTAAGAAAATTGGAATTAATGCTAAAGTAGAAAATGCATTAGCCTCCTACATCTACATTGATAAATTTACCATGCTTTCTGAGATCAAAATCAACAAAATCAATAGATAAGCTTTGACGAGAAGAAAGCAGAGATCGAGATCTATACTTGATTTTGTTTGTTTGCATTGATACTGAATTCTATTGTGTTTGTTAACCTCTTCAACTAATCAAATAATATACAAAGTATTGATTTAAATACAAAAGAATCTTTTGAATAAAGAAAGTGATGCTTGTTCAGAGAAAACGTGAAGCTATTCATAAATTGATGTATCCATAGAGTTGTAAGAGGGCTTCAAAATTTTGCCAGGATGAATTTCAATAACAACAAAAAAAAATATGGTATCAAATCTCAAAATGATTAAACATGCACAAAACAAATAATGTAATAATTGATTCATACTCGAACATTCATCACTACCAGACTACCCATCCCATGAGAAAAACACACCCCAAAAATTGGATAGACATGTTTACACACTTCCTTATGCAATTATGTCAGAATGAAAAAGTGAACATTACTAGATCTAGGATATAAAAGAGCCAAGAACACTTGAAAGCTTAAATAGGAAGAAAAACACAAGAATTCCATATATCCCTTGACCATGGAACCCTCAGGACATGCTCTCTATCAAACCAAGCCCTTTAAAATTTGAATTGCCTCTCAATCATCCAAATTGACCTAGTTGGTACAAGTCCACACAATTCGATCTCCTCAACTAGATGTATGAGGTATTGTTCTTGTGCATTGAAAACAGTTGAAGGTAGACACTTTTGCAACTCACACAAAAGTTGAGGAATTTTACTCTTCCATTGCTTTATGTCTTTTTTATGAATTTCTTTAGATGACAACCACCTAGAAGATATTCATCATGCAAAAATATATTAACAAGACTAATAACACTTCTATACAAAAAATCTAACAAATAATACTTCTAACCTCATGTTATTTCCCAAGATCATATATAATGTGTTTGACACTCATGTTGTCAAATTTGTGTGGGAGAGATAGAGGTAGAATGTATTGTAGTAATAATAAAATGATCTTTTCAAAACTTTATAAAATAAAACAATCAAAAGTACATGATGTTTTACAAAATTATTGTAAATAAAGAAGAACATGACTTACCTTGATGAAGATATGTCAATCATGCATTCTCAACCTTGACCCAGAATCACCTTTCTTTGATATGTGATTGCTTATATTTGTAGAAAATCCTATGGGAAATTTAGTTTTTTTTTTATGGCTTCATATATGACATCAGTTTATTGTTGCATTAATAACCAAGGAATGGCACTCATATTAATTCGGTTTCAATTGCTATTTGATTCAAGGAAAAAATTCAATGCATGATTGGATTCATCAATGTCATTGCAAATTTTGACCAATTTTTCTTTGTCACACCTTCCATCTAATATTTTCCATAGTGTTTGTGCTATATTATTCCCAATATGCATAACATCAAGAAAATGTATGATTGGAAGGTGCTCATAGTATGAAAACATACTAAATTGTCTAGGATAATTTATCTAGGATAGTTTTTAAAGTCATTTTAGAAATTGTTCATCAATGCCTTGACAACCGTCATGAACATCAATTATGTCATTAGTAAAAAAAAGATAGTATCCAAATTTAAATTTCATATGAAAACCTACATTAGATGGAATGACATTACCTCAATGATTCATTCTATTGCATTCCAACTTCCATATGTGAGGTGTGATTCTTTGTGGCTTTCATTTTGTCTCTTCTTTTCCATTGAAAAGATTTTTTTTGTCAATTCAATACTTATTCTTTTTTTGGAGAAAGTGTTCGTGGTCATCGAACGCCTATTTTCCTAAACTTTTTGAATGACAAGATTTCATCTTTGGACCACAAATTGGACAGGAAAATTTTTCCTTTTGTCTAAAGACCTACAAGATTGTGTATAATTGGATGACATGTACACTATAAGATTCATATTTACAATTATTACACGCAACTTAAACATTAAAAAAAAATGCATTAGCACTATTACATACCAAAAAGATGTGTTATTAGTTTTACATACCACAAAAATGTGTTAGTCTAGGGGCATCATGTATTGTCCATACAAGCATTGCACGAAACTGAAATTGTCTTTCACCAATTGGTCTAGAGATTTCATACATAGTGACCCCATTTCATAACTCCAACAACTCATCAATTAAGGTCTCAATATATACATTCATATCTTTCACTCGGTACTTACCTAGTTGAATAAACATAAAAAAAACATAATTACTATGGTCATTTTGATACTGTGTTTATAAATTAATTTAGATGACTATTAAATGGAAAATTTGTCTTTCACCAATTGGTCTAGAGATGTCATACATAGTGACCCCATTTCATAACTCCAACAACTCATCAATTAAGGTCTCAATATATACATTCATATCTTTCACTCGGTACTTACCTAGTTGAATAAACATAAACAAAACATAATTACTATGGTCATTTTGATACTGTGTTTATAAATTAATTTAGATGACTATTAAATGGAAAAATAACTAGTACAATCATTTCCAACATTATGTGCCCCCTCTTTGTGGAAATCCAAGGAGGAATGTTATTGTTAATAATAAAAACAAGACAGAACAAGTAAATAGATTCCATCTCTCTAGATGGACTGACACCATCTACTGCCAATGAA
This sequence comes from Cupressus sempervirens, assembly GCA_028749045.1. Classification (NCBI taxonomy): domain Eukaryota; kingdom Viridiplantae; phylum Streptophyta; class Pinopsida; order Cupressales; family Cupressaceae; genus Cupressus; species Cupressus sempervirens. The sequence continues at coordinate 294,533,087 of CM053787.1, forward strand.
AGCTTCAAATTATGAGGTTCTTCTTTAAATACTGGCCACCTATCTTCTATGTCCTTAAATGCATAACCATCCATATACATTCATAAAATATTATCTTGACTTCTATTATGTGCATGGTAATCCATAAATTGTGCCAAGCTAGTACACTTAAATAATTGTTGTAGATGTGGAATAATGAGAATATATCAAAGAACCTTACAAGGCACCTTTTTTGTTATTTGATCTTATCGATATTTATTAGTGTGACAATTAGGGAATTCTATTGCAAATTTTTTTTTTTTTATGATATATAATATGATCATTGGGACATGCATGTATTGTTTGATACTCCATTCCAATATCTTTCATAATGGTCGATAATTCTCTATAAGAGTGAGGTAGAATGTTTGATGGTGGTAAAAAAACACTCACCTATTAACCTATAGAAAACCATTGTTAATATAAATAAAATTAATGGTATGCTAACATAGAAGATGAAAAACAATGACACTATACCTTAGCATACATGAGATTGCTACATTGGATATACCATTCCTAACCTTGAAGTTTACCAGCAACAATACAATGGAGAGAAGTGTTTTTTGGGAGCCTTGGTATAGGGGCTCATATGCCTTTTCAATTATAGGTATATCAAGGTTTTCTTTAACATCATCATTAGATGCACAACTATCATCATCTTCATCAGTTGTTCCAGTAACATCTTCTTCAATCTTGTTTGTTGGCACATTATTAGCTGTACCAATACCAACATCTTCAATTGTGTTCTTTGCCTTAGGATCATGTTCTTCCATGGGAGCATTACCTTTTGCTTTGATATTCACACCTCCATGTTCCACCAGTTCAAAATCCACATTCACCAAAGGACGAAAATCCTTTCCCCCTTCAATGTGATCATGTTGCCTACAATGTCTCTGAGTTATTGTGATTAGAATTCTTTGGTTCTTTAAGCTCTTTCATTTTTTACAAGGACAATAACATTTTCCATCATCATTTCTTTTGAATTGAGACCACAATCTAGCAATTATCCCCTTATTTTGTTCTGGGTTCATATTGTTAGATGTGGACTTTCTTCACAAGTAAATATTCGGGCTATAAAATTACATAAAATATAAACATAAATCATTACTAGTATTTTGTATATAATCGATAATAATTAAATAATTAAATATTTCTATCTCTTCATTAAAGATGACACCTAAACAAATCAAATGCATTATACAATATAAATATTGGCATTGATTTTGAATAATATTATATAATGGCATTGATTTTGAACAAAAATTATTCATTTATGTATGTTGCCACTCAAAATGTGTTGATACAAAAAATGTGCATGATTGAAACCCTCCAAACACCATGCAAATTATACACAAGCCTTTTTCACCTTTCTTGAGTGTTGTTCCCTTGTATTCTTCATGCAACAGTAGGTATCTTATAGATTCTCGACCAACTCCATTATAAGGAGCAGGGGCATGGTGTCAACCTACGAGATAGAAATCTAAAACAACAAAAACCCTTTAAATCTTGCCTAACTCCATACAATGAGAACATGTAGCCACTGTGATACTTCACCCCAAAAATACATATAGTTTACTATCCAACTACTCGGTAAAGAGAACTTAAACAAATAACCAATGAAGTTAGGCACACATGTAGCATTAGCATTGATTCTAGACTTCATTCAACTTGGTAGAAAGCTTTTAATAATTAGTCTATCAAGTGATGGCAATGTTAAGTAGAGAATAGTTACATCCATACATACATACATACATACATAAATGGTTAAGTGCTACCTAACTATGTCCAAGGCATCTACACATTAGAGGCATACTTCGCCTACCAAGCTACCTACATACCCATATACACGAGATCAAGACCCTTGAACTACTCATTCTAATGAATATGTAGTTCTAGTTTCTAATTGTTTTGATGTAGATGTATTCCTATAACCACTGGTGAGATTTACTCACCTAATAAATCTCTTCGCCATTATACACCCACTTGAGCAAATCAGACAATTTTCTATGATTACAATCCTATAATACCCTAGTGCAAGCTTTGTGTTGTAGTTTATAGTTAATGTAATATTAACATATATATGTCATAACTCACTCCTCATATTGTTATGTTTAAATCTTGTGACAAGAATCAATGGGTCTACATAGACCAATCAACTTTTCAAAGGTTTATGCTAATAAACAAAATGATGTCAAGCGGCGAAAAATCTTACTCTCGGGTAGCATTGCAAGATATGCCAACAAAAATCAGTTGAAAGATAGTGCCATTCATTGTTCTAATGTGGGAATAATGTTGGAGGAGGATCTCTCACCATTTGTAGTGGAATTGGATTCTTTTCTTGATGGAGAAAACATTGCAAATAATATTTTTTCTAATCCCATGTTATAGGACGGTGATGTACCATCTTTTGCTTTGCTTGGTGAAGACAATGTTCCTGATAATGTTATTTACAATCATGATGTGAAAAAATTGAATGGAACATTGGACAAAACCATTAGCGAACCACCATACAAGTAAGATGGAGTTGTGTGCTTGTTGTGACTAACCATTAAACAATTGTGGTCAATTAGCAACAATTAGCAACATTATATAATTAGTTAAAAATTCTTTTGGCACACCACATTTTTTTTGGCATGCCACATTATATAATTAACAACAATTTCTTTCAGGGAAAGATCCTTAATTTTCCCCATCTTCATATTTGAGGCCAGAATATGTTTTCGAATCCTACAAAATTATGCTATTTTCGTAATAGCTAAAATTACATGATTAAAATGTGAAAAACATTAAAAAACTATGAGGAGATTGATGAAATTCACTAAGACACAAAAATTGCTCCAAAAATAAATAAATAATAATAATAAACTATATATTCATTTAAAAGATCTAGAACAATTTTTTGTTTACAAGATAAAAGATCATCTATAACCTCGTTATATAAATATTTTGCACAAATTTAACATAGCTCTGGAAATTACAAGAAGAATGCTAAAAATAATAGTAAACATATGTGTTTTGTTTAAAATGCCTAATTCTTATAGTTTATTGATTAATATTGTATAATTGTAGTTTGTTCTATTCATGAGGAATAAATTATGATGCAAATTAAATTTACCTACATAAGAAGGTCCACTTAAAAACCATTTCTTTAGTTATCTATGGGGAGACAAAATGCAACCCTCGTATACTATATTTCCACTCTCAACATCAATGAATGTAAATGCAACAGATTGAAGATAACTTTAGATTCATTAATTTTAACTTTAGATTTAAAGAAAATGGGGGCCTATGACTTTAGATTCATTGAGGGTTTGTTAAGCCCATTAAATGTCTATCTAGCTCTATGAAAAAATCTAGTGGAGAATGAATACCCACATAATCACTTGCTTGTCCAAAATACTTGCTGAGAAAATCAGAGAGGTTTTTTTTTTTGGTATGGGTTGAGGCAAGGCTAAGAAAGCCTGTGTAGCAACAAACAAATCATAGTGGAGACGCAAATCATAGAGCTTTGGGTAAAAATCAGAGGAGCCTAATGTTTGCAATGTAGATTGGTCCAGGTTTTGTAAAAAAGACAACAGAGCAGGGGAATTTGCCACTATGCCATTTTTAGTCGGGCAACTACCCTTTCCTCCTATCAGACTAAAAGCAAGTGCCAAAACAATGATTATGGTAATGTATCTAATGGAAATGAAATCTAATCCATGAACGCTTATCTTGAAAGAAAGTTCTAAAAAAAAGAGGATGAGAATGAAAGTTAATCCATGAACCCTTACCTTCAAAGCAAGTTCCAAACAGAAGAGGATGAGAATGAAAAGTAATCCATCAACCTTACCTTGATGTCGCTGAAAAGATCTTGGTCACGCCTAAAGCCTTTGACCCACACTTAGCCACATGAATAAATGAAGTTTCACTTTTCTTTTCTTTTTTAATATCCCCAACAATGTCAAAATTTTGATGTTATCGAGATCATATTTTAAAAAAAAAAAAGAATTTGAAAGCCAAATTGTCCTGTCATCGAAAATGATGCCCAAATGTACTAGTGATGGTTTACATCATGTAATAGGGTTTTAAAACCCTATAAAAAATTTGACAATAATGAGTATCTTTGTAATGTAATAAAAGAAAGAATGACATTGGCCCGAAAATATCATTATATACAGTAACAATAAAAGTAACAATTGTAAGGAGTTAAAAGGTTTCATGAATACTTGATCAAATGCAAATATAAAACAAACTCTGGCCATGGTGTTGAGTTCACAAAATCAATGTGCAGCATCAAAGAGGAAACATTCCAATACAACAAGCCATGTTGACCCATCAAACAACATTAAGGAGTCATGATAATGTACAATGAAAACTCCATAACAACTCTTTAAAAAGAGGAAGATCATTATGATAGCATATGCCACATTTTTTGATAGCAAATTCAGTAAAAGAAAGAAAAACATATGTCTCTTTCCAAAGACTTTCTATGGTAGAAAATCAAAATCCATAAAGTTTAGGGATGAGGTTTTGAGTTTCTAAAAGAAGAAAGAAACAACAGATTCTTCATGAATAGTGACATACCTACTGATCACAAGAATAATGAAGGTGGCCTAAACTATAAAGGAGAAGACAATAGCATAGTAAGAGTCAAAGATCAGATATCAAAAACTTGCAAGCTTCATAAATCATGAATTCTATGGCGTGTTTTTTCAAGGTAATACTTGAATACCTTCTATGATCAATGCTATAGCAAAAAATCAAAGTCCACAAACTAATCTAGCAAAAAATGCAAAAAGTATCCCATGGCAGCTAGAGTTCCTTCAAACCCTTTCTTCTCCTCATTTCCAATCAACAAAATGATAAATGAAAGGAGATGTTTCTTGTTTTAGGTTTTCATTCCAAAAGAAACTAGGAGGATGTTATGCCACGTTGCACCTTACGAACCAAGTCTGAAATCAAAACCTTCTCATATTCCTTTGCAATTATGATAAGTCATTTTAATATATTGAATTCTTTGGATTGGGTCAGGACTCTTAGGGATTCAATAGGAAATGTATATTATTTGATCCATTTTAGTTCTTATTTATATTATAAAAAATGTGTCCATTCAATGTAATTAGTGTTAATTAATTGATGCATTATAAATCTTTTTATTAGCACTAAAATAATAAATGCATTGTTGATTAAAATTTTGAAAATGTAAAAGGTATAAAAGAATTGAAGGAGTCATAGTCAAAGAGGAGGTGAGGTGCAATCACGTTGGATCAAGAATGGGTATTTGCGTTGGTTAAGTCTTGTAAAAGGAGTGATAGTTCATCATTCATGCCATGTGTCGTAACTATCCCCTAGGCTTTCATTAGTTATTAAAGACAATTAGGAGTCTTTAGGAGATTTTTGAGTTAAGTTCAGAGAGTCTTATGGAATTTCTTGACTTGACATCATGTGTAAAATATGAAGAGTCAATTTGACACTAATAACACATGCTTTGGAGCTTTCTGAAGACCTTTTCTAGGGGGAGCTTGTTTATGCTCGACCCAAGGTGGTTCCTCATCTTTAGGCATCATTTATTGGGTAGTGAGGGGGGATTTTATTATATTCTATCAATTGTACTTGAAAAAACATTCAGTATTGAGGAGAGACCTTTGGTTTCTATCATTGTGTTTTTAGTATTGTTTCAGAGTGGAGATGTATTTTCAGAACCTTGGAGAAATATATTGAGCATTTGAGATCTATCTTTGGGGTCATGTTTTTGTATGTAGATTGATGATTGATTTTCCTTATAGTGTTTTCTTTCAAAAAAATTTAAGATTCATCGCATTAAGCATCTTTTAGTGATTGTAATTATTTTATACAGGTCAAAAGTTGTCCTAGTTTTTTGCAAGTGTTAAATGTGATTGAGTTCCTTTTAATACCTTCACATATTGGGTCTTCTTTTAAAATATTTATGTGCAAATCAATGTGTCAAAGATTGTATCAGTCCATAAATTGCTAAAGGTTCAACTTGTGTTTGAGGAAATACTATTTTCATTTCAAAATCCTTATCTAGTGTATCACCATTTTTGTCTATGCATTTCTTAATTATTAGTTATTCTTACAAGTTTCTTCACAAGTTTCGTTGATCTTTCCATTTTAAAAATGATTCATCATTTAAAACTTATAGGAACCCGCCTAGAACCCGGAGGTTTGGTCTTGTTATAGGTCACCCACACCTTTGACTGATCCCATGTTCTCTAGAAATCTCAAGTGTTTAGGTGGTTGAGATAGGGTGCAATTTCTGAAGTTAATAGTGATATCTCTACATTGAACTAATTATAAATAACCCACTATCTATACAACATTGTCTATGGTGTGACTAGAATGTACCACCATTATTAATAAATAGAATTTATATAAAATATTAAAAAACATTAGGACCATATGCATTTTGGTTGTCCCATCGTCACTAGCCTAGTCTTACTAGTAACCCTTTTTTGCATGTGATTAAAACCCATATTTGCATCACTTTAAAAAAATCATATGGAATGTTTCTGTATTGTTTATTGCAACATTTGATATCAAAGCCAGTTTTTGTAACTTCTAGGGAGGTGTCTTTCTAAAAACATTATTATTTTTAGTTATAAAATGAACCATTTTTAGGCTCATTAATGGGCTTTTGAGGGTTAAACGTCAAGGTGGGTTGGTAAAGAATATATTGTGGCATCAACCTGAACAAGGGTGGCTAAAGATTAATTTTGATGGGCCATCCAAAGATAATCCTGGCACTTCTAGTGTTGGATATGAGGTGAGAGCTGAATCGGAGAACTCCCTCACTCTTGGGGTAAAGAAGTTGTCAAAGGGAACAGATAATGAAGCCGAATGCTTGGCAATGATCAATGCAATACTGATGGCTAACCAAGAGGGGATTGACAGATTACATCTTGAAGGGAATTCATGATTGCATTTGAATATTTCAGGGTTACTCGTGTTGTTTGAGAGGCAAATGACATGGTAGACAAACTTTCTAATGTTGGTGCCCGAGGGCCAGACCATGAAAATTTTGAACTATTTGAAGACTTCAGAAATTTGGATTTTAGTACTTAGAAGGGGATGAAGAGTCGATATTAAATTTAGCTTTGCAATGGGGAGATGGGGGGATCCTCTTCATATCACTTGGCATGAGTTAGGACAAGGGCTTTGATGTGGATCTGATGTTGTGCACAAGGCTTAACTGGTCATGATGAGGTGCTACCATGTCGATGAGATGGATTTTATTATCCAGATGAAAGTATGAACGATGTGGGCTATCACTTTCCAGAGACTTCCATTGTCTTTAAAGTCATTTGTTTGGGATTCAACTGTAGGTTGTTCAAAAGCTTTTTGTGTTTATGTTCAATGTTTTCTTCATCGTATTTGTTGTGTGGGTGTGGATGTGGGTGTTAGTATGAAAAAATTTCACTGGATTCTCTCAATCAGCTTCCTACCTTTTGGGGAGTGATCTTAGTGAAGAGATTGAGGCGCATATTTAAGTTTGACGATCTACATTTCTGGGATTGCTTGTGTAAAATCTTCGCTGATGAATATGTATAATCTAGATATTTGTTCCCACTTCCATTCACTCCCAATCTCTCGAAAGATGAAATGCGGTGCTTGTTTCAATAATGTGGTTTTTTATTCTAGAACTTTTTGTATGTAGTTCGATGGTCTGGCTCAATTTTGTAATGTATGGCCATATATATTTTGTAGCTCAGTTATAATGGTTGAAGGATGTCTGGTTTGTGTAGCTATGAGGTGCAGAGTTTAATGAAACATTTTTTTGGGATTTTTCAAAAAGAATTTGAAATTATCATCGACCAATTTAATGGCTGAATGCACTTATTTTTATAACTATTATTGATTCAAAATATGAACTATTTTTCTTATTTTACATATTTATGATCAATTGTAACCCAAGGCCTCTACTCATTTAGATATTGATAATTTTTATTGTACCAGGTATGAGATATAGAAGCCAGACATGAAAAATCATTTGGAAGAAAGGTATGAATGAATGTGGGTTGCATTCAAAATTAGAATAGAGTAGGCAAAAAAATTAAATGATGAGCCATTCCTTTTATAAGATTATATTGTCTTATTTCTTCAAGGAGATCATTGTATACAAACATTGGAAGGGGAAATTTGATCACTTTCAAACTGAAAAAGTATAAGCAATACATTCTATATTAAAAGATGGTTACATTCTTTAAAGATGAAAGATGAAAAAGTATAAGCAATACATTCTATATTAAAAGATGGTTACATTCTTTTAAGATGAAAGATGATCAGCACATAGTTCAGACGTAACTTTCCTTTGATTGTATTTTGTAGATATAAGTATAGAATAATATCAATTATAGATATTGTTTCTTTGTTGTTAATTCAAATCTTAGTAAAATCTAATTGTTACTAAATGGTAGTGGTGTAGAGTCAAACATGAAAAATCTTATTGATAATTTTCTTTTAAAGGAGATAAGAAAATTCACATATCATGACTATAAGGGTGCATTATATGTTTTAGGAAGGCCCAAGAATAAATGTAAGGGTGCATTATATGTTTTAGGAAGGCCCAAGAATAAATGTAGATTAAAGGCAGGTAGGAAGAAAAATAGATCCAAATTAGGAAGAAGGTGAAAGAATAGTGCAAAATGTTGGATTGATAAGAAGAAAGGTTATGAGAAAGAATGACACAAAAAATAAAAATAATTTTTTTTGATTGCTTCACAAATGAACCTTTTTCATTAAGATGATAATTATGAACTATTTATTTCTACTACTATTACTAGTGATGATATGTGACTCTATTTGACACAAACTACTCCTCAAATATGGCTCTCCATAAGAAACATGTTTCGTCATACATTATGTGTGATTAATACGAAGTTTTCATTGGTGGAAACAATACTCTAGATTCATTAATTGTATCTCTATGCAATTTCTTTCTCATCAATGCTTTTCTTACCATGTACAAAATATTGTGCGTGGTCTCATTATTCCATTTCAATTTGACTAAAATTTTGGATTCCTCCTACTATTCTGAATCCCAAATCCTAATTAGGACTTGCATAGGGGACACTAGGTCAGCTTGGGAAACCTACTTCCACGAATCAATCCCCAAAATCAAATTGTGCAATTGTTCGCTTGCAAAAGTGAGAATTCTAGGACAATGTTGACTTGATCCAAAATTAATACGCCAAAATGCTAGAGAAAGGTATAAAATCAAGTTAACCTCTTTGAACCCTTCATTTTATCATCTATCAATCAAGGAAGTACTCCATGAATTCAATCAAATACTCTATCATTCAAGCATCAAGAAAGAAAGGACCTCTTCTTCAAATATAGTGTTATGAAAAGCTTCAATAACCTCCATGTAAGCATGTGTTCATGATTTCTTTCTATGTCTTATGGAGTCGTGTTATTACATCAACATTTGTGCTTACATTCAAAGATTGTCTAATATTGAACAACGTATAAGATACTTCAATTATCATATCATGCATCTACTGTACATCAACACTCTTTAATCCCCGTTTCAATTGCAAGGTTATTCTCTAAAGTTGTGCTTGACATAGGCAATCCCATTTCAATCCAACATTGGCTCTTTTTTCTTGTGTAGCTAATTATTGGTGAATATATATAGGTAGGTGATTAAGCATGAGGAGAGCTATAGAAAAATTTTCATCGTATTAAAAACATATGACCTATTCACACTTCTTGACTATGTCCCCAGGGTAATTTTCTCTACTTGGCAGAGCACCCTAATTCTACCTTGAATTTGGATCACGAACCAATTGTTCTTTGTACTTTCCAAATTTTCTATTAGAATCTACATTTTCATTTTCTATTCTTTTTTGCATGCTACAAGTCTTCATTTCATCATATTTTTGTCCCTAATTTTTTCCTTCATCTTCTACACATGTACATAATCATTTTCAATTTGTAATATCCCCAATTTGGGATATTAGAGAAAATTAAGCTAAATGTGTAGAATATTTAAAAGTGACTTTAATAAAACTCAAGGAAAAATATTTTAATATTAAAAATAAATATCAAAACATGATAAAAGGGGAAGAAGGTGAAAGATAGGATGGGGAATGTGAAGAGTCAAAAGGTTGAACTTAAAGAAGGGAGAGGAGCTCATTTGTAGCTATGCTTGGATATTGACATTAAAACATTTGGGGTCAAATTACAATGACAATTTGTGATAGGAGCCTAATTTGTGGGTGATTTTTTTGTTTTTTTGGTAATTATTCCTGACGTCATCACAATACCAACATTGGTGTCACAATTGCGAACATCTGTGTGATTATATTTTAAAAAAAGACATAAATCATTATGCGTTTGATTAATTGCAATATTGGAGAGCTGCAAAGACTCCAGTGGGTGGATTAATACCAATTTTTCCATGTGTGTGCCCTTGAAGATCTTGATGTTGCATTGTGATCTATGTCGTGCCCTTTCTCTACCAAAACCTCATTGTGCCCATGCCCTTGCCATGCTACATTAGGTATTTTTGTGTTTCTTTCCATGCCTTACCATTTATTTCATTTTATTCTTAATGTTTAATTTAACATGATTTTTACTCCATGTAGTTTATTCATCCTCCTTCAATGTGCAATAATAAGTTTTCAGCAGTGTCTGCAATTTAAGGTCTCAAATTTAGAGGTGAGTTTCATACCTTCATCTATGTCTTTCTATTTTCTTTCTACTCACATGCCCATTTTAATTCATATGATCATCTAAATATAGTGTATGATAAGCTGGATAGTAAGGTTTCTAGTGTAATAAAATTCTTCATATATTTATGTATAAAAATAATCTACGTTGTGGATGAGATTGGAAAGATGTAGCATTTTTCGATATCGTTCGGTTCTTCAAACTAAGATGGCTTAATTGGCTTTATGGCTATAACTTGGGCAAAGATGAAGGTAGGACTAAAAGAAGTGGGTCTTCTAAAATCATGTCATGTAAAGATGGGAATACATCGCATTATCACATTATTTCAATATAGAATCAACATGATCTCAACAAAAATAGGAATACCAAGATACAACAAGGCCAAGGGGTCTTTCCTCTCTACATTTCATTTATTTGTGTGCCATTAGAATAAATAAACCCACTTCCAGTATGAATAATCTATTTATATTCTTCATGCAAAATTAAACATTTATTGGACAACCATTGTGTCTATATTTTCTTGTACCAATGTGTGTACTAATAAATTTTTAAGTTAGAATGTATATAATAATAAAATGTAATACTCTTAGTTAAGTTTTCACTATGGTTAGTAGCGACTTGGTCAATCTTGTGTAGGTATATTCTAATTCTATATCAAAATGGGAAATTGATTATAATATTCTCTCATTCTTTGTGTGTCCATTGCTCTAGAAATTTATATGTGGTCATCTATATATAATTCCTCTTTGCTACTCTAAAATTTAATGTGTGGCCATAACATTTTTAACTTTGATTTTCTATTTCTAACCATGACTTGATGAGCATAAACTTATTACTCTCTACATGCATGATTGACATTTCTCCCTTTGAGAAATTCAATAGCATGGGCTACAATATGAAAGGGTGCAACTAAAGAATCAAAAGGGTGTGACTAAAAGTGAAAGCATCCGACCCAAGTTACAATATGTTGCAACCAAAGAAACAATTGGCTACAACCCAAGATGCAATGAGGCATGAAAAATGAAAGATGACAACATTAAAAAATTATTGAAATCATTAAAAAAAGGAAAAATAATGACTCTTACATCTGATTTTTCAATGAAGGAAGATGGAGTTATTTGGTGGAATATGCAACAACAAAAAACATCAAATATTTTCATTGTGTTTGTAGTAATTAATGTAGACATAATTTTAGTTTGCAATGTAATGTCAAGGTTTGATATGAGTGAGTAGTGTAGAAATGTGTACAGGCTAAATACTCTACATAAATCATTTGTTTTCTTATGTGATTTCATTCTATAGTGAGGAAACTATAGTGGTTTTTAGGAAGAGGAGATAAGTGCACTTCAATTATAGTCTATTTTTAAAGGTTGGTAGATTTTTTTTTTTGAACTATTATTTGTTGTTTCCACATGTAATTCAAAATACATCTCCCCTTAACAACACATACATTGTACAACTCAAGCATTTGACAAATCATTATCCCAAAGAGTTGGAAGAAATACATTGGCCCACTACCCCTTTCCATTAGAGTCCTAAAAGTTCGAAGTAACTTCAAAGTTTTTGTTTGAAAGGGTTCTAAGAAATTTAGAAGATTTACATTTTGTTATATAGAACCTAAGATTTTTTTTTAGATGAAAATAAATTGAAGCATAAGGTCTTTCAAGAACTTGTTACTTTGAGAAATTATATTTATAAATGGATTTTGATGAAATTAAAAATTAAACATGTTATATTGCATGAAAATATCGTAGAAGAGAGAAAACATACAAAATAAGTGTATTCAAACATGAACATGAAAACCATATAAATGACATTAATATGCATGAAGATAGGATGAAATAAAATAAGTTACAAACTTAAACTACTCAACAAGTACATGCAAACCTCAAATGATAAATGTTGAAGACGTTTGTGAGGGAGGAATGTTAAAATGCTTCTATATTAGATTTAGATCCTCACCATTTCCCACATTGACTTTGTCCTTGAGTTTTGATGTTCTTGATCTTCTCTGATTGTGGTCATTGAAAGAAAGAACGAAGATTTTGCCATTAAAATAAAAGTATGAAATTGTTGAGAACTAGAGCACATTTGTGCTAAGCTAGCACTCTTACCATGTTAGTGATGTTCATTGCAACAAGTGATTTAAATTTTTTATGATATTTAGTATTGGGAATTCTATGAGAGAATCTTGGTTGTCATGGCCGTTCTATCAAACAAACTTAATCAATCAATGTAAAATTTACAATATATTTGTTTTCTACCACTAGGAATAGTGAACTTTTATTTTTCTATTGAAAAGTTTACCTCTGCTAGAAGCTTCTTTTAGTTGCTTTTCTTCGTCAACTTCAAAATTTTCTCCATTATGGTATAAAATCAAAATTTTATTGCCATTTCATATATATTTTCCCCTTTTCTAGATAATTTAGGGATTGTTATAGAGAGAATGGTTGATGAAGGATTAATTAGTGGGTACAATTTAGAAAAAGGTGGAGGGTTTAGCTCTAGGTTAATTAATTAGTATTAATAAAACTCTAGGGAAATGGGATGAGATATGCTCAACTACCAAGAATAGTTAAACAAAGAGATTATAGATGATTGTTAGGGAACTCATTTAAATTATTGAGCATCTATTTTAGTTCTTGAATCTCCATGGATAGTCACATAGGAAGTAGATTGCAGATGAGTTTTAACTCTAATCCTATGAGTGTCTAGAACTAAAAGCAATGCTTGGTGAAATAGATTCATGAATATTAGAATACCAATGATTATATCTACCTCCATCCAAATGTGTGTGGAAAAGGAAATGAATGATATAATGAGATAGACATAGATGCCAATGGACAAATAAAATATGTGAAACTAAATATAGATATTGGATTTTGATATTGATTATCCAAGAAGGTGGAAAGCTAAATGTGAAACCTCATAGAAATTCAAATATTTACAACTCAATAGAAGAGATCAAATTTTGGAAATATAAAGAGAATATGTTACAATCACTAATATTACATGAAAATATAAAAATAACAAGTAGTAATGAAGCTTAAAATGAATAATAATATCAACTCATTATGAAACTATCAAATGAAAAGAGAATATCACATAATATGTGAAAAGAAGTTGTCATTCTCAAGAAGACATCTCCCAAAAACTCTAGCAAATGTAGATGTAGAAAAAACTTTAAAGAAAATTTCAAAATCATTTGCAATAAGTAGAATAAAATGTAATTAATTCTTATTAAAAAAGCTCAAAGTAATTTTGATATATTCAAATTTCCATAAAAACTCTTTTGTAGTGGACAAATCTTATTAATAGAGAGATTGTTGAAGAGATAGGTCAACTTTAAATAAAAATCCTATATCATTCAATCTGATACTTTTAGTAAGGGGGTTCTACAATATTGTTGTAAATGTGACAGAAGTTGGAGAAATAATGTTATATAACAAAAGGAAATTAGAATGAAATTATCTTAATTATATTGTTCCAATATATAATTGTCATTTATCTAAATATCTAAGTTATAAAACATCATAAAATATAATCACAACAAACATAAAAATATTAAAAGCTCATGAAAATCACTATTCCCAATCCACTTCATCACATGTGGGCCCACACAGGATGTTTCCCTTGCCTATCTTCATCAGCAAGCAATGTGTTAGAAACCATAATGGTGCATCTTAATTAGTTGCTCCAATGATGCAATAACACATCTATCTCCAAATTGTGCAAGAACTTGTTGTTTTACAAAAAATAGATAGATGTTGAGAGTTCCAAAGCCATTAACCTGAAGACCATCATGTGTGCATCCATCTTTAGGGAAAAATTGGATGTCATGTTCTTGTGCATATGTTTCAATCACTTCCTTCAAACTCAACTGAGGTGCACCCATAGAATTTCTCAAGTGAATCTCACTGCCCATGAAAGTTGAGGCTTATTGTTGAGCATATGTTGTTGTTGTTGACATGCCTCAAATTGGTGTTTCTTTGTTACCCTAAGATAGCTTATATTTGAGCTCTAGCCCTAGGTTGTTCCATAATTCCATAATCATACTCTCTATAGCTTGATTCATCATTTCAAGGGCTACATTTAGTTGACTTCTTATCCTCTAATTAACAAGAAGCTCAGAGAAAAATAGTCCTTTCCACCCTAAAAACTACTGTGTTACTTCATTAAAATTAGGATTTGAGCAAAGCCAATGATACAAAACCTGCGGCCACTTTGAAAAAAAAATGTTGCCTCCAACATTGCAACCATATGATAAATGGGAATACCAGATGCCCAATTCACAACCTAGTTAAATTGGTCTAGTTTGGGTTGATTATAAATTCTTGTAGAACTATCATTAGATTAGGTATAATAAAATGAACAATCAGTTGTTCCCAGCTAGCAAGATCAAATACAATTTTCCAACGTGATAAAATTGCACTTGCAAATGCATCACTTGCATGCTAGGCATGAAACACATTCCCCAACTTATAATGAATGGTTGGATATAAAGGCTTCATATGTTTGCCCAATGTAACCATGCATGTATTGGCACAGTCTCCCTATAAGGATCCCAAGTATCTATTGTTGTTGTTAATTTGGGCATCACTATATGATCCAGAATGTTATGAAGTATTGAAGCTAGTAGTAACTTCTCCCATGTCTCTTAAAAATGTAGTATAGGTTTAGGGTCCCTTGGTTCCTAGGGATTTGTAGCATATGTTCTCACTACTACACAAATAACTTCAATGAAGAGTTGAGTGTAAGGAGTTGAAGAAGCAAGTTTTGTTTCTGTGTAAATGCCATAATCACGAGGCTCATTCCCTTGTAGAAGCCTCTTCCATAATCACTTTACCTCTAAACCATGCAAAGGATGTTAAAGTAGTTCCCAACCTTGAAACACTCTTATAAGAAATAGAAAAGAAAATATAGATGCAATATATGAAAAATTACACAACTTATAGTCCTGATATTTGGACTATAAATTCTCAAAGACACTTGGAAGTGATTCCAATGTCATAGTACCTATTGTGACACTTTCCTGGATTCTATCCAGTGCTCCCATAATATCATCTATGTTGTCTAGTTATTGTTTTAACCATATAGTCTCTTTCTAAAGTCGCTCCTTCTCCTTCTAGTATATTGCCACAGAGCCTCTCTCATGCCTTATATTATGATCAAGCTTTTGAATATATAAAATCAACTTCACATTATGTAGTAACTCTAGCACAGGTGTTTGATCCTTGATAACTAACAGTTCTTCAGGTGCATTTTCTTATAAAACATTAATTTTTCTTGTGAACTCTTAGAAAGTGTATTGTTATTCTCTATTAGGATTGATGGGCTTCCCTTGAACAAAATCAAAATGAAGAGGCATAAATGAAACACAAATTATGAAATTTCCTTCATTGCACCCATATCTTCCCTTTATGTCCCTAAGCTAGACAATAATGTCGATTGGTTCTCATCACCAACTAAGATAATTAGTTCTCTACCACTACCAAAACTTATCAATGGGAGAAAGATAGTCCAAATAAGTAATCAATATGAAATGAGAGTTGTGTTGATGTGGTAGATGGAGATATAAATGGAGCATATCTATAGGGATGAGATGGGTCGATCATTGGGTGACAAATGTGGATGCATGGCAAAGGTGGGATGTTGAAAAGGAATAATGGTGAATTTGAGTGAGGTGAGGTAAAATGCATTTTCCCATAATTGTTTTGTGTTTTCCAACCACTTATGAGTTTAATTGAACACCATATTTAAATCTACCACTTATGAGTTTTGAGTAGGTTCTAAAAGACTAACTTGTTCAATAATTCTACCATATTCAAAACCATATGTGCAGATATAAACATTAAGTACAACATGTCTAATATTTTTGCAGATATAAACATTAATTACACCAAAATTTTCTTTCAAAACCATATGTGCAGATGTAAACATTAAGTACACCATGTCTAATATTTTTGTAGATATACACATTAATTACACCAAATTTTTCTTTCAAAACCATATGTGCAAATATAATTTACATTAAGTACAATATGTCCAATTCTCTTGCATATATACACGTTAAGCACACCAAAAATTTCTTTCAAAACCATACATACAAATGTAAACATTAAGAACACCATGTTCAATTTTTTTCAAGGTTTTCTCTCTAATGTCAATGTGTATGTTGAAATGATTGTCAATGATAGATCTAGCATGTACAACCAATTCAATAAGGGTACAAGAGTAAGTTATTCTCGTAAAGAAGGATCATGTCAGATAATACAAGGGAATTTGATCAAAATAGAGAGACAATTGCTAGATTGTTGTCTAACTTTCAAAGAGAAGGCAATGCCAAATGTTATTGTTCTTGCAAGAATTGTAACAACTTAAAGACAAGAAGAATCAAAATCAAAACAACTAAGAGACATTGTAGGGAGAATGATCACATTGAAGTGGGTTTTGATTATCATCCATCGGTAAGTTGTTTGTTATATTATTTTCACAATTAATATACATATGAACCATAGAACGGGGGTTTGATTATCACATTGAAAGGGAGTTTGATTATCATCAATTTTATATAGGCTGATCTCACCAGCGTAGTACATGATATGGACCACTACATCTTAGAGAAGCATGGAGGTGTAAATATGGAGGAACATGGAGGTGTGAGTATTGAAGGAGAAGATCATGATCTCATGGAAGATGATGATCATGCATTAGAAAATACATTTGAAGATGATGGCACAAATGTATTGATCCATGACACATTTGGTACTAGTGATGTTGTTGCTGATGATGATGATGATTATTATGATGGGGATGACATTGAGGTCATCCATGATATATGTCTACTTGAGAAGGTAAACATGACCCTTTAGAAAGGATCCTAATCAACTCTTCTCTATATTGTATTATTATTGGTGAATTTGAAGTTTATGAATGGTTTATCCAATATAACAATATCACGTATGCTAAGGTTTGCCATATATGTTGTTATAGCCTATAAAAGGTAAAAAATGTACCATTGAGATTGTTTATAGTAACAAATTATATTATTTGTTGTAGATTGATAGGTGACTTTTTGTTACCACCATCAAATGCTCTCCCTCGCTCGTACTAAGAAATATGTGCTACTATGAAACATATTGGAATGGAGTATCAAGCAAAAGATGTGTGTCATGAAGATCATGTTATTTATCATAAAGAACACGAAAATGCAACAGAATGCCATATAAGTAGATATCAAGATGTTCAAGTGACACAAAAGGTGCATCACAAGGTTCTTCATTACATTCCCATTATTCCATGTCTTAAATTATTGTTTAGGTATAGTATCTTGGCACAATTTATGGATTGTCATGCATGAAAAAGAAGTTGACATGAAATCATTTGAATGCCTATGGATGCTTCAAAATTTATGGACATAGAGGAAAATTTTCCACACTTTAAAGAAGAACCTTGAAATCTTAGCCTTTCTCTAGCAACCGATGATGAAAATCCATTTGGAGAGATGAGATCTATTTAATCAGTGTGGTCTATTTTTTTATCAACAATAACCTTCCTCCATTGATGTCAATAAAGAGGGAGCACACGTAATTAAAAGTCTTGGAGTGAAATGACCACAATAACTATATGATGTTGTTCATTCAACTAGGTAAGTATGAACTGAAAGATATGAATGTATATATTGGCCTCTTATCAACGAGTTGTTGGTGTTATAGAATGGTTTCACTATGTATGATATCTCTAGACCAATTGGAAAAAGAAAAAAATTGAAGTCCATGCAATGCTTGTGTGGACAATTCATGATGTCATAGGGTTGACATATTTTTGTGGTGGGTGAATCCACAATACTGGGTACCACTTTTGGGGGATGAACAAAATTGTGAAATGATGAAAAATTCTCACATTTCATTTTACATTTGTTCGCATGAACGTTCTAATTATGTTTGCGCAAACATAAAATAATTACTTGTTCACACGAACAAATTGAGTTTACATAAGGTATGTTCATGCGAACATACCTTACAAATATGTTTGTGCGAACATATTTAAATGGCGATTTTACGATTAAAATTTTGTTTTCCCATTTAAGAACATGATAAATTTGGCCTTTTTTTGTGTTCGCACGACCACGTTAACTTAAATTTCCATTCACTAGATTATTTTTATCGTATGTTCACATGAACACCATGTTTGCATGAACATATTGGACATGTTCGTGTGAACATGGTGTTCGTGCAAACATGTCAATTTACAAATTTTTGGTGTTATTTTTTGAAAAAAAATGAAATTGGCTCTTTTGATCCCAAAAATTGAGATTGAATGATCTCCTACTATAAAATTAAAAATGTCAAAATGTGCTGCTCGGAGCAAGCTTTCCAACAGCTATAATTGTAATACATATTTTAGTCATTAAGAAATCATAAGTATCAAAGTGTCAAAAAATATCTTTTCAGTGGCAAAGAAGACACTAGACATCGAAGCCATGAAGAATGACATCTCACCTATGGCAATTGGAATATAATAGAATTTGAGGTAGTATCACTCCACCTAATGGTTTATGTTTTGAAGTTTTATATTTTGATTGTGTTTTGTTGGCTAATTATGTAATTGATGATTGTGAAGGTTGTCAAGGTATCATTGACCACCTTCCAAAGGGACTAAAGTGTTATCCCAAAGAATTTAGCAAGCTACTCTACTATGAGAAACTACAAATTGTGGATTTGTTTGATACTATGCATATTGGAAAGAATGTAATAGAGACACTATAGAAAATATTGGATAGAAGTTGTGACAAAGAAAAACTTACCAAAATTTGTAGTGACATTCACAATTCCAATCATGCAACAAAAAAAAAAAGAATGAAATAGGAATAGAGACTGAATTAATGCAAGTGCCCTTCCTTGGTTATTAACAGAGCACCAAAGTGATGCCATTAAAGAAGTCATACGAAAAAAAAATTCCTATAGGATTTTTTTGCAAGTATAAGAAATCTCATATCAAAGAAAAGTGAATTTGGGCTAGGGCTGAAAATGCATGATTGGCATACCCTCACCAAGGTAAGTCACGATCTTTTGTATTTACAATATATTTGTGAAATTGTATTCAATTTTCATTGTATTACGTTAGAAAAGAATGAAATGATTAGTTGAGAATTCTTGTAGTATGTGCTGCCCCTATTACTCCCATACAACATCAACAACAATATCAAACAAGTGTTATATGGTCTTGGAAAATACACAAGGTAAGTAGTGATATTTGTTCAATATATCAAACAAGTAGTATATTGTAAAGTCTCATATTTATATGTTTTTGTGTCTTGAATCCCTTGTAGGTGGTTGTCATATAAAGAAATTCATAAAGAAGATATAAAATATTGGAAGAAAAGAATTTTTTGAGTAATGTGTGAAACAAAAAAGTGTTTACCTTCAATTTTTTCAATCCACAAGAACATTTCCTCATACACTAAGTTGAGGATATTGAATTGTGTGAACCTATATAGCCTAGGTCAATGTGGATGATTGAGAGACACTTGAAATTTTTGAAGGGTTTGGTTTGACAAAGAGCACGTCCTAAGGGTTCTATGGTTGAGGGATATATGATATACTAGATGATTGTGTATGTTACTCAATATCTTCCTAATCTTGCAACAAAGACCCATATAGATTGCATTTGGGATCTCGACTCTATTAAAAAATTTGAAGGGGAGTACTTAGTGGGGCATGGTAAATTTAGGGAAGTGAAAGGTAATAAATAATGAGATGTTATTGTAGTTAATTAATTCATAATCTTCAAAGTAAATCTATTGTAAGTCATCTATTTACTTTTATACAGTTGCTAAAGAGTGGGATACAATACATTTGTTATTGCAAACAATCAAGATTGGATGACGGTATGGATTGAGAGATGTCAACATTCTAGTCATAGATTAAAATGGAAATACATGTCTTCACTAGTTATACAATCTCATTGTAATGGAGATCTCAATGTTACACAAAAGAAAATAGATTTAGCATATGGTTTAAGAGATCTCCAGGTACTTATAAGTTTGTTAATCAACCGTATGTTTTTGACCTTGTGATGCAATAATTTATACATGTTTGAAATTATTGTAGGTGAAACACCACGAGGATATGTTATGCAATTGTTATAAATTTTGTGTCAAAAAGTCCGATAACACGAAGAGAACTTGTGATTCTGGGATAAGTTTAGTCTTCCAGGTGACCAATATTTCATCTTGAAATGACTTACATCCTTGAGAATCTCAAAATTGATACTATGACATTTTGGTTGATATACTTGATTATGACTTGTATTCCTTCATATTAGTTCTCTTCATCATCAAATGGTACACACTACAAATCAATCAAAATGATCCTGATAGAATTGTTATTGAGCATGAGAATGGATTTCCAATGATTAATACAAGGTTTTTAAAGCCAGTTGGGGATGAGACCTATGTTCTTTCAAGCTAATATGAGTAGGTATTTTACTCAGAGGTTCCACATAAATTGGGTTGGTCATTTGTTGTTAGACATGAACCAAGAAGAAGAAGATATCGAGGAAGAGGAAGAAGTGGATCATGATCGAGAGTTAAACGATGACGGTCTTGATGCAAATGATGCTTCTACTAATCATGATGATGATTAGGAGGAGGAGGGTGATGATGACAATGATGTTGTTGCTAATGATGATGATGATGATGATGACCATAATAGTGATGCCGACGATGATCTTGATGATGAGATAGATGAAAAATAACATCAATGATGGGTCGGGGTTGATTAGCTAACATTGAAGGGGGTTTAATTATCAATGACAAGAATGAAATGTACATTTATGTGATCAATGCCTATATTACTCAATATTGAGTTCTTGGTAGATCAATGATTAATTTGATTAACTTTTCATCTACCTTTTAATGTTTATGATTCATATGTGATGCTAATATTCAATGTAATTTTGAGTATATGTATTATGAATTTTTTAGCTAACATAAGACAATTGATTTACATATGTAGAAACCAGAAGCACTTTCACAAGCATCCCATACAGTCTCATGGATCATTAGATATATGTCAGTACACCCCATAAAGATTAATGTCTTTAACCATTTGTAAAATATCTCACCAATTGCTACCTATCTCTCTTATTTTGCAGAGTTCAAATACCAGGGAATAGGTATTTGTTAGATTTATCTTCCTTGAGTGAGGAAAATGTAAGAATGGAAGAAGAAAGTGAGACATTTAGTATATCTAAATCAAGGAGATAGACTCGAGGTTAAAATATCAAAAAGAAATTCAATAAGCATAGGAAATTTTTCCTTTCTCAAGGGGGGTCAAGTTCTTATGATGATGAGAGTGAAGGTGACTCTAATGTGCCATTTAGGTATAAACATCTATAGAAAAAATGGTTCCCCGATGAACTTCCTTTAATAAACACTAATTTTTGCATTAGAGAGAGGATATATTGCATAACACCATCCTTATTACATGGTTTGGGCCTATTTTCCATGGATTGAAAAAAGGTCTCTTCCAACAAGGTTGTTGAATTGATGGAGTATGTCAGACCTTGCTATGATTACAGTAGTTGGATGCAGATTGTTAGATATATAAAAATTATGTATAAATATGCACTTGAAAAAAATTATATACAAAAAAAAGTTAGTGAACAAAGTAAAACAATAGCTATATACATTGATGGAAAGCTAAAAGCATCAGGAAATATCGTAGGTTAGTACATGACCTACATCAACTAAGAAGTGACCCAATTTAATATTTGAGGTGTGTGAGGGAAATTGTGTATTTGTATGTGTGATAAAATCAATATGTGGAGGTGAAGAGCTTCTTATTGATTACAATTTGAATTGCATAGATACAAAAAATGACACTATCATGGGTGAGGTGGTACATACTATGCACATTCAAAATCAACTCCAATCAACTAATCCAACACACCATTAAATAGATTTTTTTTTCTAACTTAGAATATAACACGTGTTTTGACATGTCTCAATGATTTTTTTTGAAATACAAGGCTATAGTATGAATCAACAACCACATGATACACATGACGATGATGGTTCTCATGGGATTTCTTCTTCTCGACAAGTAAAACTTGTTGTTGTTGTACAAATTAGATACAAATATGTTAAGGCATATTTTTATTATATTTTATTCTTCACTAATATTTTGGATTGATTTAAAATACAGTGCTAAAAATACTATTCTCACAAATGAGTGTTTATTAGGAAAAGGGAAAGGAAAAAGTAGTCCATGAGGAACCCTACAATGAGCAGGATCAATTCATTATTGATTTTGCATCAGCCATTGATCCTATGGCTGCACTACAAAAGGTCCTCTATGCATTATCAAGAGCATTAACACAATTGCTATCAATTAGAGGTCAGACTCCTCAAATACAATAGAGAGAGAGAGAGAGAGAGAGAGAGAGAGAGAGAGAGAGAGAGAGAGAGAGAGAGAGAGAGTTGATGCACCTAGTTCAGACTTATACAGTAAGCATTAATGTAGTTTTTAATGATAACAAAAGTTCAATAACTATTTTTATAGTATACTCTTTTATTTATGTCATTAAATAAAATGTATTTGTTATTTTTATAGAGAATGTTGATTAGGTTAAAGGGGCATGGCCTAGATGTTAATACTTTAGGTGGTTCAAGTACATCACATGTTCTATCCTACACATGTTTTTCTTGAACAATATTTTTTTTTTAATAACTCTAACCATCTTGTTTTTTTGTGCTCTAACAATCTTATTTTTCAGCTCCTAGCATTGATCCTATGTTCATTAAGTTTCTTGATAGAAGGAACTAAATAAAAAAGGTAATGCCAATGTAAAGTCAGAAACACATAGAATGGCCACATATGTGATGGCAACGCCTATTGGTAAGTAGATTCCTCTTTTTCTATCTTAGTTTTTATCTGTTCATTTCACTTGAACTATTAATTATTAGGGAAAATTTTGTAATATTGGATTCATTTTATGGAGGAGGTGATGAGGACATTCTTGGATGTACCCATGTTAGATGTACAGGAACACTAAAAAATTGTGATCAATTGCTCATAAGCAATGAAGATGGACTTCCTCTGAGAGTAGCTCAACTTCCAGGTACTTTAGCCCAACTCATAGCAAACCTAGACACATCATCAATTGGTTTTGAAATCCTATTCCATCTCTTAGGCTTAATAGACCCCCAAAAAACCATGGTTCTAACTTCTAGTGCATGAAACAATGATATCTAGTTGATTCCATTTAGACTCAAAAGGGAAGCTAGGAAAAAAAAAAAAAAATCAAGGCGAAAAAGATGGTAAAAAACCCTAGAATAAATAGACAACCAGAGCCGCAAAAGGATCTAGAACAAAAACAAGGGAAGGGTAGAACACGTCACCCAAAAGGTAATCATGACTAGATGAGCTAATCAACCTAACAAGTTATTATTATAGCTGTACTGGTTAAATAATGATATAATGCTCAGATTTAGGAAACTCCTAAACTTGAGCACTCGATTCAATAATGTAAGGAAATAAACTAAAAAGAAAAGGTGAAAAAGAACCTGAAAGCGAGGAAAAGGAGAAAAGAAATAAACACCCCAACTAGACTAAATCTTATGTTGAGCCTTGGAAGATAAAATCCTCACCTTCAACTCCTTTATTTGCTAAAATGTCTACTTCAGTATTACCTTCTCAATATATGTGTGGAAACCTAGTTTCTTCAAATTGATCTATTAAGCTAAGTACGTTTTCAAGTTTTGAGTTCATCACCCAATTCAAAGTTTTACATTTTCTAATGGAATCAATAATGATTTGCGAGTCTCCTTCTATAATTATTCTTTTTATAGTCTTTTTTTAAACTTAGATCTAATCCTTCCTTAAGTGCTTCTAATTTTGCTATATTATTTAAGCAAATGCCTAAAGTTTTTTCTATTTTAATGATCCATTCTCCAGTATCTGATCTTATAATGCAGTCTAATCTTGCATTCCTAGGTTACCTATTGATGCTTCATCAAAGTTTAGTTTAATCCAACCTTTTGGTGGTACTTTCCCATTTACATTCTTTCCTTTATTTTTGGTCTTTTTTCTCATAGACTAATGGTGGATTGATTAGGAAGGCCCAATTCTTTTTTATAATCTTGTCCCATTTTGAGAATGACCCTTGAATTTTGATAATTTTTCTTAAGTAATTTTTCATAACTTCTGTAATACTAGCTTCTACTTTGTTAGGAAGAGAGTTCATATTCAATTCTATGTTGCTAAAGATGTGCCTATTCCTTTCTTTGCATATTTACCACATTAGTATAGCTGGAGATATATTCCATAATTTTCCATAAATGTCAGAGTTTTTTTATGTTTTTCATCCCAGTAGATGACTATGGAGATCCTCAAGAAAATGAGAGGTCCAACCTAGTTTCTAGCAAAGCCAGAACCAACTTTCTTTAGTGAAGTGGTAGTTGTAAAGGAGATGTTTCACTATCTTAGAACTTTCCTTACAAAGGAAGCATCTTGAAATGCCTTCAAAATACTATCTTTGTGAATCTATTTGTTGTTAGGAATATTTTTCGTGTTGTAGCCCATAGAAATAATCTTGATTTGGTAGGTATGATGGGTCCTAACATAACTTAAGGGGAATGTTAATGTTTTCCCATCTTTGTGAGTTAATGATAAGATTATATCTTAACTTGACATTGTAAGATCCATCTTTGGAAGCCACCCAAATAATTCTATCTTTCTTCTCTTTATGATTCACCTGCCACTGCTTTAGAATGTTTTCATAATTCTCTTTTTCTATAGGTTTAATATCTATGTCCTCTAGAGTTTTCCATGCCCAAATATCTTCCCCATTTTCCTTTCTGATATATTTGTAGTCTGAAACCTTTGAACCCCATTAATTAGCATGCATATTTTTTACCATATCAGGGATATTAGAATTAAAAGGGGGGGGTTTTCCATCCCAAGAATCTTCCCAGAATAGAGCTTCATCTCCTCTTCCTAAGTCCCATGCAGTAAAATTTCTAATCATTGGTCAAAATTTTACCATGAAGTTCCATGCTTCTAATATTGAGGGTGGATTCCTAATTTTGAATATGTCATGCCCAAACTACGAGGCAAAAACACACAATTTTTTTTTTCTAAGTATACATTTTCAAGCCACTATACTTTTTTGACAAAGGGGTATTTTATTGAATGGATTTAAAACATGGATTTAATAGTTTGTGTCATAATAATACAAGATTTATTTGATCTCCTATAAGTACAAACTTGAATTGAAATATCAACCATATCCATTTTTCTTTCCTTAACATAATTGAACTCAAACTTTGCATAATTGAATGTCATCCCTTTTATCTCATTTTTTTGATGTGCATCCATATAACTGAAAATTACGATTAAATCTCATGAGAAGCAATATTACTCAATCATCATTTTATTGGCAAACCTGATTCAAAGGCTCGACCGAGAAAGAACCAAGAAGAAAACTCGGCATCGTTGCCATTACAACAAGGTTTTGAAATACAAATTACATAGGATTCCAATTCCAAAATTACAACAATTTAATTGAATTTCCTTCATGACTCTCATCAAGGGTTTCATATCAATTTTTGCAACACATTTCTAGGAACCGTGGAGAGAACAGGATCTAATCAAGTGTCAACAAGCATGACCAAAAGACAAATCAAACATGCATATTCATACTAGGTTTTCACAACTAGATTCAGAATGAACAAAACTAGGGAAAGGTGGATTTTTCCAACAGGAGATGTCAGACACAACACCAAACCAGGTGTCTAATTGGGGCTATAAATCAAGAACTTCCATTCTTTCATTCTTACATGCCAAAACTCATATGTGGTTTGTGCTAATAGGTAGGGGCCCATAACACCCTACCCTCTCTCCCTCTTCTCATCCTGAGAAGAGACTATACATTGTTGGAGTCCAACTAAAAGGACCTTTCCTGAAATTGGTCACTTCTTTCCTCTCCAAGGGTGAGTAATACCAAAACATCCATACAAGAAAACTTCAAAATTCAAACATAAACATGAAAGAAAAGCATTCAAGAAACATGGTTGCAATCCTTCCCAACATACCCAACATACATACAAGCATCCAAATAACAACACCATAGCATTTAAGCATGAAACAAGCATAAAAATCTGAACAAGGGAGATGAAGAACTCCTACCTTCACAAAGAGGTAATGGTAAATGAACAATTTGAGTAGAGTTTTTCCCTTCCTTACTCAATCTTCCAAGACTCCTCTCTAAAAGTAGAGATTGGGTAAAAACTAAAACTACTCCAAGAAGGACCTCTAAATAAGTCTCAACTCAACCACCAAAAAGGGCAATAACTTCCCCCACCCACCTACAAATCTAGAAGTTTCTAACTCAACCCATACTAAGGTTAACCACTAAGTGGAGTTGATGTGATGCAACTCATGGTAACCACTTGCAATTTTCGCACTAAGTAAAAAATAGAGTTTTTGAGTGACCTCAAAAGTCAATAAAAGGGTATTAGGGGTTGGAAAATGCCCCCAACCCATACCCATACCCTTTGGGTATAAATATTTCATGTTTTAAAACCTTAGGAATAGATTTAGAACCAAACAAAAGCTAGGAAATATTTAGGACCATCTAACAACTCTAAAAATGCAGATTAGCAAAAAGAGACACTATCTAAATTTGACTTAGGTCCAAAGGTTACACAGTTAACCCTAACTAGCATGCCGAAATGCATATGCAAATTCACGAGTGTCAAGCGACACTATAAGAACACAACTAAGAACATTAATAATTATTGATCACAGAAAGATACATACATACATCTCACAATTAATTTAGTTACAAACAACAAGGTTTCCACAATTATCACATAGGGATCAGTTATGTTCCTCCGTCAGGTTTCTCGTCTAAATATCCTGCACACTCATTGCACACATTAGTAGTCCCATAAAATCACATGCACATATGTATATATACATATCAGAAATCACATAAATTGAAACATACATATTAAAATCAATCAGGGTTTCTTTCATGCTACTTATATCCTTAATCATAAAAATTACATAATCAATGTGTTAATCCTGCATTTACTTATTTCATCAACATACATATACATAAAACATGAAATGACGAACATCAAATATCTAGAAGTAAACATCACAAAACATGAAATAATATAATATGATATGTTTAGTGTATCCGATAGTGTCTCGACGTATCGAGTCATAAGTATCAAAATAATAATGTAACAACTAAGGCTACAAAGGGTCAAGGTGAGGCCTCATAGAATAATGATGTTGGATCTTCTGCATTTAAGTATTTATTGTATAAGATTTTATCCCATTTTCTCTCTTTCTTGGTACATTCACCAAACTAGCTTTGCTCCCAATGCCTCATTTTTTCATTTGAAGTTCTTAACACCTGATCCCCCTTGGTCCTTAGGTCGACATATCTTATCCCATTTTATTAAGGTTGATTTCTTTTTTTCTTCTCTTCCACTACAAAAAAATTCTGAGCTTGCCTTCTAATTTTTTATTTATAAACTTAGGTAAAGGGAGGCATGACAATTGGTAAGTAGGAATAGTTGAGAGTATGGATTTAATTTTAACTACTCTGTTAGCTTTTGGTAGCCACTTTACTTTCCATGTTTCTACCTGTTTATCAATTCTATCTAAAACATTATTCCATTTTTTTTTTCCATATTCCTTTTTCTAAATGGATCCCAAGATATTTACATGGGAAAGTGTCTTTCTTATATTCTGTCTGATTACATATGAAATATTCCATTTCTCTTGTTTTATTAAGAAATTTTTTTATAGGTTTTCAACATTTACTTTCCACCTTGAGGCTTCTAAATATTCTAGGATGTTTTTTTTAAAATTTTGTGCTTCTTCGTTAGTGCTAACTCCAAGGAGTATAGTGTCATCAACGAATTGTTGATGAGTTATTTTAGGGATATTTTTCATCACTATGATTCCTCTAATTTTGCCAATTTCTTGTGCCTTCTTAACTAATCTCCCAAAGGCTTCAGCCATGATTATAATTAAAAAGGGCAAAATTGTATCTCCTTGACAAAAGCCTCTCGATATACTAAAAATCCTTCTGGGGTTCCATTGATTAGTAGATAAATCTTTGGTGTTGAGATGTAATTAAATATTATGTTGATCCATTGTCATGAGAACCCAAAAGCTCCTAAAGTCTTACTTAAAAATATCCAATCCACTATATCATATTCTTTTTTAAAATATAGTTTCATAAGCATACATGCTTCCTTATTGTGGACTATTGAGTGAATAGTTTCCTAAACTATTGCTATCCTATCCAAAATGGATCTTCCTGGAAAAAAACTAGTTTTCTCTTCTGAGACAATTTTAGGGAGAATAGAATTTATTCAATTTGCTAATGATTTTGAATAGATTTTGTATATAGTATTACATAGAGCAATAGATCTAATGTAATGCCCCACCAAGGGATCCAAAAGAATTAGCCTAAAGTTTTACTAATTTTTTCCAAATATTTTTTTTTAAAGTAAGAAAGTTAAATCATTCACATTAAACACATAGTAGCAGAAGCAATAACATACAATCAACTATAAGCATACATAACAGGTTACATTTCTTAATGATCCCAGGACGTTGAGTCACATTTAAATTTAATTACTACTAAGTCTAACAACTACCACATCCATGTGAAAGAATAATTTAAAAGTCCAAAGTCCATAATATACATTTATTCTGAATGCCTCTTGGCAAATGAAATCCAGAATGCTCAATCATCCACTGTACATGTCATAAGATATGAAAGGCTTAAAAGAACATACATGTGTAGAAATAGAAATACATCATCCTCTACGGATCCATGACACAAAGTATAATAAAGTAAATGAAACTAATAACATACACGATACATCCATCCACCATAAAACACAACTAAGTGCGGGTTCCTCCCAACTATCAATAGCATCATTAGACCATCATGGGCCCTAGCCATCCCCTGCACATAACATCCCAAGCCACCGATAAGATCATCGGTACTATAGTAATAGGGACATCACTACTAAAACATGCTACAACATAAGCATAAGAAAATCTAACATACAAGAATACAACATAGGATGATCCTACAAGCAAATAACATCACCTATCACATGCCAATCATCAATATGAGGAAATACATCAACAAATAATATCACCTAATCATGATAAACAAGCATCCCAAGAAGCTCCAGCCACGGTGATTATGAACGAATCTCAATGGTAAGAGTAAAAAAAGCACTACCACCCAACCTCATGGAACCTAAATGGCCCACTCTCACTGCATTGAGGAGATAGTCTCAAGTCCCAAATAAGATATCAAACATAAAATATTCCTAGGTAAGGAATCCCTAATAGCCAAAATTACCTCAAAGGTAACACATGCTACTCAAAAAGATACGATAATCTAAAAAGAAAGAACACTCAAACCAATACCAACAACACATAACCAAACATCATACATGAACCAAGTATAAATTGAATACCAAGATCATAAGATAAAGTCAACGAAAGATATTCACCTCAAGTCAAGAACCACATGTCAAAAGTACATCATCCATGAATCACCAATCATCATCAAGGAAAGTAAATAACCACAATAAACATATCAATAGGTACACCACCAAAGGTACAAAAAATCTATAAAGGAGACTCAAGCTACATACTAGGGAGTGTCATCACATGGTCAAACTACTTGAGTTACCCTGGACTGGTCTCTCAATGGACCCTCGGACCCTTAAGTGTTGAGTTACCCTGAAATGGTTACTCTGAACCCTAGACCCTCAATATGACACATGCGGAACTAGAAGCCCCTCTCAAGAAGATGAGGCAACCAGTTATACTATCATCCCATTCCCATCCTTAGTCTATACAAGTACTCAAGGCATGGGTAGGGAAAATATCTCTAACTTATCTTTTTAGTGTATTTTCCCCCCAAAATATTAATTACTAGATTATCACTTATTACCTAAATTACAATAGGTTAACCTGGCACTGACCACTTTAGGTCTCGGACTCCTACTGCAAGCCACTTGCAAAGACATGTACCTAGACAACCTCTCCTAAGCAAACATAGTTGTGTCCCATACCACAACACCTATAATGATCAAACTCGGTTCCTTAACAAGCAACCTAAAAATAAACTGGTTCTCTCACCCAAGTACACATAAATGCTCCACAAAGTAAACCTCATAAATATAATTTTCAATTTGAATCACAAGACACATCATGGCATCCATCCATTTAAATGGTATAAAAGAAATCCCACAAAGCCTCTGGTGTACAACCTAAACTGGTCAACGTCTAATCAACCCCAAAGCCCTCAAAGCATAGATAGTACATAGACAAGAAGATAATCTCTTAGTTGGGTTTGATTGACAAAATATTGTTGAGTTGATGAAAGGTTCCAGTTTACAGTAAGATTTCAATTTCATTTTAGTACAAGTTTTTGAGTAGATAAGAATTTCAATTTTACCCTTGCAATTAAACTCATTCTTGTTCATATAATTAGAAAATCATATCATGACTTGGAAGTGATAATAATTATTTGATTATATAATAATAATAATAATAATTGATTATTAAATAAAAATCATCTCAAACCCATTAATAATCAAATTTATAAATGATAAAAAGAATTAACATTATTAAAAGATATTTATCATTAATTCAAATTAATTCCAATATTAATTTACATTACCAAATTATTAATTAATAATCAACAACTATTAACAAAATTATTTTATAATTAAAATATATATAACTATAAATATAAATCATTAATTAATTAATAATTAATAAATTATTGATAGATTAAATTAAAATTTAATTAAATTTAAAATAAATCAATTTTAAAAAAAACACTTTATAAATGAAATGCAATCTGAAATCGTAGTCATGTCTCACAAGTCATGCGGCCTCCTACTAATGCAGGGCCTATGGTAGAATTGTTGATGCAGTCCCTACACCAGTAGAGACTATCGGTGATATTAAAAGAGGGGAAGGTGTGGGGTTTCCCCCACCTGACCCACCCATATATATATATATATATATATATATATATATATATATGTATGTACATATATATATATATATATATATGTATGTACATATATATATATATATATATATATGTATGTACATATATATATATATATATATATATATGTATGTACATATATATATATATATATATATATATATATATATGTATGTACATATATATATATATATATATACATACATGTATGTACATATATGTACATACATGTATATATATATATATATATACATGTATGTGTGTGTGTGTGTGTGTGTGTGTTTAAAAAAAAAATAATTTCTTTTAAAATTTGTTTTATTTTCCATAATTTTAATTTATAAAAGATTTTATATATATATATATATATATATATATATTTTTTTTTTTTTTTTTTTAAATGTTTTTTTTTTTTAAATAACATTTACAATAGTAGTCTAATAGGAAAAATAAGTTGAATCATTCAAATTTCTAATTAAATTTTTTTCTTTAATTTCAAAGCCCTTTCCTGGATTAATTTTGATACTCCAAAATCTACAGAATGAGGTTTCCTTGACTATATTTTGAATCTCCACGAACACACAGGGATATTAACATACATTTAGTAACCTACATTATTGAAACATTCACAAGTTCACCATAGAGGAATTCAGATCTACAATCCACAGTCACGAAGAAGACAAATTTTTTTTTAAATAATGTAATTAATTTTGCAATTTAAAACATAAGAATCTACCTAAATTCTGATGCTAAAATCGCAATGCCCAGAAGATTTGCGAGAGAATTCACTTCTATCCAAGAACTTCTCTCTAACAATTTTCCCAAAATTTCCTTTCCACAATTCGCTTCCATGTTTCGCATCCAAATTTCCTATCTCCAAAATTCACAGTCCCTTGAAAATGAACCCCCAATGTTGTGATAAAGAGTTCTCTCCTTAAATTGGGGTTGTGTGTTTACCTAGCAGAACTCCATGCTCACCAGACTCGAACTCCAAATTAACTTTCATTTATCTTTTCATAAACTTTTCCATACACATTTAATAAATAATTAAATAACTTTATTTAATTTCCACTTAACTTCGCTTTTAATTAATTAATTACTTTTAACCTCATGCTCACACTTTATGCAATTAAAATATCTTTATTAAATTCACTTGTTTTATTAATTTCTTATATTTCAATCTCATGCATGCACCATGTGAACATTAAACTTTTTTGATAAATTAATATCTTTTACTTTTTAATTTATTTTAGAAACTTAATCGATAAAATATTTATTAACTTAAATAATAATAATATTTAGCATTTATTTAAAAATGAACTCTAAATATATTATTATTAAATTAAATAAATATTATCACATTCTAAATTTAAACTTATAACTTTTATCTCCAAATTCAATTCTTTTTATTTAATTAATTTTCAATTAATTAAATATAATTAAATATTAAAATATCATAATAATTTTCTATTAAATTAAAACTTAATTTAATCTTTTAATTAGACTTAATTAATAGAAAATTCACCAAAGACTCATAAAGCAACATACAAAAACCCACCATACAAAATCAAACTAAAGGGTTATAATCATGAATTAATGTCATTCGATGCATTCGGAGGGTACTCAACTCATATATTTATCCTAATTATTAATTAGGACAAATGGCTTAAGGGTTTAGGATTTGGACTTGAGAATTTATCTCCCCTCTCTTACCATTGAGATAATACGATAGGGTACGCTCATCTTGGTAATTCAAGGAAGTCGATACTCGGTACCTACAACCTGCATAAAATCCACGCATGTACAAACACAATATATACTAAGCTAAACAAACAATGGCAGGAAGTAGTGCATTGTGTAGATCCTAACTAGCAAGTGACTACGACTTCCTTCCTTAACCATATTAGAAACACCATACATAAAGAAAACAAACAACAAACATGCACACCATGCACATGCAGTATGGGGTAAGTATCTATAAGAAAAAACATATGATAATCCATCTACCTAAACATCATCAATCACTGAAAAAATTGTATAATCATCATGCATACATGAAATGTAGAGTACGAAGTAATCTCATCATATAATCAACTAAATTTGAAACAATATCTAAAAATTTGAAAGTAATGCTACTAAACATCAAGCATAAAACTGGCCTAAAAGAGTTTGGCAATGAAAGCAAAATGCGAACTAGGGGCAAACACTACATCTAAAGTCACTTGGAGACTCTGAGGCTAACTTTTTTGGGATTAAAGCAAGTAAGGTGTGACTAATTTCAATTAATATTGATCCTCCATTCTAGATGCCTCAATTACCTTCCAAAGTTCTTCCCCTAAGATATCCCAACATTTTTGGAAGAAAAAGGCTTGAAACCCATCTGGTCCAAATAATTTGTCTAAGTTAAGATTAAAAAGGACTAACTTAATTTCCTCTAAGAAGAAAGATTTATTAAGTGTTGTATTATATGCTAGTGTGACCACTTTAGGAATTATCCTAAGCAACTTTTCTTGTACATTTTGATTAGAGAAATCAAAGTTGAGAATGTTTTTATAATAATTTACGGATATTTCTGCTATTTTAAAGGGGTTGTCTTCCATATTTCCATCCCTATCTATAATTTTATATATTTTGTTAATTGTTCTATTCTATATAGTGATGTTATAAAAATATTTAGTATTTCTATCTCCTTTTGCTAGCCATTTTTTCCTTGATTTTTGCCTCCAAAATATCTCCTCTTTTTCTAATATTTCTTTCTATTTAGTTAGCAATTCTTTCTCTTTAAGGAATTTTCCATTATTACCTCTTTGTCTAAATTTTTAAGTTCTTCTCCAGTCTCAATTTTTTCTTTGAATATGTTATTAAAATTATTTTTATTCCATTTTAGTATTTTTTCTTTGATCATTTTCAGTTTTGACACAAAACAATACATGTTTTGTACTATAAATTTACCTTCTTGCCACCATTGTTTGATGGATTCCATGAATTTATTATCTAGGAACCACATTTTTCCACATAGGAGTTCCTAGATGATTTTTTAGGTTCTATAAATTTTATTCTAACCAGATAGTGATTCGAACTACCTATCAGTTGAATAGTTGCTAGTTAGATCCATCTTTGTTAAATCTCCTTTAAATAAGAACATATCCAATTTCTCCACTATGTAAGTGAAGTATTTCCTTCTATTGTTCTACGTGAATATAAAATTGTTGTTTGGGATTTCTAGTAACTTAATATCCCCTGCCCATTTTATGAATTCCATAGTTGCTCTTGTGACAACTTGAGTTCCTCCATATTTTTCAGGATTGTATTAAAATCTCCTCCAATGAAATTTTTTTTAATAGGGTAATTATTCATAAATGTGTTGATTTCATCGCATAAAATTTTCTTATTTTTTGTCTATTTAGGTCCATATATGTTGATTAGAATTAACTAAAGGTTATGTTTGTAGCTGGAAACTTTGCTTCACATCTAGTTGTTATTGGATTATATGGTGTTAATGTCTATTTTTCACAGGTTCCAAATGACTTCCAATCCTCTTGAAGCCCCATTTGAATATCTGAATTTTATTTTCCATCTTCTTAATTTCTATCCTAATTTATCCCCTTCTTCTCTATTCAATTTGGTTTCTTGTATAAGTATTATTTCTGATTCAAATAAAGTGAGATTACACTTTAACAAAAATTTCTTACTAGGAGCATTTAGGCCCTTAGAATTCCAATTTGTAATCCTCATTGATCATTGGGAAAGCTCTTCCCCTTCCCTTCATTTAGAACTTAAAATTATTATTTTTCTCCTTTGCTTTTCCATCTACCTCTCTTAGCACTTTTAATGATTTTCTTCCTCTCTTCATTTTTTGTTTGCCACATTTTGGTGTTCTAAATCCCTCTTGATTTATATAGATGCCCAGGTTGTTCATTGAATACTAGCCATTTCCTAGATTTATTTCTTCTTCCTTGTATTCTCCCTCTTCTATTAATTCTTTAAATATCTAATCTTCTAATTACTTTTCTTCTCTACTTTTCCCTTTGTACTCTTTGACTTCTTGCTCCAATTCCTTGACTTCCTCTATCTCCCTTACTTTATGTATGTCATCTAGAACTCCAAACTCTTCCCATTATGTTCCAATTCTATCCTTTGCTCCTTGTATGTCATTATTTCCTTAGGTTCTACTGCTTCTATGTGTGTTGCTACTTTGATTGGAATTAACAATCATTCAAATCCATTTTGTTCTTTTCTTACTTCTTCTGCAAAGATGTATTTTCCATTCATCGATGTTTGCCAAAATTTGTATATCTTTTTCTTTAAATTTTTTTTGAATAATTATGCTGCTCCATTGAGATAATGAAGTTGTTGGGATTGAGATTTTTTCATCTTGATTATCCCTAATCTCTTCTATTTTGATGTTGTCTTGATTCCTTATTTTTTTCTTCCTGTTTTTCTCATATATCTGATCTTGATTGATACCTTCTATATTTTGTTTTAATAAGGCCTCTCTTTCTAAATTTGGGTCCTCTTTATTGAGTATCCCCTGGTTCTAATCCTCTTTTGTTCTAATTTCTACAATTGCTCCTACTTTAGAGTTATCCCCTATTTTTCTCCCCTCTATTCAATACTAACCGATTCTTTCCTTTTTACTTCCTTCTCAAATTGTTGTTCTATGTTCCCATGATCTTTATGATTTTTCACTCCTATTACTATTTGATCTTCAATATCATTTTGTAATAGTAATATATCATGGGTCATCTTATTTAAATCCTATAATCTTGATGAAGGATGCTCCCCTTAATACCATAAACTCATAATAGAAACAAAGAAACAATAGCTAAATGTGAGAACAAAATATGAACTTTTTATTTGCACCACAAATGTGGTATTATAGAATTCACAAGTACAATATGCTAACCCACATGGGTGCCTTTATTACAATAATTTGCAAGATAAGCTATGAACTATCGCCTAGAGCTATCCTAGACAATGTTCAAGCCTTTCTTAACTAGGTAATTTTATGCTGCTTAAGAAGGTTCTAGATGCTCAAACTTAATACCTAGGGCCAACAAACCCTAATAGTATATATAGAGTCAGCCAAATACATCTTTGACTTTTATTTTAGGAATTTTAGGTAGCCCAACTTCAAAAGGTCATAACTCTCGAACCATCACTTCGATTGGCTATTATAACCATTTTTCAAAAATGCCAGCTCCTAATCTATAGACTAAAAATTGTATAAGTGCCCTTCTATTGAGTTT
Source organism: Cupressus sempervirens (assembly GCA_028749045.1). Classification (NCBI taxonomy): domain Eukaryota; kingdom Viridiplantae; phylum Streptophyta; class Pinopsida; order Cupressales; family Cupressaceae; genus Cupressus; species Cupressus sempervirens. The sequence goes on from CM053787.1 coordinate 294,570,109, forward strand.
TCGGATATCATTTGGGCACTCTAAGACCTCCAACGGTGAGCCTGAAGATTTTTCTGCAAATTTTTCACTAAAAATCCACAATAACTTTTCTAATACTTAAGCTAGAGCAATGAGATTTTTATGGTTGGCATATAATTCCAAAATGAACCTTCCTATGGAAAATGAGAACATTTTGAGCTCGTATAAAAAAACTTGCTAAAAATAGCAAGTTTCAACAAATAATAACCACCCTGTCTACTAGTCTTTATTAAAATAGAAAACACTGAAAATAAATTTATTTATTTTTTAGGGGTAATGCAATATCATTCTCACACCTAGGATGCATGCTCCTAGATCAAACACCTGGGGTAATTTGACAAGTGACTCCATCACATCTCAGATGTTTAGAGGAAAACCAAGATGGTTAACCTCCTCCCTTGCCAACCATGATGAATCCTCTACTAGCCTCCCTTTCCATTTGACCAGGTATTCCTCATAAGTTATGTTCCTTTTACTTTTTCCAATATGACTATCTAGTATCTCCTTAATCTCCTTTGTAGCCAAACTAGCTACTAGAATACTCCACTACACTTTTCCAACTTCATCTTCAACAACTCCTTCATAATACTCTATCAAATTTGAAATGTTAAAAACTAGTGAAATATTCAATTTAGCAAGCAACTCCACTTCATACGCATTTCTAGAATCATGCCTTTTCACTATCTTGCATGGTCCAAACTTCTTCATCTTCATCTTATTATATGTACCTACTGGAAAACGCTCCTTTCTCAAATGAACCATGACTTCATCTCCAATCTGGAACTATTTATATGTCCTTTTTACATCTATCTTAGCCTTATACTATGTATTCATCTTTATGATGTGCTTCCTCACCTCCTAATGGATGTTCGTCAAATGTTCAACAAAATCTTCTGCTTTAGCACTACTTATCTCACCTTTATTTAATTTTCATAATTCAGAAGCATTTCAAGGACTACTCCCATATACAATTTGGAATGGTGATTTACCAATACTCTAATTGAAAAAATTATTATATAAAAATTCTGCCTATGGTAAATTCATATCTCATCCTTTTGGTTTATCTCCAACCAAGCATCTTAGCAAGTTTCCCAAACTATGATTCACGTCTTTTGTTTGTCCATCAATTGGTGGATGATGTGATGAACTAAACTTCAAATTTGTCTTCAACTTCTTCCATAATGTATGCCAAAAATAAACAACAAATTTGGTATCTCATTCTGAAACTATACTCTTTGGTAGACCATGTAGTCTCACCACTTCTCTAAAAAATAACTCTGCCACATGAATAACATCACTAGTCATCTTGCAAGGAATAAAATGTGCCATCTTTGAAAACTTGTCAACCACCACAAAAATAGAACCATGCCCACACTGAGTCCTTGATAATCCAAGAACAAAATCCATGCTGACATACTCCCATGGCTTCTTTGGTATATATAATGGCTAATATAACCGTATATTTTACTTTTCTCCTTTCGCCATCTGACATACTCTAAAACTCTATACAAACTTCTTCACATCTTTCTACAATTGTGGCTAGTAATAATTCTTAGAAACTAAAGCTATGATTTTATCTCTCCCAAAATGTCTAGCCAACCCTCCACTATGCTTCTCTTTAATGAGATTCTCTCTCATTGAACTTCTAGGAATGCACAACTGGCTTCCTTTGAACAACACACTATCCTTGATCATAAAATCTAACCACTTTGTCATGGCAAGTGTAAAAATTTTTGTACAAGCCTTCCATGCTTCACCAAAATCAAGATCATTTGGATACAAAGTACTGAGTTCCTTGAACCCATCCACCTCTATCTGTATTTTTGTTAGAAAAAGTTGTCTTCTACTAAGAGTATCTACAAATCTATTAGACTTCCCACTCCTATGTTTCAAAAAAATGTATAACTCTACAAAAACTCAACCCACTTCAAATGTCTTTGGTTTAGTTTTCCTTGACTATTCAGATATTGCAAAGCTTGACGATTAGTATACAAAACAAACTCCTTAGGAAGAATATAGTGTCTCCACTTCTTCAATGCTTGAACTATAGCATAACATTCATGATCATAAACATAATATTTTCTTTTTACACCATTCAATTTCTCATTAAAATAAGCAACATTTCTACCTTCTTGGCTCAAAATAGATGCTATTGTAGTACCACTAGCATCGCAGTCTACTTGAAACACCTTGTTAAAATCTAGAAGTGCTAAAATAGGTTGTTCAATAACTTTTTGTTTCAACAAATTAAAACTCTTATCTACTCCTACAATCCACTTAAACTCTTTCCTATCCCCTCTCATTGTTCGGTCAAGGGGCCACAAATACTACTAAAACCTCTTATGAACTTTCTATAAAAAACTAGCCAGTCCATGAAAAGATCTTACCTCAGTCGCACTCCTTGGAGTAGGCTATTCAAGGATAGCCTTTACTTTATCTAGGTCCATTTTCAAACCTTCTACTGAGACTACAAATCTTAGGTACACCAACTCCTTCTTTACAAAATTGCACTTCTTCAAGTTTATCAACAACTATTCTTCCCTCAACTTATCAAAAACCTTGCAAATATGGATCAAATGCTCCTCTATTGTCTTATTAAAGATCAAAATACCATCTAGGTAAACAATGACAAACTTGCCCAAAAATTCCTTCAGTAACTCATTCATAAGTCTCATGAAAAATGTGCTTAGTACATTGGTTAGCCCAAAAGGCATGTGTAACCACTCATATAGTCCTTCCCTTGTCTTGAAAGTAGTCTTCCACTCATCACCTTCTCTGATACAAATCTGATGGTACCCACTCTTCATATCTATCTTTGTGAAATACTCAGCTCCACTCATATAGTCCATAATATCATCCATCCTTGGCAAAGGAAATCTATACTTGATTGTGATCTTGTTGATAGCACGAGAATATATGCACATCCTCCATTCTCCATTCTTCTTTGGTTCTAATATAGATGGTACTACAAATGGACTCGGACTCTCTCAAATCAACCCCTTCTACAATAACTCATGAACTTGCCTATTCAACTCTTCACTTTCTGTAGGTGCCATTTTGTGTGCTACCTTGTTTAGAAAACTGGCTCCTAGAACCAAATCTATTTGGTGATTGATCTTCCTCATTGGGGGCAATCCATCAGGTACATTATCTAATACAATATCAAAAAATTCTCCCAACATATTTGCAACTTCTGTAGGTAACTCCTCTATTTATTCTTTACTATCTTTTGGACTTATAGGAAAACACATATGCTCACATTTCATACCTTTGAGAAACTCTTTTCCATCAAAAAAAACATATTATGGTAGCACTACATACATTTTCTTCTTTCTTCTACAGTGGCTTCAACTTATGTATCACTCTATTCTTGGTTAGAGTGTAGGTATTTTATTGTGCATCATGTATAGTATGTATGTCAAATTTCCTTGGCCTACCTAGAAACACATGACATATGTCCATAGATATAATATCCCATAGTAACCCATCCTATCAACTTCCGATCTTGAACTTCACTAACCACTGTTCATTCACCATGACCTTGTGGTCATTGTGCACCCAAGAAATATGGTATGGATGTGGATGTTTATGTCTCTTTAGATCCAACTTGGTGACCATCATTTCTGGCACCAGATTGTTAGTACTTCCACCATCAATGATCACATCACAACATTTATCTTCAAATCTACACCTTGTGCAAACAAGATCCTTCTTTGATCAGGTTCATTCTCACCACTTAGTAGGACTCTTCTATTAACTAGGACTTCTCCTATTTTAGCATCTTCAAAATGTGAGGATCTAGCATCTTCATCAACATGTGCAACTTTTTCTTGGCCTTCTATTCTTTGATTTGTCCTTCCTTGGTGCTAGGAACATCAAATGTTCTATGCCCTTCTTCTCCATAGTAAAAAAAATTTCCACAAAAAGCTCCTCTTCTAGATCCTTGTCCTCTACCTCTTCCTTTCTGATCTCTATTGTTGTAATCATGAAAACAAATGGAATTATTTCCCCTCTAGTTTTGACTACTACTTCTAACCTCATATTTATTCCTTTGAACATCATTATGAGAACTATAAGATCATCCACCAGATCTTCCACTGCGACCTCTTCCACTATTCTTGTTGTCAAACTTCTTACTCAATTTCTCTTCAACTTTTAGGAAAAATTGGTATGCTTCCTCAATGCTATTCATTTGAACTAGACTCAACTTGTCATGAATGCGTAGCCTTAACCCATTAAGATAACAGGCCACTTTCGCCTTATCAGCTTCTGCATTTGTTCTTCCAATGCTTGCATTTGCCTTTGGAGGGCTCATAAACTCTCAGGTGTAACACCTACAACTCTTCCTCCATGCTCTCTTCATGGAGGCATTTTTGTGCTTCCACTGAAATCCTACTACAAACTACCTCACAATCAGTGATCTGTCTACACGCTCAACCCAAACCACAGTCCTAGTGCGAACTGCCTCACAGTCAGTGATATGTCCACATATCAAGAACTCTAGCTCTGATACCACTTGATGAAGGGTGCTTTCGGGTAAAAGTACAAAGTTGTGTCACCTTTCAGGCTAACTTATTAGAATAATGGAATTTGAGTATTTATATCTAAAAATTAATTTTGTTTGAACATATGATCTAGATAAATTCATTCTAGCTAAGTTATATATGGTCTCATACATTTCCAATTGGAAATGTCTATTAAATACATGTTTTATACTAGTTTTTATCCAGTTACTTAAAAAATAAAATTATTTCAGAAAAGTGGCATTTCAATAACTCTTACTACTTTTTATGATAATTTTTTAATAACATATAAACAACATTTTGTAGAGCTCAGATTCAAGAACATTCTCGTATAGATTTTATAGTGCTTTAATTAGATATCGTATATTGTAATAAAAAAAATTTACAAGCACTTATTTTAACACTCAAAAAGATGTCAATTTTGACAAAGAAAAAATATTAAATCATATCAAAAAAAATAAAAAATTATATGACATTCTAGAGTAGAGAGTCCTCTTCTAGAATATATAATTTTTTTCCTAGTTAGAATAGATTTATTTTGAAAAATGTGGTGGGAGATGAAAACTGTCAATTTTAGGTGAGGTTAAATTTGAATCATTATAAAAGAGAAAATATAGGTCTAAAGCCAATTCGTATTCTTGAATGTTCTACCTATGTATGTTATCTATAACATAGTCTGAGATCAAAGTTAAATAAATTAATTTCCATATAATTTTGTGGTTGGAACTAGACCCCTAATTTTTAGCATTTTGCAGTAGCTAAAAAATCATGTATAAGAATTAGGAAAATATATCAATTCTTATTCCAAATAATTATTAAAAATTATAATCATAAACTTCATCCATTTCTACATATTTTATTAGTTTACTTCATTTTCAAATTCAAAATAATAATACCAATTTTATGTCATTGAAGGTGAATAGTTAAACTTTTGTTAGCCTTTTCCTTTACAAAAGATAGGTTTGTGCTTATACCCTTGTCTCAATACCATAAACTCATAATAGAAACAAAGAAACAACAGCCAAATGTGACAACAAAATATGAACTTCTTATTTGCATTGCAAATGTGGTATTACAAAAGTCACAAGTATAATATGCTAACCCACATGGCCACTTTCATTACAATAATCTTCAAGACAAGCTGTAAACTATCACCCAAAGCTATACTAGACAATGTTCGAGCCTTTCTTAAATAGAAAATTTTATGTCACCCGAGAAGGTTTTAGATGCTCAAACTTAATAACTAGGGCTGACAGACCCTAAAAATACATATAGAGTTGGCCAAATACATATTTGACATTTAGTTTAGGAATTTTGTGTATTCCAACTTTGGAAGGCCATAACTCTCATACCATTGCTTTGATTGGCTATTATAACCATTTTTTAAAAATGCTAGCTCTTGATCTACAGGCTCAGAACCACGCAAGTGCCCTTCCATCAAGTTTTCAAACCTCATCTAGGCACTCTAAGACCTCCAACGGTGAACCTAAAGATTTTTCAGTAAATTTTTCCACCGAAAATTCGTAATAACGTTTCCAATACTTAAGCTGGAGAAATGAAATTTTTATGGTAGGCTTATAATTCCAAAATGAACCTTCCTATAGAAAATGAGAACATTTCAAGCTCGTATGACAAACTTACCTAAAAATAGCAAGCTTCCACATATAGTAACCACCTTGTCTACTAGTCCTTATTAAAATAGAAAAATACTAAAAAGAAAATTATTATTATTTTGGGTGATGCAAGATTGCTCTTACACCTAGAATGCTCCTACATCAAATCTCATATCAATTTCTTCTAGTGTCCTATTCTCTTTGACACACCTTGCATTCTCTAAGTTTTTTCAATTTTAACTGGCTCTCATTAGAATCCTCTACTTTCTTGTTTATTTCCTCTAGTGTTACTATTTCTCTTTGTACTATTATTTTCTCTATTGGTACTCTTTCTTTTGTATGTTTACTCTAAGACATAATCCTCCCTACTAGTATTTTTTCTTTCTATTATTTTTTATATTTACTTTTCTCTAATATGTCTTTCTTTTTCTTTATTATTATCTATGTTCTTTCCTTCCTTTCGTTATTGTTGATACTATTGAGTGCATCTTTTTTAATCATTTTTTTGTACTCTATGCTCAAATTAGGTTTGATAATTCCTTTGATTTATCCTTCAAAATTTGTAAAATCTAATTCATATATGGATATATTTATTATTATTATTTTTGGTTAAGTTCCTTCTAACCTAACTATGTTTCTATTAAAATATTTATATTACTAGATTGGTTAAATTCTAATTCAATTCCTATTAAATTTCCTAGAGATTTACCAATTTTGATTAGGTTTATAGATGATTAAGTTCCAGTGGAAAGGATTTACATTCAAACCAATTTGGAGCTTTATTTTTCTCAATATTTTCATCGCTCCAATTTGATTCCCAAGCTATAAATTTGACAGAGTATCCTTTATAAAAGTGTAATAAAATTGAAACTAATTTATTCCTAAGATCTCTTTTTTTGCAATGCATATATAAAGAATTATTAGAAAAGGTATTGATACTTACTTGTTTCTTTGAGATCTTTTCTAATCTTCATACTAGGTTTGAGTGAAACTTACTTGGTCTACTCCAGTGTACAAATATGCCTAGCTCGAAAAATTCCATCTATTTTTCCTCTATGTGTTTATTACTTATGATTAGTCTATCAGAATAAATTTTATGAGTATCTAGGGTTCCTATAGATGGAGGCGTTGAACTTTTAATTATGCCCTTACTTCCATCTATTCTTTTATGAGGGGGAATGTAGACTTTCAGATTCAGAGATTTTATGGGAACCCTAAGATCAGATACAGGTATTATGATTTGTTATCTAGGGCCTAAAGGGATACTATTTACTACTGATATTTTTTCAAGTCTTTGTTTCCTTACAACCATAACATCCTCAGGATTCTTTTTGGGTATTTTTTGTTCCTTAAACCTCGATGTCTTCTTTGCATATAATGTTTTACTAAATAATACCTCTTGTCTTTTGGCAATCAAATCTTCCTCTAAGCCAATTGAGGTTGCTTCTATATTCTATTGGGACACTTCTCCCCTCCTATTCTTCTTTTTTGTCACTTGTTGCCACCCATTTTCCACTTTATTTTTTTTTTCCTTGCATTTTGAGTATTTCATTATTCCTAGCTTCATGTAATTTGACTACAGTATTGAATGCCTCTCCCCTCTGACCTATTCCTTCTTTCATTTCAATTGACAAGACATCAAATCTATTATTGGTAGGAAGGCAAGGACACTTTGACTAGTCATTTCTCCTTGGATATTGATGAGTTGGGGAATATGTTTAAGTGGTTTTTCCCTTTTAGGGAAGAACCTTTCAATTGATAACTGTGCTCGGTCTTTTTCGAATAATCATAATTGTTGACTGTTGTTTTTTTTCTTACTATTTTTTTTACTATTATTGTCATTTTTTGCTAAGTAATACAATAATCATCCTAATTAAAATAAAATAATAGTGAAATAATTAATATGGACAAAATTTGAATTATTTTTGCAGAAGCATTTCAACAATATCAATTATTCACATTAAAAAATTCTTTAGTTTTGCATCTACCTTTTAAAAATTTTGTTCTAATAACCCTTCTCTCTATTGTATTGTTGTTGGTGAATTTGAAGGTTATGAATGGTTTATCCAATATACCAATGTCATGTATGCTAAGGTTTGTCATATATGTCATTATAGTTTATAAAAAGTGAAACATGTACCATTAAGATTGTTTATAGTAATGACTTATATTTTTTGTTGTAGATTGATAGGTGACTTTTTGTTACTACCATCAAATAAATGTGTGTCCTAAAGATCATGTTATTTAACATAAAGAATATAAAAATGTAAAAGAATGCCATACAAGAATATATCAAGATGATCAAGTGACACAAAAGGTTCCTCGCAAGGTTCTTTGTTACATCTCCATTATTCCACATCTTAAACGATTATTCAGATGTAGTAGCTTGGCACAATTTATGGATTTCCATGCACAAAACAAAAGTTGAGATGTGTTGGAAAATGAAGATGGAGTAACTGAGAGGGGAGGGGTGAATCAGTTACCACAAAAATATTTTCAAAAGTCCCAAAGATGCCTTAAACTTAGTTGCTGCTGCTACAAAAATCACTGCTTAAAACTTGATAGGTGTTTAGTTAATTTATGAAACATTTACTGAAATAAGCGACTATGCAAAAGAAAGTAATCATTAACACAGTAGACACCAGATTTACGTGGAAACCCAATATGGGAAAAACCACCAGCAACTAGTCACCAATTTTCACTCTTCTGAAGTGAGCCCTGTTAGGAGCCAACCCTGTTAAAGGTTACAAAACACACTGTTAGGTGTGACCCTGTTAGAGGATTTAATCACCTTGTTAGGAGTGGCCTTGTAAGAGGTCTTTTGAACAATTCAACTGAATTGCCACCCTGTTAAAGGATTTATGAAATGGCTGTTAAACCAACTCTGTTAGGAGATTTTGGAATCACTGTTACAATGGTTAGAGAGCAACAATGAATGATCTGAAAATACATGCAACTTATCTTGCTGATTACAGATCTCAGTTTAGCTCCACGAGATCCTTACTGATCAAATATATTTCTGCAGCTCCAAGATTTTCCTCTGCTCAATTCTGCTTAGGCGCACGCAAGTCTCTTCCTTGCACTTCCTTGCACTTTTTATATATTCATTCTCTCTTCTTCTTCTTTTTCCCTTTTTTTATCTTGAGCACCTCTTTATATATTATTCATAATACCAGTTCGGCCCAACCAATCTTGTTAAAACAATTTCAAAGTCGGCTTGCCTCAACCAACTTGACTAAACATATTCTAAAGTCGGCTTGAACAAAAAAAAACTTTCACTGGCCGACGCTGCTCAGTCAATACAGAACAAAAACTTCCTTCCTGTGTTAACCGGCAGAACTCGGTAAGAACTACAATTATCGAGAAATTTGGTAATCCTGCCACTTCCTTTGGAAACTGACTAGACTCGGTAAAAGCTGTCTTCGACTACCGAGTAAGCTCGGTGAAAACTCAGCTTTCCTTAGCTTACCGTGCGAACTCGGTTAATACTTAACCGTTCGTTACAAAATCCTTTGATACCCGAGTGATCTCGGTAAGAACTAAACTTTCTTTAGCTTACCGAGTGAACTCGGTTAACACTAACTCACCGTGTGACATACCGAAATGCTCGGTATACACTGCAAAAGGCTTTTACTGACCAACTGAGCTCGGTAGACTCTGTAAACTATTTTTTTGGTTGATAGAACTCGGTAGACTCTGTCTGATAACTGATATGACATTTGTGTAACATCAAAGACAATACACAATTACTTAATTGTATCCAACAATCTCCCTCTTTGGCATTGATGGCAACACAACATGTCATAGCAGAAATAAAATTTGAAAGCAAGTCTACTGCAACACAACACAATTAACAATTCTCTTTCTAAGATAGAGAACTCTCCCTCTTACAGTAATCTCCCTCTGTGAAGAAATTACTTAATCAAATTTTGGATTTCGGAAAAGATATGACAGTAAAACTCTCCCTCTTTGACAGCACATGCCAAAGACCATCTAATTTCAAATGAATTTCATTGTACCTTTAGTACTGATTCATATGCAATATTTCCTTGATTTGCTGCATCAACTGATGATTGTTCAATTTTGTAAGAGCTGATGCATCACTAAAACTTATTTTAGTGAACTTCAGATAGGGGAATAACCCCTAACTTACCTTTGAGATACAAAAATGCATCCTTAGGTAAAGGCTTTGTGAATATGTCAGCAATCTGTTCCTTTGTATGTACATATTCCAATCTGATTTCCTTGTCCTGCACCAATTCTCTGACAAAGTGTTACTTGATTGCAATGTGCTTAGTCTTAGAATGCATTACTGGATTTTTAGATATATTGATTGCACTTGTGTTATCACAAAACATGACGACTGGTTCCTTGATTTCCATCTTCATGCCTTGTAGCAATTGCTTGAACCAAACAATATTAGAACAGTTTACTGCTGCAGCAACATACTCTGCCTCTGCTGTTGATTGAGCTGTACAGTTTTGCTTTTTGCTTATCCAAGAAACCAACCTCTTTCCAAGAAAGAATACACCTCCACTTGTGCTTTTTCTGTCGTCAAGGTTTCCTGCCCAATCAGCATCAGTAAACACTTTTAAGTCTAGGTTTCCTCCAAGTTTATACCATAATCCATAATCTTCAGTTCCTTTCAGATATCTCATTATTCTCTTGATTGCCATCATGTGATTTTCTCTTGGTTTGGCTGAAAATCTTGCCACAATTCCAACTGCAAGAGCAATATCTGGCCTAGTATGAACTACATATTGCAACTTTCCAATTATAGATCTGTACAATGTCTGATCTATTTCCTTTGAATCATCTTCTTTGGTAAGTTTTAGTCCAGTACACATGGGAGTTCCAACTGGTTTACAGTCTTCCATACCAAACTTTTTCAATATCTCTTTGATATATTTTGCTTGAGTGATGTAGATGCCATTCTTGTTCTGCTGAATTTGAAGTCCCACAAAGAATTTGATTTCACTGAACATTGACATTTCAAATTCTTTGCTCATTTGTTCTGAAAATTCTTTGCAAAGATCATCATTCCCTGTAAAAATAGTATCATCTGCAAATATTTCTGCCAGGACAATCTTATTTTCTGGTCCTTCCTTGATATACAAACTACTGTTATCATTATTTCTTTGAAATCCAATTTGAATAAGATAGCTATGCAATCTTTTATACCATGCTCTAGGGGCTTGTTTCAGACCATACAATGCCTTGTGCAATTTGCAAACCATGTTCTTTTTATCTGGATCAATAAAACCTTCAGGTTGTTCAATGTAGACCTCTTCATCCAGTATACCGTTTAGAAATGCTGACTTGACATCCATCTGATAAACTTTAAATCCTTTGTAGGCAGCATATGCTAGCAAGGTTCTAACACCTTCCAATCTAGCAACGGAAGTGAAAGTTTCTCCATAATCTATGCCTTCTTCTTGAGAATATCCTTTGCACACTAATCTAGCTTTGTTTCTTGATACTTTACCATTTTCATCCAACTTATTTCTGAAAACCCACTTTGTACTGATTACATTTTTGTCTTTAGGCCTGGGTATAAGAGTCCATGTTTTGTTTTTCTCTATCTGCTCTATTTCTTCATTCATTGCTTCAATCCAATTATCATTTTCTAATGCATCTTTGACAGTTCTAGGTTCAAAATCAGCAAGTAAACAAGTACCCTTCAACTTACTTCTTGTGATGGTTCCATCAGATTTATTTCCAATGATCTGATTTGCTGAATGATGTCTCCTGACATATTTGGCTAGAATAGGTTCTTTTTCTTTTGGATGATTTTTGTCGTTATCTTCTTGCATTTCTTCTCTTTGCTCGGTTTGGTCTGGCTCGGCATCAACTGGCACGGTATGTACTTGCTCGGTTACCTCAAGCTCGGTAATCTCTAACTCGGTATTTTCTGACTCGGTAGACGTTGGCTCGGTAGATGTTGGCTCGGTAGATGTTTCCTGCAACTCGGTTAGTGATGACTCGGTAGAAGAGGATTTCTGATTCTCAGATGCAGTTGATATTATATCCGAATCACTGAAGACGAATCTTTTGTAATCTTCTGGTTCTTTTCTGCTTTCTTCTTTAGTCTTTTCTGCAAATTCATCAACTTTCACATGTATACTTTCTATGACTTTGTGAGTAGATAATTTTAAGCATCTATATGCTTTACTCTTACATGAGTATCCAAGAAATATACCTTCATCACCTTTTACATCAAATTTTCCTTTTCTAGATTCTTTCAAGATATAACATTTGCTTCCAAATACTTTCAGATAACTTACATTGGGTTTATAGCCATACCATATTTCGTAGGGAGTTTTGAATGAGTCCTTTTTTAACTGTACTTGGTTTAAGGTATGAACTGTTGTACTGATAGCCTCCTTCCAGTATTTGATAGCAACATTCTTTTCTATCATCAAGGTTCTTGCACAATCCATGATGGATCTGTTCCTTCTTTCAGCTATGACATTTTGTTCAGGTGTACCTAGTGCTGAAACCTATCTTTTGATTCCTCTTTCAATACAAAAGTTATTAAATTCATGTGAAATAAATTCACCACCTCTATCTGACCTTAGGCATTTCAATCTTTTCCCTGTTTCTTTTTCTACTCTTGCCAAATACCATTTGAACTTTTCAAATGCTTCTAATTTGTTCCTTAGGTACATGATGGTCATCATTCTTGAATAATCATCAACAAAAAGAATGAAATATTTTTCACCAGTATAGCTTTCAGTTTCAATAGGTCCACATAAGTCAGTATGCACAATTTCTAATAAATCTTCAGACTGATAATTTTTACTTTTGAAACTAGACTTACCCATCTTTCCAATTTGACAATTCTTGCATAAACCGACCTCTGGTTTCTTTAAATCAGGAATGCCTCTCACTTTCTTGAATTTTCTTATCTTTACCAGATTCTCAAAATTCACATGACATAATCTTTTATGCCATAACCAACTCTCTTCTATTTGAACAATAAAACATGAATGTTCATCAAGTTCAAGATAGAACAAGTTACCTTTAGTTTGAATACCAGATCCAATCAGCTTTCCTTTACCGTTCAGCAGTCTTGCTTTGCCTTGGATGAATTCTACTTTGAGTCCATTGTTGAGTAACTGTGCCACACTCAATAAATTGTGCTTTAGTCCTTCTACCCAATAAGAATTATCACATACAAGTTCCTGGGTTAGAGTGATTCTTCCTTTTCCTTTGATGCAACAAGGTTCATTGTTTCCAAATCTTACACTGCCACCATCATACTCTTCAAATTGATCAAACTTTGTTTTATCTCCAGTCATATGATGTGAGCAGCCACTATCAATGATCCATGTATCATTCTTACTTATGTGAGAGATGAGTGTCATTTCTTCATTGTCAGATTCATCTTTTACAGCAATGTAAACAATCTCATCTTCTTCTTCATCATTAGAATCATTAGAATCTTTAGCCATAAAACATGATTTCTTACTTTTATCTTTAAATGATTTGAAATCTTTCTTACTGTTCCATTTATTAGCTTTCTTTTCATCTTTATCTTTCTTGTTTGGACACCTTGCAGCAATATGATCGACTTCTTCACATGAAAAGCAGATTAGGGGTACTTTACCTCTGTATTTACCTCTTCCTCTTGAATATTTTTTTGCAAGTAGGGCTTCAATTACTTCAAGGTCGCTGTCAGAGCTCTGATCTGATTGATCTTCACTTTCTGACTGAGATTCCTTCTTCTTTTTTCCTTTGTCCTTGAGTGAGAGCTTGGCTTCAAATGCAGACTCAATGTTCTTTGCAGCTGGAACATAATTATCAAAATTATCTAATTCAAATGCTGTCAATCTTCCAACTATGGCCTCTAGATTTATCTTGTGATTGGCCTCACACCTTCTTTCTTGAATGGCTGATACCCTGATGGCATAAATTGGAAGTAGAGTTCTAAGAACTTTACTTATGACTGTCTCTTCACTGATACTTCCTCCAGAAGCTTTGATAGCACTGACACATGCTTTAATTCTTTCAACATATTTGGCAATATTTTCATCTTCTTTCATTTTCATCTGATCGAACTGTCCTCTCAGACTTTCAGCTTTGGCTCTTCTGACATTTTCATCTCCACCATAGATCTCTTTCAGTCTTTCCCACATTTCATAGGCAGTAGTGCAGTCCTTGACATCATCAAACTCTTCATAACTCAAGGCAGATGCAATATCAATCATCATAATGTTATGAGTCTTCTTTATAGCAATGTCGTTGACTGATAATGTACCTGATGGTTCTACATATTTCTCATCAAGATATTTCAGACCAGTGTCACCAATAAAAGCTAGATGAAGTCTCATTAATCCCTGCCATGCTGAGAAGTTGTTTCGGTTAAGCCTTGGGATTTCCCTCTTATAAGACATCTTGATCTTTGGCTTAGATCTTTGAAATCTTCTTCTGCAAGCACCAAGAGCTCTGATACCAATTGTTGGAAAATAAAGATGGAGTAACTGAGAGGGGAGGGGTGAATCAGTTACCACAAAAACATTTTCAAAAGTCCCAAAGATGCCTTAAACTTAGTTGTTGCTGCTACAAAAATCACTGCTTAAAACTTGATAGGTGTTTAGTTAATTTATGAAACATTTACTGAAATAAGCGACTATGCAAAAGAAAGTAATCATTAACACAGTAGACACCAGATTTACGTGGAAACCCAATATGGGAAAAACCACCAGCAACTAGTCACCAATTTTCACTCTTCTGAAGTGAGCCCTGTTAGGAGCCAACCCTGTTAAAGGTTACAAAACACACTGTTAGGTGTGACCCTGTTAGAGGATTTAATCACCCTGTTAGGAGTGGTCTTGTAAGAGGTCTTTTGAACAATTCAACTGAATTGCCACCCTATTAAAGGATTTATGAAATGGCTGTTAAACCAACTCTGTTAGGAGATTTTGGAATCACTGTTACAATGGTTAGAGAGCAACAATGAATGATCTGAAAATACATGCAACTTATCTTGCTGAGTACAGATCTCAGTTTAGCTCCACGAGATCCTTACTGATCAAATATATTTCTGCAGCTCCAAGATTTCCCTCTGCTCAATTCTTCTTAGGCACACGCAAGTCTCTTCCTTGCACTTCCTTGCACTTTTTATATATTCATTCTCTCTTCTTCTTCTTTTTCCCTTTTTTTATCTTGAGCACCTCTTTATATATTATTCATAATACCAGGTCGGCCCAACCAATCTTGTTAAAACAATTCCAAAGTCGGCTTGCCTCAACCAACTTGACTAAACATATTCTAAAGTCGGCTTGAACAAAAAAAAACTTTCACTGGCCGACGCTGCTCGGTCAATACAGAACAAAAACTTCCTTCCTGTGTTAACCGGTAGAACTCGGTAAGAACTACAATTATCGGTAAATTTGGTAATCCTGCCACTTCCTTTGGAAACCGACTGGACTCAGTAAAAGCTGTCTTCGACTACCGAGTAAGCTCGGTGAAAACTCAACTTTCCTTAGCTTACCGTGCGAACTCGATTAATACTTAACCGTTTGTTACAAAATCCTTTGATACCCGAGTGATCTCGGTAAGAACTAAACTTTTCTTAGCTTACCGAGTGAACTCGGTTAACACTAACTCACCGTGTGACATACCGGAATGCTCGGTATACACTGCAAAAGGCTTTTATTGACCAACTGAGCTCGGTAGACTCTATAAACTGTTTTCCAGGTTGATAGAACTCGGTAGACTCTGTCTGATAACTGATATGACATTTGTGGAACATCAAAGACAATACAAAATTACTTAATTGTATCCAACAGAGATGACATTATTTGAATTCTTGTAGATGGTTCAACATTTATGGACATAGAGGAAAAGTGGCCACACTTTAAAGAACCTCAAAATCTTAAGTTTTCTTTGGCAATTGACGATGTCAATCCATTTGGAGAGATGAGATATGTTTACTCAGTGTGGCCTATTTTTGTTATCAAAAATAACCTTCCTCCATGGATGTCAATAAAGAGGGATCAACACATTATGTTGGAAATGATTGTTCTAGGTATTTTATTGTTTTATTGTAGTATACATGTAATTATAAGTCTTGGAGTGAAATGACCACAATAATTATCTAATGTTGTTCATTCAACTAGGTAAGTACGAAGTGAAAGATATGAATGTATTTATTACACCACTTATTGATGAGTTGCTAGTGTTATAGAATGGTTTCACCATGTATGATGTCTCTAGACCAATTGGATAAAAATAATTTCAATTCCATGCAATGCTTTTTTGGATAGTTCATGATACCCCAGGGTTGACACATTTTTGTGGTATGTTATGTTGAAATATAGTTGTATGCGATAATACTAATTCCAAAAATTAACATATTTAATCTAATTGTATTTTTATCTTGTAGGTCTTCAAACAAAGAGAAAATTTTCATGTCCAATGTGTGGTCCAAAGATGAAATCTTGTCATTCCAAAAGTTTAAGAAAGTAGGTGTTTGATGAGTATAGGAAATTCCTTCATAGAAATAATAAGTATCAAAGTGTCAAAAAACATCATTTCAATGGGAGAGAAGAGACTACATCAAAGCCACGAAGAATGACCTCTCACCTATGATAGTTGGAATATAATAGAATTTGAGGTAGTATCACTCCACCTAATGGTTTATGTTTGGAAGTTATACATTTTGATTGTGTTTTTTTGGCTAATTATGTAATTAATGATCATGAAGGTTGTCAAGGCATCACTATCCACCTTCCAAAGGGACTAAAATGTTATCCCAAAGAATTTAGTGAGCTTCCCTACTACAAGAAGCTACAAATTGTGCATTTGTTTGATACTATGCATATTGGAAAGAATGTAATAGAGACACTGTGGAAAATATTGGATGAAAGGTGCGACAAAATAAAACTTACCAAAATTTGTAATGACATTCACAATTCCAATCATGCAATGAAAAATAATTGAATCAAATAATAATAGAGAGTTGATTAATGCAAGTTCCCTTCCTTGGTTATTAATAGAATAAAAAAGTAATGCCATAAAAGAAGTCATACGACATATTTGTTTTCCTACAAGACTTTCGGCAAATATAAGCAATCTCATATCAAATAAAAGTGAATTTGGGCAATAGCTAAAAACACATGATTTGCATACCTTTATCAAGGTAAGTCACAATCTTTTGTATTTACAATATATTTGTGAAACTGCATTCAATTTTCATCAAGTATTATGTTAGAAAATAATGAAATGATCAGTTGAGAATTGTTGTAGTCTATGCTACCCCTATCACTCTCAAACAACTTCAACAATAATATCAAACAAGTGATATAGAATCTTGGAAATACATTAGGTAAGCAATGATATCTGTTCAATATGACAAACAAGTAATATATTGTTAAGTCTCATATTTATATGTTTTTTTGTATTGAATCCCTTGTATGTGGTTTTCATATAAATAGATCCATAAAGAAGATATAAAATATTTGAAGAAAGAAATTCGTCAACTAATGTGTGAAATGCAAAAGTGTTAACCTTCAACTTTTTTCAATGCATAAGAACACTACCTCATTCACCAAGTTGAGGAGATTGAATTGTGTGGATCTGTATAACCTAGGTCAATGTGAATGGTTGAGAGACACTTGAAATTTTTGAAGGGTTTGGTTTGAAAAAGAGATTGTCTTGAGGGTTCTATAGTTGAGGGATATATGGTATACTAGATGATGGTGTACTTTAATAGCTTCCTAATCTTGCAGCAAAGACCCATATATATTGCATTTTGGATCTTGACTCCATTAAACAATTCAAAGGGGAGTACTTAGTGGGTAATGGTAAATTTAGGAAAGTGAAAGGTAATAAATTATGAGATGTTATTGTAGTTAATTAATTCTTAATCTTCCAAATAAATCTTTTGTAAGTCATTTATTTGCTTTTATACAGTTGCTAAAGAGTGGGATGCAATACATTTGTTTATTGTAAACAATCAAGATTGGATGATGGTATGGATTGAATGATGTCAACATTCTGGTCATAGATTAAAATGAGAATCTATATCTTCATTGGTTATACAAGCTCATTCTAATGGAGATCCCAATGTTACACAAAAGAAAATAGATTTAGCATATGGTTTAAGATATCTCTAGGTACTTATAAGTTTGTTAATCAACCATATGTTTGTGAACTTGTGATGCAATAATTTGTACATGTTTGGAATCATTGTAGGTGAAACATCACAAGGCTATTATGTAATGGTTATAATTTAACATCAAAAAATTTGATGACACGAAGAGAACTTGTGATTTTGGGGTAAGTGAAGTCTTCTAGGTGACCAATATTTCATCTAGAAATGACTTACATCATCAAGAATCTCAAAATCAATACTATGGAATTTTGGTTGATAAACTTGATTGTGACTTGAATTCCTTCAAATTAGTTCTCTTCATTGTCAAATGGTACAAACTATGACTCAATAAAATGATCATGATAGAACTATTATTGAGCATGAGAATTGATTTCCAATGATTAATACAAGGTTTTTTGAGCCATTTGGGATGAGCCCTATGTTATTTCAAGCCAATATGAGTAGGTATTTTACTCAAGGGTTCCACATAAACTAGGTTGGTCATTTATTGTTAGAAATGATCCAAAAGGAAGGTTGATAAAGTATAATGTGATGGAAGAAGAAGATAATGAGGAAGAGGAAGAAGTGTATCATGACCCATAGTTAGTTGATGATTCTCCTGATGCAATTGATGCTTCTAATAATCATGATTATGATGAGGACAACGACGATGATGATGATGGTGATGGTGATGATGATGATGATGATGATGATAATGATGATGACCATGAAAGTGATGGCAACAATGATATTGATGATGAGATGGATGGAGAATAATGTCAATGATAGGGGGGTTGATTAGGTAACATTGAAGTGGGGTTTGATTATCAATGACAAGAATGAAATATGTAGTTATGTGATCAATGCCTATACTATTCAATATTGAGTTCTTGATAGATCAATGATTAATTAAATTAACTTTTCATGTACCTTTTAAGGTTTATAATTTATATGTAATGCTAATATTTGATGTAATTTTGAGTATATGTATAATGAATTTTTTAGCTTACATAAGACATTTGATTTTCATATGCAAAAACTTGAAGCCTTTTCGTGGGCATCCCATATGGTCTTATGGGTCACAAGGTATAAGTCACTACACCCCATAGAGATTAATGTCTTTTACCACTTGTAAAACATCTCTCATTGCCACCTATCTCTCCTTTTTCATGGAGTGAAGGTACCAGTGAATAGTTATTTGTAGATTTATCTTCCTCAAGCAAGGAAAATGTAGGAATGGAAGAAGAAAGTGAGACATTTAGTATATCTAAATCAAGGACATTGACTTGAGATTAAAATATCAGAAAGAAATTCAATAAGCATAAGAAATTTTTCCTTTCTCAAGGGGGTCATGTTCTTATGATGATGAGAGTTAAAGTGACTTTGATGTGCCCTTTAGGTACAAATATCAATAGAAACAATGGGTCTACGATGAACTTCCTCCAATAAACAATAATTATTGTGTTGGAGAGAGGATATATCACATAACATCATCCTCAGTACATGGTTTGGGCCTATTTTCCATGCATGGAAAAAAAGGTCTCTTACAACAAGGTTGTTGAATTGATAGAGTATGTCAGACCTTGCTATGATTACAATAGTTGAATACAGATTGTTAGATATATAAAAAGTATGTATAGGTATGTACTCACGACAAAATATATACAACCAAAATTTAGTGAACAAAGTAAATAGTAGTTATATACATTAACGAAAGGCCAAAAGCATCAAGGGATATATTGTAGGTTTTATAAATAGTACATGACCTGAATCAATTAAGAAGTGACCCAATTACATATTTTAGGTGTATGAGGGAAATTACATATTTTTATGTGCAATAAAATCAATGCATGGAAGTGAAGAGCTTCTTATTGATTAAAATTTGAATTGCATATGTACAAACAAATCCACTAACATGGGTGAGGTGGTATGTACTACGCACATTTAAAATCAACTCCAATCAATGAATCCAACACACCATTAATTTTTTTTTTGCTAACTTATAATAATAACACATGTGTTTTAACATGTCTCAATTATTTTTTTGAAACACAAGGCTATTGTATGGATCAACAATCATACAGTACGCATAGCAACGATGGTTCTCAAGAGACTTTTTATTCTTGATAGGTAAAACTCATTATTATTGTACAAATTAGATATAAGAAATATGTTAATGCATTTTATTATTATGCTTTATTCTTCACTATTATTTTAGATTGATTTTAAATATAGTGCTAATAATATTGTTGTTGCAAATGAGTATTGATTAAGAAAAGGAAAAGGAAAAAGTAGTCCATGAGGAGCCACATGATGAGCATGATCAATTCATTATTTGTTTTTTATCATCCATTAATCCTATGGTTGAACTAAAAAAGGTCCTTCATGTACTATCAAGAGTGTTAACACAATTAGCATCAATTAGACCTCAAACTCCTCAAATACAACAAAGAGAGGATGAGTTGATGCTCCTAGTTCATACTTATACAGTAAGTTTTAATGAAGTTTTTATAACAAAAGTTCAATAATGGTTTTTATAGTGTACTCTTTTATTTATGTCATTAAATAAAATGCATGTGTTATTTTTACAAAGGATACTGAAAAAATTAAAGGGCCATGTCCCATATGATGATACTTCAGGTGGTTCAAGTACATTAGGTGGTCGAACAATATTTTTTTAATAGCTCTAAAAATCTTGTTTTTTTTGTGCTCTAACAATCTAATTTTTGAGCTCCTAGCATTGATCTTATGTTCACTATGTCACCTAGTAAAAGGAACGGAACCGAAGAGGTAATGTCGCCTGCAATATTGGTGACACGTAGCATGGCCACAGATGCAATGGAGATGCCTATTGGTAAGTAGATTCCTCTTTTTGTCTATTAGTTTTCATTGTTTAGTTTACTTGAACTATTATTTCTTAGGGGGAATTTTGTAATATTGGATTCATTTTATGAAGGAGGCAATGAAGACATTCCTAGATGTACCCATGTTAGATGTATAGGAACACTAAATAATTGTGATCAATTTCTCGTGAGCAATGAAGATGGAATTCCCCTAAGAGTAGCCCAACTTCTAGGTACTTTAAAGATTGGCCCTTTCTTTTACTATACAATCTTATACTCATAATCAAATGCACTAACCTCCCATGTAGTCCCTTGCAATAACTACTAATACCATTATTATTTTGCAAGGAATAATCTATTTTATGAAGAAAAAAAAATGATGAATGTTTGCACATATTTGGGCTGACCATATGCACATGGTATCATATTTTGATTTCATTGCTAGATCAGGTTTCCTTTGATCAATTTCTTCAAGTAAATTAAAAGGTATCTTCAACTCATTCATGAATCTAACAGTTTTCTTCTTTTCTTAAAAGGTGGAATTTACAAACTAAAGAGTTAAAGGACAAACTCATTGATGCCATGACAATATTTTTTGGACCCAATGTCTTTCAAAAACTTAGGCTCCTTGAGAAAGCGAATCAAACTTTGAATTCTATTAGGTACAACTACATGACCCAAATGAAAAAAAACCCTTATTATTAGTGGCCCCCTATATTCCTATTTTTGAGTGGGAGAATCTTAAAAGGATGCCACTGAGAAAAGTGCAAGACATGGTAGAGAAATAGAACCACCTGAGGAAAGAAAGTATGTCATAATATTAAGAATGAAATTCTACTAATTACTCTCAATACTTATGTAATCTAACATATTTCAAACTTCACATAGGTTTCCTAACACACCAAAGGCAACTAAAGCAAGAAAACGTAAGCATGAGTAGTAAAAGTTCGTCTTGAGTGGATATACAAAACTTGTTGCATGAATTATAAGTATACATAAACGATAAATTATATGCCAATATTTATAAATTGTAAACAATTTGGTTTTGATGAAATTAATTACAAAAAAAAATCATGATACCAAGAAAAAAATGTAGGTCATGGAGTTAAAAAGGACAACTTCTAAAGAGGACAAGAAATTATCCTATAGACAAGGCTATACAATTGTGGCTAAATGACTCCAAGCAATGAATGCACAAGGGTTCTTCTGCTAGATCTATCAATGAGGTAAATAAGTCAATTGAATTTTATTTCAAATTGAATACTTCAACAATTACTATATTTGATATTAAGTTCCAAAAATATAAGTTGTTATATTTTTTATAATTTTTATAAGTAAAGAAACAATGATTATATATTTGTTTAAAAATTTAAAGTAAATATATTTATATTACGAATGATTAACATTTCTCAGTATTTGTCTTATATATATATATATACATATATATATATATATATATATACATATATATATATATATATATATATATATATATATATACATATACATATATACATATATATATATATACATATGTATATGTACATATGTATATGTACATATGTATATATATACATATGTACATGTACATATGTACATATATATATGTATATATATATATATGTGTGTATATATATATATATATATATATATATATATATATATATATATATATATATATATATATATATATATATATATATATATATATATATATATATATATATTAGATTGTAGCTTGCCAATCCTAATACACCAGTCGAGCACCATGGAGGCATCAATTCAAATGTGCATTGTAATATTGAAGGTGTAGACACCTAAAAACCTTTAGAAAATAAAGTATTTTTATTTTTTAAAAAAGTTCTGATGACATCATCATTTATTAATTAATTAATTAATTAATTTTTATGCCATTAAATTCCTTTATCTTAATTAAAAATATTTAATTAAGGAATCCCTCCCAAAAATGTTTAAATCTTATTTAAACATTATTTCCTTATTTATTAATTATTTAATTAATAAATTGACCAAAAAACCCAAAATAAATAAAAAATTTATTTTTTGCCCAAAACTTGGCCAATTTCCTTAAGACCACTAACCTCTTCCAAAATCTTCTAATCCTTCTTTAATTTTAATTAAAGGCTAATCCCATCATTTCCTACCCCTAATCCCAACTCAAAATATTTAATTAAGATTAAATATTAATCCTCATGTTTATTAAAAAAGTTTTAATAAATATCTCCTCAACCCAAACCCTTGAAATAAATAAAACTTTATTTATTTCCTAAAAATCTAATCTATCCTCATCCTAAGAAGTTCTAGACTCTTCTAGAAAGTCTTCATCCTCATCCTAGGAAATTCTAAACTATTCTAGAAAGTCTTCATCCTCATCTTAGGAAATTCTAGACTCTTCTAGAAAGTCTTTATCCTCATCCAAAGTCTAAACTCTTCTAGAAGATGTCTTTAAACCTAATCCTAATCCCCTCCTAACTTTGTCACATTCCCTAAACATGGGTTAAAACTTACTAACCCAAGCCAAAGTTAACAAATATCTCCTCCTTCACCCACCCTCATTAAATGCCATCCACTTGCCTATCCCTAAGCTAATCCTAAACCATCCTAATCCATCCTCTAATCATTTGCACAAGCCTAAACAAGCTTAAAACCTTCCTAATCAAGTCCAAGTTGAAATTGCTCTCATCACCTTCAAAATATCTCAACCATAAAACTTTATGAAGTCCACTAGGTCATAAATGACTCTTACAAGCCCTTTTATTGCTCTTA
This sequence comes from Cupressus sempervirens, assembly GCA_028749045.1. Classification (NCBI taxonomy): domain Eukaryota; kingdom Viridiplantae; phylum Streptophyta; class Pinopsida; order Cupressales; family Cupressaceae; genus Cupressus; species Cupressus sempervirens. The sequence goes on from CM053787.1 coordinate 294,593,990, forward strand.
CAAGTCATTATGAGGGTCTTTATGTAGATTTTATCCCTTGAGCCCCCTTTATTGACTCATCCTTCCCCTTTCCTCCATCCTCTCACCATGTGACATGTGTCACTCCTTGATTGGTTGTAAGGAAGCACAATCCATGTGCTCTCCTCTCATGCAATCTAAGCCCTCCATGAGCTTTTTTCCATCCTTGCATCTTAGCCCTCAATCCCTCAAGCCTCTTGCCTATAAATTGGATCCTTCCCCTTTGCAAAATAACACAATCCATGAAGTAAAGTTATAATGCTATTTTGAGAGCCAAATCCATACTAAAGCCATCTATCCACACCAAAAATCCACAATCATCCATTGAAGCCTTTGGAAGCATATTGAGCATACATCCTATCCATTTAGATAAAGCTACTCAACAAGAGAGCTTCTTATTGAGAGAGTCCATTAATGGCTCATATTCTCAATTGAGAGCTCATCTTAGTCTATCTTGAAGTTTATGAATTTTGTTTAGTTTGTAGAAGCTTTATTTAAATTTGGTTTCTATTAGCATACTAACATTGCTCATATACAGAAGGTATATATTTTCTATTCAATTTTTTATTTTTTGAATTATAAATACAAGTAAACATTTTAAATTAAATTTGGTATAGTAATACAAATTTAACTATAATATGTGTTCAAATTAAGAAAACATTTTGTATTGCAGTTGCAGGGGATGTAGAGGTTGTTTCTGATGAGCATGTTGAGCTTCAAGTTATCAAGAAAGATGATGTGGTTGGACAAGATAAATAGCACTACAATGTTCTTTAAAGTCTCAATTTTTTTAATTTAACCATTTTATTTGTTATTGTAGATGACCCACCTTTGAAAAGAACGACAAGATCACATTCACGGGTGAGAAGAAATGTTGATAACGACATGGATATGCCTTTGTAACAAGATAGGGAAGGACTAAAAAAGAAATGATTCTCATTTATGTAACTTATTTGATAATGACTAATGTTTATGTCTAGATGTTTTAATTATGTTCTATTGAATGTTCTAATGAATCTTATGTTTTAATGTTAATGTGAATGTTCTAATGAAACTTATGTGTTGATGAATGCTATCATCTAATAATTCATGAATGTTACATTTTATTAATAGAATGAATGAATTTTAGATGTTAACAAGGAATTTAGATGGGGGAGGATGGGGCTATATAAGTTTCCAACTTCACATGTTTGGCCTTGATTAGTAAATAATACTAAACTATTCTTGAAACCAACTGAAGCTCAACTTTAACTTATGATTGCATGACAACTAACTGTGTGAATTTCTTGGTTTTAGGCCATACAGAATGGGGCCATAGTTCAATATGTAATCTCAATTCATATGCATACAACATCATCTGGAGCCAAAAAAATGCAACAGATTTGCATTTTTGTTGGAGGTCTTTAATTAGAAATTTTAAGCTATAGCCCATCATGAACATTGTAACTTTGACTCTTATAGGCAAGTTTATTGTCCTCAACATGCAAGTAAATCAAGACTTTTTATGTGTTGGATTGTTGAGGACATTCTCTTGACCATAGTAGCTAGAGTTCTAATGTTCATGATGGTATTAATTTTTTTAAACTTAATAGACCTATTAAATAAATGTAAACATGGTACATTTTTTCACCTCCACCTATTGTCTATGCATATAAAACGCAAGTTGCATATGCATTCTTGATTCAAAGTGGCAAAATCTTATTTTGGATGTGACAAAAAAATGACATACACCAGAAGATAGGAAAATGATGTCACTTTTGCAGGCCTGGAACCTTTCTTTGTTATATTTTGTCACACATATCATTTAAGAACATTGTTTTATTCATATTTTAGGTTGAAATAGGTGTACTTTCTCCATTGATAATCTTGCAGCCCCTAGATATCTAAGATATTCCACTTCACCAAAGGACATGTATTACAAGGTACAAGTTCTAGAGTATTTTTCTTCATGAATGATGTAGGAATTCTTAGAGATGTATGCTCTAGAAGAACCATCAATGTTGTATAATTTAATTTATTTTTTCATGTATAATTTCATCATTTAATGTGATATGGGAAAGACAAACAATCTCTAGATACACGGCTTCCATGGCTTTCCTATTGGCGAGTCCAAAAATTATCTCCATTATTTTTTTAGCTTGTCCATTTAATTTACTGCCTACAAATAAGTTACACTTTCAATGAGCTTCACTTTATTAAAAATACTTTTCCAAATCAATAAAAAATATCAATTGTCATAAAAGAACAAAAATAAAAAGATTGTGGATTAATAACTCTAAGTGAAAAGCCAATCTCGCATAAACCAACCTCTAAAGAATGGTGCAAGTCAACAACCCATAGGAATGGTAGAGAATACAAAAGAAATTAAATAAGAAAAATCAGAATAAGGGCAAGAGTCAATGTATCAAGCTTACGGTCAATAAAGTTTTGGTTCTTGCATAAATTATTTTTTTGTCTAGTATAACTCATTGTTGTAGGCCAGATTTGAATGTAAGGAATAATTTGGGTACATATTTTGTCTTTAGGATTTAATGAAGGTCTACATGTACCTATTTTGGTTTTTGTTTCATTTAACTTCATATAGTTGTTAAGGAAGGCATTCAAGTTTTGTTTAAATTGTCAAGCCCTCCTTTAGGTAATTAGTAATCTCATAAATAGTAGAATCCTTCTTTTTTTGTGTAAAATCCCCATGATTGGTCAAAAGATGGGAAAATGTTTATATTATACCTTCACATTATGTGTAGAAAACCATGTAAAGGAAATAACATGTTCTTGATAAACGAAAGGTCTTCTAAACCATCTCATACTAAGACATCTAGGTCATAGGCATGAATATGATTGTAAGATTAATTGGAGGAAGTAGTCTATAGTTTATAATGGAAGTTTTAAAGTGTTAAGGGATTCTAATAGTGTCCATATGTTTTTTAGGCAAAAGGGCACTGTGGTTGAGTTTAAGTTGTGACTATCTCAGCAAACAAAGTTATGAGTGTTACAATGCATAGTAGGTTGATTTGGTGCATTGCTAAAGGTGTAATGTGGAAATTGGTTGGGTGTGTTAGCTATTAAAGAAGGTACAATAAGATTACTTTATGGTTGTGGGAAGGTAGGGATTTAAGATATAATATTTAGTATAGAGAAGGGTTAGTAATAAGTGCAGTAGTCATAGTTCAAAATCACTAATTTAGAAGATTGTGTTGAGTTGTTAGTTAGGGAAGGTTTGAATCCTTAAGGATATAGAAGATGTCACCATATAGAATTGGGTATCCAAAGGGTAAGTTGGATTGTTAAGTGTGATACTTAGAAAGTACATAATCGAATATCTATATCAAGTAGTATTCACTGCTCCACTGTGGGACCACATTAAATGCATGCTTCTTGAGGCTTTCACAATTCTCACTATAGGCTTCATAGGTCTTCAGTTTTTTATGCAACTAGATTTCCATAATCTATTTCATTTGAGATTATTAGCTTTTAGTTTTGATTGTATTTATCCTTTTACATCAACTTTTAGAATTGTAGTGATGATCCATATCAAAAATGTAAAACAATACAATTTCTATCCACCCATACATTTAAACTAGATAATTATTTATAAATAAATAAAAAATTATAAGTATTTGATTAAATTTTATTATGTTATACTTTAGTAGCATGCGAGTATATTTATTTTAGTTAAAATTGTTATCATTTTAATAAAAGAAAATCATAAAAATGCAATTTTTATTTTACAATAATGATCTTAATTAAAATAAAATAATATTATAATATTTAGTATGGACAAAACTTGAAAAAAAAAATTGCAAAAGCATTTCAACAATATCATATTATTCGCATTTTTTGCATCTAATTTTTAAAATTTTGGTTATGATGACTTTGTTACATACCAAATCTTACATGTCTTGGCTTCCATTAAATATTCTTAGACACAGTTGGGTGAGTAGTTGCTGGCATTGGCTACTCAACATAAGAAGGGCTATGATATGACAAAGAAGGTTATAGAGGGGTTTCAGATCCCTACTTTAAGATAGAATTTTAATAATTATTATATAATACAGTGTTACCAAATAAATAATGATAATAAATTTATATTAAACCTAATACTAAAATATTAAAAATAGGAAATTAGTATTATTTAGTGTATATTATCAATGAAATAATATTTAATATGATATTTTTAATAATTAGAAAATAATAAAATTACAATGAATATATAAACAAATAAAATTAAATATAAGATATTATATTATAGAGAGTATGTTAAATTTCTAAATAGAATTTAATAATAAATAATAATAAACACAAATAAGTAAGTAAATAGATAATATAACATAGAATAATATAAATTAACTAAATCTAATGAAAAGTCAAGAGATATTTAACAAACAGACATAGCACCTTAAAATTAAGATATAAAAGAGAGGAGATTTTATTTTATAGAGGAGAAAAATGAGGAGGTGAAGATATAAGTTCAAAAGGAAAAAAAGAAAATGAAAGTAATTTGAAGAAAATAACGAAGTGACTTTCTAAAAAGGTATCAATGATATTGAAAGGATGTGAACCTTGGAAAGGATCATAATTATAAATAGTTGTGACTCTTCACAAATGTTGTAATTAAAAAGTGTTGGGACTTTTCCAAACAATTTTAGTTATAAAGTGTTGTGACTTTTCAAATGATTTGTATTATAAAAGTTTGTCACTTTTGGAAAAGAAGAAACAAAAAAGAATATTTTATCATTTCCTTATAATTAGAAAAGAAAGAATTTTAGAAAGTAAATATAGAGTTGAGATAATCTATAAGGACTAAGGCTAACTAATGATAGAGACACATGGACGAAGCAAAGAGGAAGGTAAGAAAAAGTATGTTTATGGATCATATTTATTTAGTTATGTTTATAAATTTATTTATAGTGATGAATCATACTTGTGGATAATTTATGCATATACATATGTATATGTAAACATGTAATTTGAAATGGATAATACATTAACTTAATGGTTAATGGTTTAAGGTGAAGAGAGTCCTTTTTTAGGGAAGAAAGTGATCTTAATATGGTTAATAGATTAAGATCAAGAGAGCCTCTTTGGGAAGAGAGTGATCTTAATGTGGTTAATAGCTTAAGATCAAGATGTCCCTTTGGGATGAGGGGTATCTTAATATGGTTATAAGGCTTGAATATTTTGTAGATGTTAACATATGCATATGTGTCAAGGGTCTTGGATAGAGAGTGTCTCTTCTAGGAAGGACCGTAAAGGGAGCACTTCATAGAAGATAGAGAAGTAATCAAGGATCGAAGGATCCTCAAGAGGTTTATTGATCCCAATATGGAGATGTCTTTGAGGTTGGGTTAGGAAAGAGGGTAGAATAGTGAAATATATTTTATATAAATTATAACATTGGTTTTGCAGGTATTCTTGTCCTGGCTAGTGGAGACATTACAAGGGATCTTGGATGAGTTGAAGGAAAGGACATTGACGAACGTAGAGAAGAAGTCATGGGAGGGAAGAGAGTCTATAGTTGGTGACTAAAATTTATCTGGCTTTTTCTAGACCCCTCCAATAGGCCACTTTATTGGGGTATCTTTAGGAGGTAAGAAAATAATAGTCTTGATTCTTATTTGGTTCATGTGTGCTAGAGGATGATGGTTGCCAACTACTTGGTGTTAGGTGTTTGGTTGGAGGAAGTAGTCTATAGTTTATAATGGAAGTATTAAAGTGTTAAGGGATTATAACAGTGTCCATGTGCTTTTTAGGCAAAGGGGAAATGTGGTTGAGTTCAAGTTGTGAGTATCTCAACAAACAAAGGTATGATTGTCACAATGGATAGTAGGTTGATTTGGTGCATTGCTAAAGGTGTAATGTGGAAATTGGTTGGATGTGTTAGCTATTAAATAAAGTACAACAAGATTACTTTATGGTTATGGGAAGTTAGGGCTTTAAGATACAAGATTCAGTATAGACAAGGATCAATAATAAGTGGGGAAGTCATAGTTCAAATTCACTAATTTAGAAGATTGTGTTGAGTGGTTAGTTGGGGCAAGTTTGAATCCTTAACGATATAGAAGATGCCACCATATAGATTTGGGTATCCAAAGGGTAAGTTAGATTTTTAAGTGTAATCAAAGAGTGTTAAGAGTATTGTCATAGAAGGAGGATTTGTAATTAGTCAACGTTGGGACTATAAATCAATCATGGGAAGTGTTTGCAATAAAATGTTGGGGGGTAAACCCACAATAATGGGTTCCACTTTTGTGGGATGAAGGAAATTTTAAAAAATGGCAAAATCTGCATATCAGATTTACCATATGTTCGCGCAAATATTCAAGTTATGTTCGTGCGAACACAATTATAATATATGTTCATGCGAACACATTTGATATATATGGGGAATGTTCACATGAACATACCCCACTAATATGTAAACCATTTTCTCCATTTTACTATTTGTTTGCATGGTAAACTTAGCCCCATAGGTTCACACAAACATATGTTCGTACGAACACAGTGTTCACGTGAACATGTGATTTTAGAAATTTTTGACCCTCTTTTTTGGAAAAAAAATATAATTGGCTCTTTTGATGCCAAAAATTGAAAATGAATGATCTCCTATTGTAAAATAAAAAATACCAATTTTTGCTACTCGGAGCAAGCTTTCCAACGACTATAATTGTAATACATACTATATTCATTAAGACTTTCAAATATGAGTTTAACTCATTATAGGTTCATTACCGATTGAACATCAACTGACTTTGACACTTCGGGAAAATTAGTAAATTAGGTCAAATTTTTTTTGAAAAATATCTAAGAAAAGGGTAATTGAGATAACTTTCTATTCAAAAAAAAATAGATTTATGATAAATTGAGTTCAAGTTATCTGTGTCAAAAGGAACGCATGTCTGAATTACGATTGGTGTCACTTCAAAACTTCATAAACTATACAATATTCAACCAAATTGAATCAAACCAAATACATCCTCTAGATATTGATGTTAAAAATCTAACGTCAAAAGAATTACCTCATTATCTTTTCTAGAAAAAAAGTTATGTGTGTCAAACAGACTTTCACTCTTTAAAAATATTGAATTTTAATATGTACCACTTTTCAGAGGAGAAGAAAAAATTGACTTAAATATTTTTTAAAAATAAAATAAAAAATATGGTTAGAAAGTAGGAACAGAGTACTAGAAAGCACTAGTTTACATCATCTTGAAATTATTCATAGTTTTAGAGATATAGTCACTCGAATCTAAGGTTTGTTTCAAAAATATTGATTTCAGTGTCAAAATTGGTAAAAAAGTGGAAACCATTATTGTGGGATCACCCTAGGATCATAGTTTTTTCATGAGTGGTTGACTATTGAGTGAAAATAAGAATGAAGGAAATTGAGGTAGATTTTGTGTGTACCAAGAGGTATAGTTGATGAAATAGGATACTGCTAAAAGAGATTATGTATATGATCAGTGAATGCCCGATTAGGAGTGAAGACCATGTAATTAGAGTAGAATATGTTTAGTGAGTTGTTGAATGGATTATGAGTGGTTTCTTATTATGGGAGTACATGTACTTTTTTTGGATAAGTCATAATGCTTGTGTTCATCTAGGAGAGGCCAAGAGATGATGTGTGAGTTATGTGATCAAGAGTATGCAATTTGGAGCTATGAAATAGAGGGATGTTATTTGGAATTCAAAAGTTGTGATCAAAGCTATGGATTACTAGGTTATGATTAGCAAAGGAGTCTTAAATAGTTGATCCTATCAAGGAAGACATTTTGATAGTGACTATAGTTCTGAGTGATGATGTGAGAATTTCTATCAACATAAAGGGAACATGTAGTATTCTAATGTAAGTGTGGAAGGTCCCATGATGCCTCTTTATCACTTTTTAGGGTATAGGACTAATCTAGCAATTTAGGTGGTTCAAATTGACTTTGATGGCCAATTTTAATTATTTTTATCAAAGAAAATATATGAATAGTTTTTTGAGGTACAGACGTATAAATTGTAAAATTTTCACATTAATGCTAAAGCAAATTTATAATATTTTAACATTGAATTAGTATGAATTTTATGCTTTGATGACTTTTCCTTATAAGATTATTCAATAAGGACAATGAAACTGAAGTGTCCTTTTTGCCCTTAAACATATTTCTCTTCACTTCCTCTAGATATTGATCCTTAAGATCTTTGTGTTGCTTCTCATCGTCCTCTTCCTTTCTTTTATCTTTTTTCACACCTCTCGTGTGTGACGTATATGTCTGGCCGTTAAAGATTTGATGGTAGAAGAATGACAATTCCTTATTTGCATTTTCTAGAAACTTGAGTTGTCGGTGCTTATAGACTTGACATCACATTTTTGTAATATTTAGATAAGATAGGAGATCCATTGGATCCATTGTGAGATTAGTAGTCGTAATAATTTGGAACTTTGAAACTAGGCTTTGTAGGTTATCAGTTTTAAGATAGTGCTCCATAATTTTGGGTACCATAGATTTATCACAAATTAGTAAGAGGTTTGTGAAGAAAACATTTTTTTCAAGGGCTTTTAGTTTAATAGGTATCATATTTTCCACCTAGCTATGTAATGCAAAGATTGGATCCCTACTAGTAAGAAGTTGAACAACTCCTTCCATTTGCACCATGTTGTGCTTACTTAACTTTTAAGGACCAACAAAGACTTCTTTGGCTCTACCACCTAATGAGATGAAACTTTTAGATCCATTAATAGGTAGGAACTTTGCATCCCACTAATTCTTTGGGAGCTCAAGCATTGACTTGAGCACATGATGTTTAATTATTGTTTGTAATTAATAAAGAGAAGTGTTTCCTTACCTTTGCCTAATGTTTTAATGGTAATCATATGCTCAAAACCATTACAAAGAAACTTGAGGGATGATCTATCCAACAACACACTGCAATCATTACTATAAGAGCTTGAAGCCTCTCTAACAGCAAAAGCAGCCAAGGCATTACGAGAATATTTTTTAATATTTTTCCTAGATGTCATATTTTTGACGAACCATTTGGATAGCTAGTTGTCACTTGCACAACATAGTTGTTGTAACTACGACAAGAACCGATGTATAAACATCACTTATATAGAGTAGCTATCGCATCCATGTCGTAATTGTGAAGACCGACTGGAAGCTTAAATCATCATAATTACAATGAAATATTGTTGCATTGTGACATCATGAACATGACCTCTTATCCCTTCCTTCTTCCAAGTTATGATAGTGTCAATCATCACTATTATGATGGATCCCCTCGTAGTCACAATTTGCAATGACCTACCATCTATGTGATTTAGTATGATATTTCTTTTGGTGAAATTAAGGAAGCTTCAAGCTCTATTTAGGATCCTAAGAATAGAAAATTTTAGGCTCTTTTTGTGAATTGGATGCAAATCATATTCATCTTTGTATTCTCTAATCTAATTGTGTTATTATATTTAAGATTGGATTCTAGTGTTATGTTATTGTATTGTTGATCAATATAATACACTAACTTTACATATTTAAATTTGAAATTATTTATTCTTTTGCTATTTTTAATTGCATAAAATTATATATTACATTCCTAGAAACTATTTGTGAAGAAACTGGAAAAGAAATATCCAAAGGTATATTATAGTAATATGAGAGTTGGTTTTGCAACCAACATGTAAATTTACTAAGAGATAAAATTGACAAAAGGTTTATTAAAATGATTCTTAGGATATTTCAAGAATCCCAAAAGTAGATGGACCAAATTGTACAGTCTCCATGAAAGAAAGAGTTGCAAAGGCACCTAAAAAATCAGTGGAAGGTAGAAGGGAAGAAGAGAGACCCTTACCACAAATATCTTCCTCAATAGTAGAGAGAGCATACAATAGAGTAAGGGGTGAATAAGTCAATGGTTCTAACTTAAAGATGAGGAGGAGAGGAGGGAAATGAAAGAAAAAGATATCATGTTTAGTAGTAGACCAGTTTACCCTCCTCTTTGGCCATATAAAGGAATAAGCATACTAAAGCCACATGACCCTCCTAGGAGGGAACCATATCCACCATCTCCCAGGACATCGCCACTTCCCCCTCTAGAGGAAATGAAGGAGAAGGAAGTTGAATCGAGAAAGGGTAAAGATCACAAATCCTTCCCAATTATAAAAGTGCCAACTGATAGTAACACTAATGAGGAGGATATCACAGTAATTTTTAAAGTAGATCAATAGGTTGGTAATCTACCCCATCCCATTGTATCCCTCCTAGATCTTACATCCTTGGAGATATAGGGTTAAGTCCATAGGTACATAAGAATGGATGCATGCGTAAAGTTTTTAAATGGTGCCAGATTTATTAAGTCTCCTTTTTAACAATTAATTATATTGTAGAAAAACATTGAAGAACACAAAAGGAGATTGGAGGAAAGTGATGCAGTATGAAGGTGGAGCAATCCCAAATTGCGATGTCCAACCTCACAACAAAATAATACATAAGTAATAACATCATTTTGAGAGAGATACAATGAAGAATCAAGTGAATATTCCACTTGGTAATTTGCACATGGGTTGTGAGGATTTCTTAGTTACAACCAATACAAAAATAAATAAATAAAATTAACATGTATCCAATCCAATCCTTCAGTTGGAAACTATAACCTTACTTGATGCTCTTGCCTTGATCTCTATCTCCTTGATACCTATTCATGATTACTAACTCTAAAGTTAAACATGAAACCACCATAGGTCAACATTGAAGATGTTAGATATCTCTATGAAAATATTTTAAAACAATTGGCCAAAAAATAAGGGCAAGAGAAAAGAGTCAGTCACTCCCCAAGTCTCATAAGTTCCTTTCCTAACCAAAGTATCTTTAAACACATGTTTCAAAACATATGAACCTTTCCTTGAAGCAACACAAAGGAAAAACCTTTAGGCAACAAGAGTCAAAGTTGAAGGAAGAGGGAGATTTGGTTTAGTTTATCCTTACTACACCAACATAACATAGGTTCGAGCTTGGGATCTGACAAAGTCCAACCACTAAAATTCTCTTCCTTGTTCTTTTTCTCCCCTCTCTGCAGAGAAATTGTTAATGGCAATATGAGGAACCCTTTTGAAGAAGGCCAATTTTAATCTCTTGCCAACCATCCTAAACCTCTACCTAGATAGTTCCCACCTGGGGTTTGTGAACTAGCTTCACCAATTAGAGACCATCCACATGGGGAGTCGCTAAGAGGTGGGGACCAACCTATATGTGAGATAAAATATGAAAATAATGTTAATGTTGCATGGGAACAAGGATTCTCTAAACATCATCAAGAAGAGCTCTGGTCACATTGATGGTTATGGGAAGTAGGAAGACCACAACAAATAGAAGCATCTTGGGAAACCCTAGAAACCGTACATAGGGCATTACCTTGATGCTAGATTAGCTCCTTTAGAAAGCCACTTCTAAAGGTGCCATATCGACTTGAACATGTATCTGTAACATCACATTATTACATCTACAATCTTTAGCAAAAATAGATACATGATTATCACTTATGACAAGTAAGGAAATCTCTATATTGTTATCTTTCTAAATAGAAAGTAAGATTTCCATTCTAAATGTATGCCAAAGCTACAAAAAAGGGTGAAGGGAATTTAATATTTTCTCCTATGAGTATCATGTGCTACGAAAATGTTTTTGATAAAAATAGAACAAAAAATCATGAATCCATACCCAATAATTTTGTCTCCTCTTGCAATACCAAATCAAGTTGAGAAAGGACTCTAAATATCCACAAAAAAGGCAAGGATCTGGAAAGAAGAAATGATAGAGTTGAGACCCAAAGGCAAGCCTTAAAAAAGAACACATCACATGAAAATGGGAAATATTTGGCTCTTTGATAAAAGATGAGACAATTTAAAAACCTCAATTATCAGGTACAATGTAGGGAGTGCAAATGTTTTCTCTAGTTTAAAGTGTTGATTCATGGGCAATCGAGGCACAAACCATCAATATCCTAATCAGGATTTGTAACTTTGAGAAGATGTCCAAGGAAATCATCAATAACCCCTCTACCAGTAGGCTTGAGATTCCTATCCTATGGAGAAATTCCATAGGTAAGATAGAAAGAAGTAGTTCGTAGGTCTGATGTTTGATGAACCAACCAAAGTTTGACTTGTAGATCCTCCCAAGTACAATGAGAGATTTTAGCCTTTATAAAGAGGTCCTTTGGGTAAGGATGACACACTTATGAAAGTGAAGATCATGCACACCTGAGACTCTTGCAAGAGGGGCCCCTTCAATATAGATCAATGAAGACCACCAGAGATTGTGCTTCCCAGGCTTGTTAAATGATTTTAGCCACAAATGAACCTTGAATTTGTTGTGACTCGTGCATGAACAAAATGATGTGAAAACTACTCCCCTTCCAAGTGGGGCTATGCAAGATAAAACTAAAACAAATGTAATAGGAAAGAAGAATTTTCCAACCCTCTTTTCTCAAAACTTTTCCATATATATATATATATATATATATATATATATATATATATATATATATATATATATATATATATATATATATATATATATATATATATATATAGAGAGAGAGAGAGAGAGAGAGAGAGAGAGAGAGAGAGAGAGAGAGAGAGAGAGAGAGAGAATGTGTGTAAAAATCCTATAAGCTACAATAATAGCATATTGGTGAACAATTATCAGTCCTAATAAATATCCTCTAATTCTCTAGAAGCTATAAAAAAAGGTTTAAATAAAATTTGTATTTATTATCAAGACTTTGCACATCAAATTTGAAGTCCTATGACAAAAATTAAATCTAATTTGGCCTGTCACATGTGCTTCATAGGCTATGTATTTTAGCTATGGAAGTTTGCAACACCAGACAAAAATAGAGTCATTTCAATAGTAAAAGTTAGGCCCTAGACTAGGTTGTCACACTGTAGGATGCAAGAAAGATTGATTTCTTCTTTCAAACTTCCAAGCTTAATAAAGGATCTGATAGTTGAATAATACTATCGTTGTTAGTATCTATTTGATGTTGTGTTAGATGTTATCATTTTAGTCAATAGTTAGTACCCCTAGTTGTAATTTCTCACAATTTTTAATTACTTATTCTTTCTATAATTTAAATTTATTTAATTAAAATTTTTAAAATCTTGTGATTCGATTCTTTCACCTAAGATAGTAGTCAACCCCGGTGACATAAATTGTTGACAGATTCGGATCTGCTAAGATTGTAGATACAAAAGCCTAATATGCAAAGCAACTAATGAGATGGATGGTAGATGAGCTTGGTCCCTGATATACTCTCCATGGTCTGCCAATTAGGAAGATAATGAAATTCGAAGTGTGAGGAGGCACCATAAATGGAAAAGGCCTCATAAAGAAGAAACCCAACTATAAACCCAAACGGTATCCATTTATGATTGGACAATTTAAGATTTTAGATATGAAATTGGTAGATGATGTTTTTAGATGTGAAATAGGTAGGGGAAAATACTTAATAGCCATTTGGGCTAATTTCACATAGGTAGAATTGTTAAGTGGGATTTGTACTTTTGGATATTCATAAATTTTGGTGTAGGGATCAAGAGTGCAAAGTGGAAATTATGGCACTACTTGTGGCTAAATGTCTTATTAGTCTTTATGAAATGTCTTAATAGTGGTGCAAAAAAACTAAAATAATTGTAGTAAAATAAATTTTAAAATATTGTATCTTTTGTAGTGAAAGAGTGGCTGAAATTAGAGTGACATTTCATTATAGTGTACAACTTTCTAGAATATCTCTAAATTGTTTGAAAAAAATTAATAAGAATATACAATCTAATTAAATTATTTAAAAATATATTAATTTTTGTGGATGTTTGGTAGTTTCAATCCCATTAAACTATGGCTATATATAAATTATATGAGAGATAATTAAACAGAGGATATTATCCACAGGAGTGAAAAATAAACATTAAAACTAAAATGTGGGAAACACGATCGCAATCTATCACATGCATGTGATGCCAGATGACATGAGTCAACAGTATTGATTGGTGGTAGACTAGATTGAATAAGTCATTAGTGAGAGAAAAAGAAATATTACTTCAAAGTCATAGATACCAATAGCCAATAAAAGAAGGGACGTATATTTCGAACCAAACAAATAAATAAGGTAGCGTTCTGGAGAGAGTAGTTGATAAGCGGCCTTGCACGCAAACAAAGAAGAATAAAGGTTGGTCAAATATATAAGAAGGCGTATATATTTTTATTTAATCACTGTTCACAAACGCAAATTGTACTTGTACCCTACATACAGGTAATAACAAAGTAAGTTTAAGTGGTAATATTCATATTATATTCCTTCTTATTATTAAGATTATATCAAATATTATAGTTGAGAATATATATATATAAAGAATTTATCAAAACAAATAAGTTATATAAATATGTTTAGTATTTAATATAATAAAGAGGTATGATTTTTAAAAAGTCACCATCATAATATAAAAAGTTAGAATAAAGATATAAAAATATAAGTGAATCAAAAGGAAGTAAGAAAATGACAGTATGTGAAGTAGAGTTTCTATAAGGAAGAACTCTCTTAACTAAAACCAATCTCAAATCCTAAGGAGATTTATCATTCTGGCATCATTCTTTGTCTACATGAGATAAGTAATTATTATTATTGAGTATTACATTTATCTAGTCATTATTTATGTTTCTATATATGAGTTGTTTGCCTTGATATTAGTGAAGAGGAAGATTGAGATTCAAAGGGAGCCTAAAATTTCATTAAAGGTGACTTTGAAAGAGGAGGATCAAATAGAGGATATGATTCAATCAACCTTTGATGCTCTAGATCAAATTGATTCACAGGTAGTAAACCATGTTGAGATGGATTATCAAATGATATGCAGATCATGATAGATTATACATTGCATGGTGGATGTTTATATGGTAAACATTATGAGAATGTGTTGCACATACCTTATAAACATTTTTTGAGTATATGGTGAATGTTGTGCAAATTGATATTATAGAGGCCATTACACAGAGTACGCAATGAATATTATACGACTTGATATTCTGGAGGCCATTACTCATAGCACTTGGTGAATATCTTGCATCTCATTCTAGACGTCATTACTCAAAGAGTATCTAGTGAATATCATATGTTGAAATTCTAAAGACCAATACTCAATTATGATATCAAAATAGTGAATATCATATGTTGATGTTCTGCACACCATTACCTTATTAAGTACATGGTGAATATCATATGTTGATGTTCTGCACACCATTACCTTATTAAGTACATGGTGAAGACTAATAAGAATAATTAATTTCCATTGCCACTTATTATTAATAAAAAAATTAGATTTTTAACATACAATTCTTTTTTGAATTGTTTGAATCAGTTTACAATTACATTAAAAGAAAGTGAGTAAATTCAAATTAAATCTAGTAGAAATAGACAGAGATATACAAGTGCATCTACACAACTTGAAATAAGTTATTGAAGAGTAGGAAATTTAATGAAGTGTGTATTGAATTGCAAATTACCAAAAATGAAATACTAAATACCTACATTGAAATGGCAAAGCTTTCAGAAAAAAAAACGCTACTTGTAGATGATACACCCATAAGAATATTTACCCTGTTGCTACATCTTCTTCCCTACATTTTCCTTTTACTATCATGAGAACAAAATGCAATAAAATGTAAGATAAATAGTACATAATACAATATAATAGAAGTTATCCTAAAACAAAATAATCAGATTGACTAACACGCAGACTGAAAAGAAATATAACAAAACCAGCATTAGTAAGATAAAAAATGAATTTTAAGAATACATTTAAAATTTTGAATGGTTTCAAGGACTCATCTTTAAATTACATTTTAAAAATTCAGTGTGCACTATCAGAAATACAAAAGTTAAAACTAATAAAAATATGTTGTTTTAATCCATCAGAAAAAGACTCAGATGCGAGTGTGTTTACTGTGTAATCAAATTAAAATAATTCATTACAAAAAAAAGTAGAAATGTAGAGCTGTGTGACTTTCGAATTTCAAAAATCAGACATGGAATTTTACTTAGAACTACAATTTATATCTTGGAGATTAAGAGGTTGCATGGATAACAACCACCCTTTAGAGATGATCTCACCTACAAGACATGGCACCAAAAATAACTAGGTTTTTACAGTAGTATTATAAAGCTAGTATAATTTATTGAACCCATCAAAATATAAAATTTCTCATTTAGTTTATAGGCCTATATTTGACATTGCTGTTGCTTTTCAGACTCTGTCCTATGTGAACTTTTCTAGACATCATCTGTGTAAATAATCTAAACTTTATTTATTTTTTAATTGAAAACAATTACAAAAGGCACACATTATATATGCAGAATAAGATCACAAACAAATCTTTCCAAATCAATTATCTTTCCGTTATGAGTAGTTGGATATATAAACATTATTAAAAAGAAATTGTTGTATATCAATTTTAATTCTATATATAATTAAAATAACTGAGAAAAAAGACCTAGTAGAATAATTGCATATCAATTTTAATTCTATACATAATGAAAACTACTGAGGGGAAAATATCTAGACGCTGTACAAATCAATATAGCATATCTGGAACTTCTAAATTGTAAGTCAGATTTTTCCAATTTGTTAGGGATACTTCTATAGGCGAGTGGGCCTGTTTGACAATGGGAATACAAGTGGAATAGGCATATGTAAATTCTTAAAATTTTGAATTCTTCGTTTGGATGCACCAAATCAAAATTGGAATACGAAGTAAAATAAGAATACGTATTCTAATTTTGACCCAAAAATGGGATTTTACAATTCCACCGAAATAAATGTTATTGGAATACGTATTCCTATTCTACTTCTATTTATTTTAGAAAACATAAATTTTGGGGTCTCCAAATTCCCCATCAAATATTGGCTGAATCCCCATTTTCTATTCCATAATAAGTATTCCGGAATAGCTATTCCTATTCCCGCAACCGAACGAGCCCTTAAAGGCTTCAGCTCTTGGGTATTCACAATCTCTTTAGAGATTGTGGAACACAAAATGGTCAAAAAGTATCATTTCAAAATACTCTTCCTATATCTATCATGTCCATGCACCAATTAAATATCAATTTTAATTCTATTTATAGAAAAAAGGAGTAGTAGCAGTACAGACTAACTTAGTGCACATAGAACTAAATCAGAAGTCAGATTTTGTCAATTGTTGAGGTGCATCTTTGTAAATGAATGAGTGAAGAGCTTAAAGCTAAAGTCCAACATTTGGATATTTCCCATAGAAATTGTGAAGCACAAAGTATCAAAAAGTGCCATTTCAAAATACTGATCCTATACCTACTACATTCATCCACCAATGATTGCTAGCTTAATTTCTTCCTTCGCGTGTGATGTTTAAGGGTGGCCACCCATACAACACAGCTTCGAAATAATTTATCGTAAAAAGAAGGAAATACAGAGACGTGGATGCATGCATATCTACAAGTGTTTTTTATTATGTGGCATTTGATACTATGAGAATACTGTCTGCAAGACAGCTAGAACAAGCGGAACAAATGCCCCCGTCACTGATGCAGCTCGCCATGGATTTGAGAAATGTTCCTGAAAAAACTCAACCAAGCAAAACTCCATATATCTACTTCTGTAATAAGCATTCACATCCTTCATAGTTTTGTCTATTGGCTCATATTCACTCCTCCACACTGATCTACGAATTCCATTCCATAAAATACTTATTTCCTTATCACTTCCCAAGTCACTGCAGATAATCCCATACAAATAAATAATGGGGCTCCGACATTGTCTATAGCAATCAATCAACTCCAGAATAAACACAGCATCTTGAGCCATCATCCATCCCAGTACTTCATCTTCGCACTCAATGGGATCACTGTAGTACTTTCTTATCTCTGCTCCCATTAGAATCATCTCCTTAACCAAATCATGGAAAGTACCCTTCTTTGCTCTTTTCTCAACATCAATGGCAAGCCTAGATTTATATCTTTCGGCCTCATAGAGTTTGAGTTCAAGGTGGCGATAAGGCGCAAGAGAAGCTACCAGAGGGAGGTAAGCTTCTGGCCTTTCCATACGCAAGGTCTCTGGCACTGTGAAAATGTGTGGATGCTTGCCCTTCTTCTTCCTCCTGCTGCTCATGTGAAAATGTATGGAGGACTCATTTTTTCTTTATTTTTAGTATAATTTTTTCTAAAGAAATAACAAAGATCTATTATGACAAACTGTAGCTCAACAAAGCTCTTGTCAAAATACAAATTTTAATGTCTCAATGTGTTAAAGATCATCTTTAAAGTTTTTATATTGTAGTGTTGAGGTTGACTATGAAGATTAAACTAGAAGAAAGGATATAAGAAAAAATGTTATAGTGTGTAACATTTAATTTTTGTATCAACCTATACAATAGTACTATTTTGTGCAGACAATTTTTTTTAAAAATATTAGTAAAAATATATTTTCAAAAAAGGTTTTAACAAACATTAAAAGTTTGAGTTTGTGAGTGACTTAGTTTAAATAATACTAATAAAAAGTAAGTGTAATTTTAGAAGATAAATCAAAACAGATCAAAATGTAAAGTATGTTTGTTAAATCTTTAAACAAATTTATATTTCTATTTGAAATAGCAAAAAAATTATCAAAAATAGATACAAATATATAAATATGTTTATAAAAAAAGTTATTAATTTTAGTGTAATAGAATTATTCATAATGAGTTATTAAGTTGAAGGGCTTCTACAATAGGAACAGATTTCGTTGTAAACAATCTAGCATTTTAAAAAAAATTGACAGGTAGCTAACATTTATACACTTGGCTCCCCTCGCTCCAATATCTATTTTCTTCCCCTTCGCTCCATCTGATTCCTCACCAGCTCAACAAATTCTTCATCATCGTCATTTGCAATAATATGGATATGCTTACCCAGAAATCTTTTTAGCTAAGTTGCGACATCCTTTGGCCTATCTAAGTGGATAAAAAATCTTGATCCTTACAGCAAGAGCAGAGCCTATCACACTTATAATGTTTTAATTTTTATTATAATATTAAATATAATATTTTTAGGTATAATAGAATATGATTTTAGCAGTAAAAAAAATTTAAAAATAATAATTAATATAAAATAGTACCAATGATTTATTAGAACTTAGAAATTAATAACTATAACTAAATAAAATTAAAGTCTAAATTTTAAAATATTTGTATGTATTTTCAGTTTATTATTTCTTTTCTATTTCACACTTTGATTAAGACTAAATATATAGACCAATTATGATTTACAATTTTATTTTATGTTATTATCAATGTTATATTTTTATAGTATAAATGAAATATTTTAAGTCTTATATAAGAACAATTCTCTCATTTCTTAGACCACCATTATTAATAATTATATGTTATAATAATATATGATTATAATTTACATATTCATATCTAAATAATGTAATATATAATATATTTAATATATATATTAAAATATTATTTAACTTTTAAAATATATGTAGTGGTTTATACATTATAAAAATGAAACATAAAATATAAGCATCATTATCTTAATAAATTTAACATAAAACTATATAATTTATGACATGCATTATTCTTTTTTTAATTAATTTATCAAATATCAAATATATTTCTAAAATAGTAAAAAAATAATATATTATAAATATAAATCATAATTAAGCCGAGAGGCTTTCTACAGTGGAAGCATTCATCAATGTAAAATTTTGCAACATTTTAAAAAATTTAAGGATGTGAAAGAGAGTGTAACAAGGGGACGAGGGTGAGGCATGAAGTAAACATTTCGAGAGAGAGTCAGAAATAAAGATACATGAGACAAAGAGAGCAAGTAGTAAGGGACATGATAGAGGTTGTGGGGGTGGGGGTGGGCGGGGCATGAGAGACACAAGATAGAAATATAGAAAGAATTTGAGAGATAAAGAGATATGAGGAGGGGACATGAGAGTGAGATAAGAGGAAATATGGTGAGAGACATGTGCAAGAGAGATTGTGAGATATAAAGATACATGGGTGAAAGATATGGGGTAGATATAGAGGGTAAATAGGGGGAAGAGATTGTGAGAGGAGGGAGAGGAGAGACTTAAAGAGATTATGGAGACAAGGAGGGAGAGACATATTGTAGAGATAAATGGTAATAAAGGAGAGAATATGGTAAGTAGGGGTGGAAATAGGACAAAGGGAGAAATGTAGGAAGGTATAAGGTAGAAAGAGACAATGTCGAAGGGGAGAGAGATTAGGTAGAGAGAAAGACAATAATTAGGGCATCTAATGGATGGAAATAGTGATGGGGAGAGGGAGAGGGAGAGGGAGAGGGAGGGAGGGAGGGAGGGCAAGAGAGAGGGGGGGTGGGGGGGATGAAAATTAGAACAAAATGTTAGAGATTATATCAAATTTTGAAATAAGGTTGAAATTTATAAATTTACAAAAATATTAAATTAATGAAGTTAAATATGTAACACTAAAATTAAATGAATGTTCTAAAGTAATAATATTAAATTTGTTATGAGAAAGTGTTATAAAGTTAGCTTTTAAATAAAGTTTAAGTTTACAAATAAAATCAAGCTTTATAAATTAATTCAAAATATATGCATATAGTCGAATTTCAAAAGGGATGTGTGGGTGTGGGTGTGGGTGTGAGAGGGGGGGGGGGGGGGGGGGAGAGGGAGAGTGGGGAGGGTCTACATTTTGAGGAGGGGGATGGAGGGGGAGAGAGTGTCTAGAGAAGGACGGGTGGGTAAATTATAGAAGGGGACATGTGCGAGAGAGTGTGACAAGGGGATGAGGGTGAGGCATGAAGTAAACACTATGAGAGAGAATGAGAGATAAAGATACATGAGATGAAAAGAGATGTAGTAGGGGACATGATAGAGGCTATGGGGGGGCATGAGAAAAACAAGGTAGACATATAGAATGAATTTGAGAGATAAAGAGATATGAGAAGGGGACATAAGAGTGAGATAAGAGGAAATGTGGTGAGAGACATGTGCAAGAGAGATTGTGAGAGATAAAGATAAAGATACATGAGTGAGAGATATGGGGTAGATATAGAGGGTAAATAGGGCAAAGAGGGAAAGGAGAGACTTAAAGACATTAAGGAGACAGGGAGGCAAAGAGATGATGTAGAGATACATGGTAATAAAGGAGAGGATATAGTAACTAGGGGTGGAAATAGGACAAAGGGAGAAATGTAGGAAGGTATAAGGTAGAAAGAGACAACGTCGAAGGGGAGAGATTAGGTAAAGAGAAAGAGAATAATTAGGGCCCATCAAATGGATGAAAATGGTGATGGAAGGAGGGAGGGAGGGAGGGAGAGAGAGATAGAGAGGGATGTGGTAATTAGGGGATGGATGAAAATTAGAACAAAATATTAGATATTATATCAAATTTTGAAATAAGGTTGAAATTTATAAATTTGGGAAAATATTAAATTAATGAAGTTAAATGTATAAAGTTAAAATTAAAAGAATGTTCTAAAGTAATGTTAAATTTGTTACGAGAAAGTGTTATAAAGTTAGATTTAAAATAAAGTATAATTTTACAAATAAAATCAAGCTTTATAAATTATTTCAAAATATAGTTCAATTTCAAAAGGGATTTGTGGGTATGGGTGTGGGTGTGTGTTGTGTGGCTATGGCTATGGCCATGTGTGTGGTTGTGGGTGTGGGTGTGGGTGTGGGTGTGGGTGTGGATGTGTGTATGGGTGTGGGTGTGGGTGTGGGTGTGGGTGTGTGTGTGAGAGAAAGAGAGGGGGGGGGGGGGGTGAGGGGGGGGGTGCGGGGGGGGAGTGGGAAGGGTCTACATTATGAGGAGGGGGTGGAGTGTGTAGAGAAGGAAGGGTGGGTAAATTATAGAAGGGGACATGTGAGAGAGAGTGTGACAAGTGGATGAGGTTGAGGCATGAAGTAAACACTATGAGAGAGAGTGAGAGATAAAGATACATGACACAAAGAGAGCAAGTAGTAGGGGACATGATAGAGGCTGTGGGGGGGCATGAGAGACACAAGGTATATATAGAGAGAGAATTTGAGAGATAAAGAGATATGAGGAGGGGACATGAGAGTGAGATAAGAAGAAACATGGTGAGAGACATGTGCAAGAGAGATTGTGAGAGATAAAGATACATGAGTGAGAGATATGGGGTAGATATAGAGGGTAAATAGGGAGAAGAGATTGTGAGAGGAGGGAAAGGAGACTTAAAGAGATTAAGGAGGCAGGGAGGCAGAGAGATGGTGGAGAGATAAATGGTAATAAAGGAGAGGATATGGTAAGGAAGGGTGGAAATAGGACGAAAGGAGAAATGTAGGAAGGTATGAGGTAGAAAGAGACAATGTCAAAGGGGGAAGAGATTACTGATTAGGTAGAGAGAAAGAGAATAATTAGGGCATTGAATGGATGGAAATGGTGATGGGGGGAGGAATTTGGGAGGGAGAGGGGGGGGGGGAGAGAGAGAGAGAGAGAGAGAGAGAGAGAGAGAGAGAGAGAGAGAGACGTGGTAATTAGGGGATGGATGACAATTAGGGTCCAAAAGAGATGGAGACATGATGAGAGAGAGAGAGAGAGAGAGAGAGAGAGAGAGTTGAGTTCCTAGAGGTTGAGAGACATGGACTATGGCTATATGGTAATCAAGAGGAATAGATGGTGAGAGGGGGAGGGATATAAGAGAAAGAGGTAATGGGAGAGGGAATAGGGGAGAGATGGGGTGAATATAATAATTAGGGAATATGATAGATGGACATGGAAATGAAGGAAGGAAGAGAGGATAATAGTGATAAGTAGGTGGAGGGGGTTGGGGGAGTTAAATAGGAGAAGATATGTTGAGAGGAGGGTGGGGAGAGAGGAAAGGAGAGTAATTATAGGGGGAGATATATGTATTATATGTTTGCAAGAGAGATGTGTGAGAGAGAGTAAGAGACGTGATATAAAGATATATAAGGTATTTAGAGGGAAGCAATCACTAGAGGGGCAGGGAGATGGAAGAAAGATAGATGGGGGAGTGGGGAGAGATAGAGGTAAATATAGAAAGAGAATAATTTAGGCCCCAAAGAGAGAGAGAGAGAGAGAGAGAGAGAGGCTAAGGCATGAGAGAGACATACTATGAAGGATGAGAGATAAAGAAACATGAGATATTTTTTGAGACTTTAATTTAATGAATAATACACAAACCATGTATTATAAAAGTTGAAGCCTTAATAACTCTCTAACTCTTGATTTCCTTAAAGAAGTCGCACTATGACCTTTTCTCTATTGCAAATAATAATCTAGGTTTAAGGATAAAAATTAAGCTAACACTAATGCAATTGAAAACTCTAATTTCAATCCAAAGTTTAATTCTAATTAGTCGAATAAATAAAAAATTGATTGTATTAATTATTATATAGGTGGTGATTTTCATTTTTTCAAAGGTAATCTATTTTATTAAGCATAATTTTGAATTCAACATATAAAATCTATAATGTACCATATAATATAATTATTATTATTATTATTATGTATTCTTGTAAATTACTAAATTATAATAATATTAAATATTTATTAATTTAAAAAATTCATAATATATTAGCTATAATGAATTATAATTTTAAAAATAATATCTTTCATTTTGCATCGCGAGTGCTACTAGCTTATATATATATATATATATATATATATATATATATATATATATATATATATATATATATATATATATATATATATATATATATATATATATATATATATATATAAAATAAGTCGAGAGATATCCTTCTCGAGGCACCTGTTTTCATCATCTCACTCAATGCAATAGGCGCCTCAGAAGGATATCTCTCGACTTATTTTATATATATATTATATATATAAGCTAGTTTTATCTTATTACTCATAGAATGTAGATCAATAAAGATTGAATCAAATTAAGCATAGAATGTAGATCAATAAAGATTGAATCAAATTAAGCATAGAATGTAGATCAATAAAGATTGAATCAAATTAAGCAGTTGAATCTTTATAAATCATGATCAAATGATATACTTTTAGAAACACAACTCATATAAATTATTAATTCATACCAATAACAATGCAACACCTAACTACTATATTTAACAAAACTTTGAATAGAAAAAATTACATAAATGAGTCTAATGGTCACAGAAGGAATGCTCAAACATCAATTTTAAAGTCATCTGATTGAAGAGCCAGTTTTCTTTTCGTGCTACCCTTATTAACGCAGATTTTTAAGGCCACCTTTCAAGCCATTTCTGCATCAGAAAAGAGATATTAACCATTATAGGATATCTTACTAATTACAAACAGCTCAACTAAATTTTATCAACATGAAACCACAAGATAATGTGTAGAAATTTAAATGTATTTAGTTATGAAAAATAGATCAATGAAGTAATGCAAGGGCATGCCAATACTGGTAAAAATATTATATAAAATCCAATGTTGTATCCAAATTTCGTTTCATCCGGTCACATTCAAGGTGATGATGGCAGCAAAATAATAATAGGAAACAAATCCATTGACACAATAAGCAGAAATACACATGATTTCACACTAAAAGTTGTTGCTTCCCAATTCAAGATTGGTATAATCACCTATCAAAATGAACACAATAAGATGAATCCAGTAACTCGCAATTTTAATTAGACATTGTTTATGTCGACCATGCTTTCAAAATCCGTGCTTACAACCATCGGCTGAATGCACTTAAATTGTATGTTGCAACAACATTTCAGTAGGTGGAAAATATTGTCATTCAAAATGTCTACAGCGATTTCAGGTGTCTTCGCTCATATCACCCTGCGTTCTGCAACATCCATGTCATCGCCATCTTCTTTCTCTTTAGCACCTTGTAATAGAATTTGCAATGCTCATTCAGTGAAGAAGAGCACAAGTTCATTGAGTTTAGAAAGTGGCGTAGAGGAAGTCCTGCTTAAGTGTGTGTATGAGCTCTGCAGTGGGAGCACAGACCTCTGTTAAAACCCAGTTCAGCTTTCCTCTTTCCTGGCCAGGTATGCCTATGATTTATTTCATTTTAAATATATGAAACTATCCACTTAATCCTTGCTCCTTCAAAAGTGTAAGTGCTAGTCATCTTCTATAATTTTTTAAATTTTTTTATTTTATAGAGTTATTTTTATTTGTAATAATATCTTGGTGTAATTTATTATTCTAATTCTAACATGTTAATAAAATAATGTTATATTTTAAATATTTTTAATTTACCATAATAATTTATAAGTATTAAATACATAATAAATTAATAATATTATATTAATATTAGTAATAGGGTTTAGAATTAGAATTAATATCATTTATAGAGTTAGAATTAAGATTAGGATTAGGGCTAAGATTTAAATTAAGGTTTGAATTAGGATTAATATCATTTTTAGTAAAAAAATGGGAAGAGGAGAGAGGGGAGTGGGGAGAATAAGAGATAGAATGACAAATACGTGTAAGATGATAGATAGTCTATAGATATATGCATAGAGAGGGTCAAGGAGAAACAAAGAAAATATGGTATAGATAATGAAAAGTGATTAATAAAGAGGGGTAAGATAAATAGGGATAGGGAGGGAGAAATGAGTTTATGTTTGTAGAAGAAATATATAAAGGAAAGTATATGGAGGTACATAAGGAAAGTGTGTGTATTAAAGAGAGACATATGAATTAAAAAAGATATAGAAATATAAACTATGATGGAGAGTAGAGATAGAGATGATGTGAGAGAAACAATTTTGAATTATTGATTCCAAATAGCTATGTTGTCCATTTCGTATAGGAAATAATAATTAGAGGGAGAGACAATTATAATGAAGGAGAAAGAGAGTGAGGAGGCAAGGGAAGTGAGTATGATGAGTAATATGAGAGGAAAAGAGAGATAGATAGGTGAAAAAGGATATGGAAACGTAGGGATAGACAATGTATAGAAGAAATAGAGTATCAATACATAGGAGTAAAACGTAAAGAGGTGTAAGATAAGATAGAGAAAAAAAGATGGGCTAGGAAAGTAGATAAGGAAGCATAATTATGTCAGCTTTTACATAATATACGAGAAGCAAACCCTACACAACATTATTGGGAGCTCCTAATGAGTCATACAAACATCCACTTACACAGGGATGAAAATGAAGAGTTTAATAGGTGGATACATTTACACTCTACAAATGATGCAGTGAAGCCACATAATAAAAAAATGTTAAAATCATCTAATTGCCACAAGCACGGAAATAAATTATGGATGCGAAGATAAGAGCGAGGTGTATGAAAAACAATTGGAAAAACATTTTCTCCTCTATATAGGACAGTGCATCATGCTTACAAAAAACATTTGGATAGAAGCAGGACTCATCAATGGAGCAATTGGTGAAATCACAGATATTGTCTACAAAACAGGCACCAAGCCGCCAGACATGCCCATGTATGTTGTTATACACTTTAAAAACTACAATGGACCACCATGGAATCAAGATGAACCAATATGTGTTCCAATAATGCTAATCACATTAGGTAGCCAAAGACAACTACCCCTCACCATGTCATGGGCTATCACAATACAAAAATCCTAAGGACTCACGTTACAGAAAGCAACGGTTGATATCAATGGAATTGAAAGACAAGGACTCACTTTTATAGCTATATCTAGAGTAAAAACAATAGATGGTCTCTGTATTCAACCTGCTTTCACTTTTGAAAGATACTCAAAAATGAAAAGCAATCCATGTACCATTATACGCAAAAAGGAGGAGGATCGCCTATATCAGATAGCTCTTGAAACAAAGCATTTGTATTCTAAGTGTGACAAGAAACTAAAATGACACAATTGAACCAAATATGTTAGATAAAATACATACTCAAGAAAATACTTAAAAGTACATAAGTCTATCGATGTAATCCCTTGCACCATCAAAGGTGCAAGTGCCAGTTGATAAGTTGTAGCTTGTAATTGATACTTGATTTTTTTCGCAAGCACACATGTCACATATAAATGTATACTTAATTATTGATAGCATAAGATTAGGATGATTAAAGTTAGATGATTTCAATAAATATACTTGGCAATTGTAAAGCTAAATTCTAGAACACTGGCTAGTATCCCCCTACTCATGTCAAAGTGGAAGCTTTGAAACAAGGTGCAAACATTCGGGTCAAAGCATAAAATATAGAGACTTTTTGTATAATTTTGTAGTTGTAATTATCAAAGTGTAGACATATATGTAAAATGTGGAAGACAAAAAAATACAATAGTACTCTTGAAAGAAATGTAGTCTTAAAGATTGCAATTATTATGGGATGTGCACAAAATGGGATTTTTTAAAATACTTTAGAAACTTCCAATAAAATGCAATTGCAAGTATAAATCCATATTCTACAACCTTTGTTATATTCTATCTATTAGTGATGAAATAAGAGCTTTAAAAAGGGGTAAAATGAAAGATGAATTTTTGTTAGATATAATTGGAAATTCTATGTTATTCATAAATGCAAAATGTAGAAGCACATATAAGGCATGTGGACTATTTGATACTTCAAAGAGATGGCATCCCATGGAATGTAATGATGCAGGATATGTAGACAATGGACTAAATAATGATCATGTATACACACCAAATCAAAAATGGCGAGACTGCAAATTTAGTGCAAATACTTGACAAATTCGTCTTGGGTTGTTTCTAGATTGTCGCATACATTTATACGATATATTTGTTGGGCTACTAACCCCATGCAATTTAAAAAGTGATTTTATTTGATTTAAAAACAATCATTTTTCTTTCAAAATATAATAGTAGCAAAGATTGACCATGTTGAAACAACATAATAGAAAACAAATTCAAGTGAGAATCATAATGAATTGAGTGTTGAAGTCTTTATATATCACTATAACATTCAAAAAAATATCTTTCACATATACACAGCAAAATGAAGGTAACCAAAAATATTAAAAGTTGAAATATCACTATAATTTTCAATATTTTAATAATTTACATAGTTTTACTAAAGGGTGAAAAAACAAAGAAAGAAAATAATCAAGGAACGTGTCAAATCTTTTCAAAAATGGGATACTTTGCACTTAAAGAGATAAATTCATAGTAACACAAAAGTATTTGCAATTCATCAAAATTCTGCCTTAATTGTTGAGATGTGCAATGTCTTCATTACCAATGACGAATTTCAATTAATACAATTTGTGCTAACACAAGAGTTGATTCCCTTGGGTTTGCTAAATCATTTGGTACGATGTTTGCATACTCATCAACAAAACTCACTTTTGTATCTTCTTGTTCAACTATAAACATGATATTATGCAAAATAAAACACACAAAAATAGTTTTTGGTAGTAGTTGCAAATTTGGATGACAAATTTTTGTATTTAAAATTTTCCAAATCTCTTTTACCGAACTAACAATATGAGTTGAAAATGGCTTAAAGTTGAATGACTTTAGATTATTTGTTGCAATTCCATTAATAAGTGTGATTAACCATGGTAACTAAAACTCCAAATAACCTCTCCCCACCTTCATATAACTTATCGAAGGAAGAGTTTATTAGAATCCTAGTGTGATTAATAGATCTAGGCCAATCTCTTAAAATATCCATGAAACACATATTACTATAAAAAATGGCTTGTAATGACATACTCATGTAGTTATGATCTCGATCATACCAATCAGATGAACATTAATTTGTTGGAAGTTTAAAATAAACATGAGTTACATCGATAGCACCATCATATTCTTGATAATTGTTGATAATGATAGTGATATATCACCTTGCTTAAGATCTTCATTTAATGATTCACATAGAAATTGAAACAATGTATATGGTAACCTAAAGATGTTATGAAATCATTGGTCATCACATCTAACTTCAAAGATGTAATGATTCCACCAATGAAAGGAATGTGGCTTGACATACCACTCACCACTAACTTTCCCTTTCCATTGAGAAGTAGAAAATTTTGAATTGACTTGTTCACAACTTATCATATGGAACTCCAAATCTAGTTTATCTTTTACGTCATCAATTGAATAATGAGAAGCTTGAGCAGTTTCTTTCTTGTGTTTCTTGAATATGTTTGTTGAATTTCCAATATCATCTGCAAACATGCAATGATATCTGTTGTATCACAAAAAGACATTATAATAGTACTTTGACTCTTTTCTTGGTATTGGGATCCATCATGTATACTACAAAAATAAAAGTTTCAAAATTATACATGCAAAAAATAAAAATAAGGTGTATGCTTTTTTTACTAAGGATAAAACAGGTTTTTTACTGGGGGCCAAAACCTTCAAAGTCTTATAAAAGAATATAAACTTGAATGTTCTAAAATGAAATAGTGTTCACTACATCAAACACACCTACACAGAGCAAAGACTTGCAAATCTCAACTTAATTTTTATAGCTATACAAAGAAAAGACTTACAAATCTTTAGAAACAATGACAAAATTCAATAGTGCAAATAAATCATATGCAAATATTGGAGGCAAAGTACTAATCTTATGAATTGCTGAATATTTTCTTTTGATTGCAACATAAGAATTAGACAAAAAAGATTGAATATAAAGAGAATGTTCATCCTTCTAAAATGAATCATGACTTATGGAGACAACCATATGATTCTAAATTAGGCTAATAGTTAAATGACGTAAATCATGCCACAATTAAGTGTGTCTTTCATACATCATTTGGACATAGGTAAATCTAAAAATGAACTAAGCATTCAACACTAGTATTGGACTACACACTTATCTTACATAGTCATGTATCTTCATGATAGAAACTTGAGCAATGCATGCATGTTAATTGGGACTAACTAATAAGTTAAGGACTATGACATTATTTAATAAGATAACTCTTGCATAAAATCTCAATGGTGCAAACATGATGGTAAGAGGGATTACAGAGGTTTTCAAGAACCAATGAAATAGAAAACATTTATTGTATAGATTATAGATCTTAATACATAATATTAAAACTAATTTGAAAGACTCGCATAAGAATTAAAATATACATATGCTAATATTGAGAAGACACCAATAATCTACTATTATAGATTATTAATACATAAACTGAAACCTTCACATGAGCCAGTTGAAATTTATTATTTATTTTATTTTAAGTTGTCTCATACTTGCAAATAGAACATCAATCATCTTGAGCAAAAGATTGACTGATTCTGAATATTGCTTCACCAATATTGTTTAGTGTTGAAACCATGCTCATTTGGACAATAATTTTCCACTCTTCAAGTTTTAATAGTCTTTCCTCATTCAAATCATCATTGTTCATGCATTGTTTATAACTTATTATTGCCAGCAATAATATGCTTTATGCCTATTGCATTGGAGATTGATTTTCTTTTTTTTCCTATATATTGTTTTTCCCTTTCACTTCCATTTTAAGAGTGTTCAACACTTTCTTTATTTTTTATTCCACAATCATGCAATGCTTCATCTTGATTTTCAAGGTAGGCCTCTTCAAATGCATAGTTTTTGTCAAAAGAGTCAATAGTGATATTCCCTGGATTGATGACCCAATCTATACCGAATGCAATCTCCATTGCATCATAAAGTTCAATAATGAACTTCGTAGGAATTTTCTTTTCAGTTCTCTCATGACTTGTCATATTCCAATAATTGTCACATCCAGATGGAATATTATGTTCATAATCTCTAATCCTCGTGTAATCAAGTTGAATATGCTCCCAATGATCTCTAGATTGATTGCTTGTATAATGAACACCATCAGTAGAGCATTATTCTTGAATGTTTTTCCACTTCTCAAGGGATTTAATGCTCATCTTATTGCACCACCACCTGACTATGTTTCTCTCTCAATTCGTTTAGCTTCAATTAAAATCATTGTATTTTTTATGCTGAATCGAACTCTACTCTTGTTTTGAGAGGGTACATGAAACTGTGTTTTTCTTACTTCTACTCCACTAGTTGGAACCACATTTTCAATGACTACTTCTTCACTGTCCACTTGTATACTAGGAACAAACTCTGGGTAGTAGTCATCATTGGAGGAGAAAAAGTTTTTAGCCATGCTATCATGTGAAAGCATTGAAGTAAAATTCAAGAAACCTTGTTGAGGAATTGGACGGTAGGGACTTCTATCCATGGAAAATTATAGATTGTTGATGGTACCTACATTAAAAGAGTCAAAATTGACAACATTGAACTACTTAAATTTAAAAAAATCAGACAATTACTACCAAAATAAACAATTTTGACCATACAAGCCAAAGATATGCATATTATGTTCATTGCTCTCATAGATAACAACACTTAAAAGTAAATTTACAATTTTAAAGCTTAAAGTTGGGCCTACATCAGACATCAAAATCAAACCCAAAGGCAACAGAAAATAGTTAGAAATGTGTGGTCAAGGTTTTATTTATGTTCATTGCTCTCATAGATAACAACACTTAAAAGTAAATTTACAATTTTAAAGCTTAAAGTTGGGCCTACATCAGACATCAAAATCAAACCCAAAGGCAACAGAAATTAGTTAGAAATGTGTGGTCAAGGTTTTATTTATGTGAAAGCATTGAAGTGAACTTGCTATAATTTATGTCCATAGATGGATAAGGGTTAGTTAAACAAAACTTCACTAGTGCTTAATAGTGTACTTATAAATTTCCCAAGTACGTGACACAGATGACTGAAAATTAGTTTTAGCTAGTTCTCAATTATTTGTACTGACAAGCTACCAATTCGATTAAATGTCTAGGCTTTACTCAGCTAGTTTGATTTATAGTAGCTTGGAAATTCACACTAAAGCCATATCTACTGTACAAGCATATTTCAAAATGTTTGCAACATACAAGCTGACAAGAAAAAATAAGGGTCATTAACTCTTTGAATTTGATATCTCTGTTAAAAGATTATATTCATCCATATAGATTGTGGAACACAAAATGGTAAAAAACACCATTTCAAAACGCCCCTACAGTCCAGCACTACTAACCCCTCACGGTGACAAAACTATCTATTATGATTATTGAAACCCTATCAGTTCTAGATCCCTGCCCCTATTCATCATAAAAAATTATTTTTAAACCAAACCCATACAAGACATCTTTGAAATAATTTATTGCAGACAGTAGGAAAGACAGAGACGTGGATACATACATGTCTACAAGTTTTCGATTATGTGGCATTTGATAATTTGAGAATACTGTCTGCAGGACAGCTAGAACAAGCAGAACAAATGCTCCCACCACAGATGCAGCTCGCCATGGATTTGAGAAATGTTCCTGAAAAAACTCTCACCCAGCAAAACTCCATATCTACTTCTGTAATAAGCATTCACATCCTTCACAGTTTTGTCGATTGGCTCATATTCACTCCTCCACACTGATCTACGAATTCCATTCCATAAAATACTTATTTCCTTATCACTTCCCAAGTCACTGCAGATAATCCCATATCTTTTCAGCACTGCAACATCGTCAGGAGTGTCAATGAGTTTGTCCATCAGATCTGCATAGCAAGTAAACACTCTTGTTTTGCAAGTCATGAATGCTTCCACTGCCACCATGTTCCTCAAGAAAACATTTGTTCTATATTCCATTCCAATACAAGGGAGAAAAAGTGTAGAGCTGGATCTATCAAACCTTATTTCTTCTGATGCCCATGTAAAGGGAGCAAATTTTACTCCTCTCCTATGTAATTCTGCAGCCGAGGGCAGATTTTTATCACATATGCTCTGTGATTTTGGGTGCAAAAGATGTAGAAATCTTGATGCTAACTGGCGAAAAAGGTGAAAGCTTTTGTACTTCTCCGTGTTTCTCTTCTCATCATCAATCTCAACAGCATTCTTTGGGACAACATAATCGTAAAGGCATTCCAGTATGTGTCCTTCATCACATTTTGGTCTTATAGAATGATTTGGGTCTCCAACATTTATGGAATGCTCTAAGTCATTACTTGTATCTCCCACATTTATGGAAAGATATGGATCATTATTTATACCGCCATTAATGAAAGGGGAGAAGCACTTACAGGCATTTGTGATTCTATCTTTAAGCTCCTTATCCAATTCTTGATTGTCTAAGCCAGTCTCCCATGCAAGAACTTTTTTCAGAATGAAGACTGGGACTTGGTTCTTAAGCTTGAAAATATCAGCTTGAAGTGGGAAGAATGATGGGCTCTTTCTATCTGGGTGAAAATAAGGGCTTTCCTGCTGAAAACTAGGGTTCCGACATGATTGTTTATAGCAGTCAATGAACTCCAGAATAAACACAGCATCTCGAGCCATCATCCATCCTAGTACTTCATCGTTACATTCAGTGGGATCACTGTAGCACTTTCTTATCTCTGCTCCCATTTGAATAATCTCGTTAACCAAATCATGGAAAGTACCCTTCTTTGCTCTTTTCTCAACGTCAATGGCAAGCCTAGATTTATATCTTTCGGCCTCGTAGAGTTTGAGTTCAAGGTGGTGATAAGGCTCAAGAGAAGCTACCAGAGGGAGGTAAGCTTCTGGCCTTTCCATTCGCAATGTCTCTGGTACTGTGAAAATGTATGGATGCTCATGAGATGCTTGCCCTGCTTCTCCCCCCTGCTCCTGTGTCTCCTTTATAAGGTGCAGCCATTGACTAGAATCTCCCACTTTAGGATCAGACATGTTGGCTGTTTTACAAACAACGAAAACAGAATATGGCTAGAGAATGTAAGAGGGGGGATTTATTCTCATCAATAATATTTATGATAACATCCTAGGTATTGGCTAAAAGCTAAAGGGAGGGGATTTATTCCCATCAATAGTGTTTATGATTACATTCTACAATGAGGGTAAGAGAACTGCATAAATAAAAATATATACAAATAGCATAAAAGGAATGAATAAAAATAAATGTTTTCAGTGATATTTATTAGACTAAACAGATCTATTTTGAACTATAAATACATATTGTTAAATAAGTGAAATTGACTTACTTTTCTAGACTTGATTTTTTTTCTTAGTGTATGATGTTTTAGGTAGGTGGTGACTTAGCCATCAAAACCTATAAATATGAAATATTCAAAATAAAGAAGTCTTACTAATACCATGCCTACTAAATCTTTTTACCCCACCACATCTTAAATCATCTAGAGTATGACCTCATTTGAAGTCCACTCTTTTTGTTATCTATTTTTAACAAGAAAAATAGTGAAGGTGTTTAGTAACACATTTAATGTCTTAATTCAATTGATCTGAATATCCTTCTAAGCCTAATACTCTATTATGTAACTCATTTGTCACCCCCACTTTTTTAGTACAATAACAACACTATCTATCTATATTCTCTTTGTCTCATATTATTTATCTTCTAGATTTATATATAAGTTTATTCAAATGAATTCTTAACTGAACTATTAACATTTTATTATTATTATTATTATTGTTAATCTACTTAACTCTTGTATATATAATTATATATAAGATTGAAATATTTAATATACTATTATTATTTTTTACATACATTTTAATTTCCATACCATGGACAGTTACAACTATTGAAACATCAAATATGTGAACCTTCTACAAGTCCCATTAAAGAATGTCATGGAAATGTGTCATAAAACCTGTCCTTTCTTACTAACATTGGAGAACTGGTGGCTGCATTCATTTGCCCCCAATAAGAGCCTGTCCTGCAATCTAAGTCATATTAATTATCTTTGTTCATAGCTTTTAGAACGCTTGACCATAAATGTACTTGATTATTAGCTATGTGGGTTGATAATTTCAGTGGCGGATCGAACAAGCGGAGGTTTCCTAATTTTTAATGCTGATAGTTTTTATTGCTACCAAATAAGTACATGTCTGTTGACAACTTTTATTAATAGCTTTTTATGTCTGACATGTAAGGCATATTAATACTTTTAGTACTAGCACATTACATAGGTTGACTTTTCTTAAGTGCATTCCTTTCTGGCAGGGAATTTGCGTCACTTATTCGATTCTTATTTATTCGGATTCCAATATAGATTCTAATACAGGGAAGAGATAGAGTCAAGTAAACGCGATAGAGTGAGTATGGTGTTTTGAAACAAGGGGCGCATGCGTCAAAGTTCTTGTCTTCATATTTTTATGGTTGACTGAATTAGTGTTTGCAATAATCTCTATCTTGTCAACGCCTCTGTGTTTTAATGAAAACTTATGACTCAAGATTAATTTTTTGTGTTTAGTGAAGAACTAATGGAAAATGTCGAAGTGTCTTTTAAAATAGAAACGTTCATAACATTTTTCTATATATATACAACTAAGCTAGTGTTGATATCAAGGATGTCTATGGCCCATGGGATATAATGGTATACGAAGAAAAAGCTAAAAGAGATAATGATATGTTATTATAAGGAAAAGTAAAGGTAGAATAATAAAAAGAGTAGAAGAGAATTTGAAAAATATTATTTATTTAATTATTTTAAGAAATATATAAATCACAATAAAAATTATATTATATGAATGAATGAACACTCATTTCTACTAGTTCAATTATAAGTTGAAATATTTAATTTTAAAAAAAATTGTTGATTACTTAAATCAAAGTATCAAAATATGTAGTAAGTTTAAGGGATAGTATTTATGGTACAAAAAAATTGAGCAAAATTGTAAAATAATAGAAGATAATAAATGTGTTTAAAATAATAAATATATTTAAATCTATATTTGATTAAAATATGTATATTTGAATAACATTTTACAAATTACAAAAATAAACATCAATGTAAAACTAGTAATAAATATATTTAAATTAAAAAATATAAAACATTGAAGTCTATATTTGAAATTGGTAAAAAATTAGTAAGGAAAATAGATAGGAATAATTTATATTGATCACAAATATTTGTGAGGTGGAAATTTTTTTTGAAAAAAAATTAAATTTATCCACTTGTCACAAATGTGGAAAAGATAAAGTTGCAATTAATGCATTCATTAATAAAGGTGTTAGAAAAAGTTTTTTTTTTAAGTTTATCCACTTGTCACAAATGTGGAAAAGACAAAGTTGCAATTAATGCATTCATTAATAGAGGTGTTAGAAAAAAATATTTGTATTTTTGTTAAAAAAAATTGAATTTTTTCATTGCCTTTTTCATCATGAGCCAATACAATTTTTTTTTAAATTGAATTTTTCAATTCTAAAAAAATATGCAAATTAATATAGCATTTGCAAACATTAGTATATCTTAAAAATTTTAGATTATGTAACTAATATGGAACCTCGTGATTCTATTAGTTCCTTTCCTTTGGCAGTAACTAAAAATTGACATAATTCAAATTAGGGTTTAGAAGATCTAGATGCTCAAATTAGTCCGAGATTTTTCGTCTATAGAGGTAGCTAGATTTTTCATAATTTAATTTATAAATTGTTATATTTTGATGCAATAAGATAGTCAACACAACATGAATGTAAGTTTAGTGGTTCTACATATGCAATTTTATATTTTGGGTATTTTAGTAGGATTATAAAAATATAAATTATAATGTCTCAATTTGTTAAAGATTATCTTTTAAGTATTTCTATAGCATTATTGAGGTTGAATTTGAAGATTAACTAGTAGAAAGAATATAAGAAACATTGTTATAACATGTAAAATTAAATTTTTGTATGAACCTATACAATAGTACTATTTTGTGTAGACAATTATAAAAATAAATATATATTAGTAAAAATATATTTAAAATGTGGCTTTAACATTAAAAGTTTTGAATTTGTCTGGTGACTTAGTTTAAATAATAATGATAGAAAGCAAGTGTAATTTTAGAGGAAACATCAAAACAAATCAAAATGTAAATTATGTTTGTTAAATCTTTAAATAAACTCTTATTCCTATTTGAAATGGCAAAAAAAAAATCAAAAATAGATACAAATATATAAGTACCTCTACAAAAGAGCTATTAATTTTATTGTAATAGAATTATTCGTGATTATGAGAAATGGGTTGTTTTGTCTTGTTACTTATAAAATATAGACCAATAAAGATTGAATCAAACTAAACAATTAAAACTTTATAACTCATTATCAAATAATCCACTCAGAAAAACAGAACTCACAATGTAGCCTAACTACTATATTTAACAAAACTTTGAATAGAAAAATTTACATAAATGAGTCTAATGATTAGGGAAGGAATGCTCAAACGTCAAATGTAAAGTCATCTTATTAAGATCTCTTACATGTAAAAATAGCCAGACATTCAAGAGGCTCTAGAAGATATTGTTAAAGTTCACATTCCTCAGCGTATAGCTGCTGATTACAGTCAATACCTTGATAGATTCCTCATGTTGGAAGAGTAGGAAAATGCTCTTTTTAATATGACTCCTTATAAATGTTTGGGCAGCGATGGGCTTCCTATGGAGTTTTACAAAGCAATGTGGAAACATATCAAAGAAGATTTTTATTACTTATACTTAGAAGCATTTGAGAGAGGATCCTTGGGTCCCGCTATTAATGGTGGTATAATCAAACTTTTGCCCAATGGGAAAAATAAAGATTCTATTTCAGGTTGGCATCCCATTACACTTTTGAATACTTCCTACAAAATTATTGCAAAAGCTCTTGCTAATAGGATTAAACCGGTGGTGCAAGAAATTGTTTGACCTAAACAAACTGGTTTTATTGCTGGTAGATACATTCTTGATAATTTGGTTTTAGCATGGGAAACATGCGAATGAGCCCAACAAACTTGTCAGAATGCTATTCTTGTCAAACTCAATTTTGATAAGGCTTATGATAGAATCCAGTGGAATTTTATTTTGAGCATGCTCAAATGGTTGGGGTTTGGTCCTAAACTTCAAGCCCATGTTCGTATGTTATTTCGGGATGCTAACTCTCAAATCATTATCAATAATATGATGACTAACCCTTTTCCTCTTCAGCGATATATTCGTTAAGGATGTCCTCTTGCCCCTTACCTTTATGTACTAACTGCAGATGCATTAGGCTATATGTTGCAAGGTGCATGGAAGCTAAAACTCATCTCAGGTGTATCTATTCCTCAAAGTTCTGTTGTTATTAACTCACATTATGTTGATGACAGCTTATTATTTTTGCAAAACTCTAAGCAAGAGATCTCTAATACTTTGGATGTTTTGGAAATATATTGTGTTGTCTTTGGCTCTAAGCTAGCTAATGAAAAAATAGAATTTTTGATGATTCGAGATGGGCATATTCCCCATTGGATTCCATGTGAATGGAAGCATATTAAGCATGGTGAGATTATGAGATATCTCGAGATTCTCTCTGATATGTGGACTTGGTATATTAATAGAGTCAAAGCCAAACTTTTTAATTGGGGCAATAAATTTCTTTCTCTTGCTAGGAAAATCCGAGTTGCTAATAAAAAATTTATGGCCACTCAAGTTTATTATTCATCCAGTTGGATGCCCTCCAACAAAGGTTATGAGGTTTAAATCATTAGACATTTTTTATGGACTAAATGGGATGGTGGTAAGGGGTTTATATCTACATCTTGGTCTCATTGCATACAACCAAAGCACAGAGGAGGCTTGGGATTAATTGACTCGAAAACCTAGGGGTTTTGCTTGGCAGCGAAATGGATTATTAGAGCTGCTAAAGGGGATGAACCTTGGAAAGTTCTTGTTTAGAATAGGATATTCCTTGCCATGGTTAGAGGCAAATGGAAAGGTGTGGGGTGGCTGGACAAGTTATTTCATGCTCCCTTCTTTTCTATTAAGGTCTCACCTTCTCTCCAATCAATTTGGAAAGCTTGGCAAAGGGTCAGCCATCTTTTAAAATGGACAGATGGTTCTCGCCAACATGGTTTTAGCTTTTCCACTTCTTCTATTTGGTGGAACAGACATATATTGTATCATGATCAACCTTTGGCCTTGAGTTTTCCTAAATTATTTTATTTGTTGTCCAAAAAAGGCATTAACATGATGGGAGATCTTTGGGACTTCAATAATTTAGATTGACTATCATGGGATGTCATTAGAGCCCAATTTAATAAGAACAATAAATACAAATCATTTTTTATCTTTGTGGAATCTCTAGTGCCTCCAGAATTGTCTATGAAATTGTGTAGCCCAATTCAATGCAATTTCTTCAAAGACTGGCTATGGCTTTCAACATTTCCTTTCTTGTCTTTTCCTTTCAAGAAAATATATTTATAGTTGCTGCCTAATCTTCCCATGAAGTCTCGGTTGAACAGCAAATGGAATTTTAAATTTAGTGAAAAGTTTTGGGCAAAACTCTTAGCTAAAATTTGGAAGTCAAAGATTAACACGGAGGCACAATTAATGGCTTGGAAGATATTACATTGCAAGTTACCAGTTGGTAGCAGGCTGAAATGTATCGTGGTTAATCCCATTAATTGTCCTTTTTGCAAGAAATCTGAAAGACATGTGTCACATCTTTTGGGGCCGTTCTTTTGTGAAGAAGTTATGGAACTCTATTTTTCATTGTCTTCCTGGTATCTTTTGGCATTACCTTAACTGGAAGGAGGCTTTTCTTGGAGTTGGGTTTCGAAACAATGTCATTGTTGAAAGTGTTCGATGAACCATCTTATTGCACATCTGGAGAGTCTGTTGTAAAGCCATTTTTTATAACTCCTATGATCATTAGCAATTTGCAATTCTAAAACTTTATTCAAACATATTTTATTGTCTTGCTTATATTTTCACTCAACTATAAGCGAATTCTAGGAAGAGTACCACAATAACATATCAGGTCCAATGTATACAGCACCAAGTTGTTCAGCTAATCAAGAATCAGCAAAATGGGGTGCTTCATAATCTTTAGCCTCTTATCTAGATTCTGATAAATTGTATTTGAAAATGTGTTCTCTCTATGTACCTCTGTGGGCTGTTTTGCCTCTTGTTTCTCTATTGTAATGTTTTCTTCATTCTTTCCAGTAGTTCTGAACTGCTCTTCTTTCCTTTGTAATTTGCATTTTTTCAATATTAAAAAAAAATGTTAACAAAAACCTCATGAATTGTTCTTGCAAATGAGTTGATTATTTATGGACTATACTTGACATTGTAGAACCACTAGCATAGTTTAAAATGATGTAGTGAAAAATATTAGTTTTATTAGAAAAACATTAGAAAAAATATTACATTTATATTAGAAAAATATTTGAAAATATTTTTAAAAACATTAGTCTTAAAAATATTAGAAAAATATTAGAATATATTAGAAAAACATTACAAAATATTTTTTAAAAATAGTGTAGAATATTAGAAAAAAAATTAGTATAACATTATGAAACAAATTTTGAAAAATATTAGTTTTATTAGAAAAACATTAGAAAAAATATTACATTTATATTAGAAAAGTATTAGAAATTATTTTGAAACATTAGTGTAGAATAATATAAAAATATTAATTAAGCATTAGGAAACAAAACTAGAAAAAAGAAATTAGCGTTAAATTAGATAAATATTAGCAAATATTAGAAAAACAATAGTCTATAATATTAGAAAAGCATTAGAAAATATTAAAAAATTGTTAATCTAGAATATCAAAAAAGCATTAGTCTAACATTAAGAAACAAATTTAGATTAATATTAGTTTTATTTGAAAAATATTAGAAAAAGCATTACATTTATATTAGAAAAACATTAGAAAATATTTTTAAAAATAA
Organism: Cupressus sempervirens; assembly: GCA_028749045.1. NCBI lineage: Eukaryota > Viridiplantae > Streptophyta > Pinopsida > Cupressales > Cupressaceae > Cupressus > Cupressus sempervirens. The sequence goes on from CM053787.1 coordinate 294,634,642, forward strand.
ATTAGTCTAGAAAATATTAGAAAAATATTACAATATATTAGAAAAATATTACAAAATATTAAAAAACAATAGTGTAGAATATTAGTAAAGTATTACAAAATATTAAAAAAAATTAATCTACAATATTACGAAAATAAATTAGTATATAACATTAATAGGAAACAAATTTAGAAAAATATTTTTTTTATTAGAAAAATATTAGAAAAAAACATTACATTTAAATATTAGAAAAATATTAGAAAATATATTTAAAAATATTAGTCTAGAAAATATTTTCAAAAATATTAGTCTAGAAATTAAAAAATATTAAAAAAATATTACAAAATATTAAAAAAGCAATAGTGTAGAATATTAGAAAAATATTACTTGAAATATTTAAAAAACATTAATCTATAATATTAGAAAGATAAATTAGTATAACATAAAGAAATATTAGTATAACATTAAAGAAAATAAATTAGTATAACATTAGAAAAAATATTATAAAATATTACAAAAACATTATAAAATATTTGAAAAAAATATTAGAAAATATTAGAAAAAAACATTAAACAAAATATTAGAAAACATTAGAAAAAAAAATTAAAATATTAGTGTAGAAAATTAGAAAATATTAGAACTCTAACTCCAACCCTGACCCTAACCCTAACTCAAACTCTAATTTAACCCTAACTCAAACTCTAACCCTAATTCTACCCCTAACTCAAACTCTAACCATAATCTAACCCTAACTTGAAAACTCTAACCCTAGAGTTTCATAACTGAAACCCTAATCTAACCCTAGAACTGTAACCCTAATCTAACTAGATAACCCTAACCTATCCCTAACTGTAATTAAAACCCTAATCTAACCTTAGAACTCAAACCCTAATCTAACCCTAACTCAAACTCAAACCCTAATTTAACACTAACCCTAACCAAAGTTACCCTAGTCTAACCCTACAGCCACAAATGTAATCTAACCCTAACTTGAAAACTCTAGTTCCCTAGAATCTAACCCTAACCCTTACTAAAACCCTAATCTAACCATAACCCTAGAATTCAAACCCTAACCAAACCCTAATCTAACTCAAACCCTAATCTAAATTAAACCCTACTCATACCTTGATCTAACTCAAACCCTAATCTAAATCAAACCGTAATCTAACTCAAACCCTAATCTAATCCTAACTAAAAACTAAAACTCTATTCTAACTCAAACCCTAATCTAAATCAAACCCTAATCATGAACCCTAATCTAATCGTAACCTTAGAAATCAAATCCTAACCAAACCGTAATCTAACTCAAACCCTATTCTAAATGAAACTCGAATCAAACCCTAGAATCTAACTCAAACCCTAATCTAACTCAAACCCTAATCTAACTGTAACCCTAGAAATCTAACTCTAATCTAACTCAAACCCTAATCTAACTATAACCCTAATCTAATTAGATAACTCTAACCTAACCCTAACTGTAACTAAAACCCTAATCTAACCCTAACTCAAACTAAAACCCTAATCTAACTCAAACCCTAATATAATCCTAACTAAAAATTGAAACCCTAATCTAACTCAAATTCTGATCTCATCCTAATTGAAAACTCAAACCCTAATCTAACTCAAACTCTAATATAGTCCTAACTGAAAACTCAAACCCTAATCTAACTCAAACTCTAATGTAATCTTAACTAAAAACTCAAACCCTAATCTTGAACCCTAATCTAACTCAAACTCTAATGTCATCCTAACTAAGAACTCAAACCTTAATCTAACTCGAACTCTAACGTAATCCTAACTGAAAACTCAAACCCTAATTTAAATGAAACCCTAATCAAACCCTAATCTAACTGTAACCCTGGAAATCAAGCCCTAATCAAATCCTTTAATCTAAATCAAACCCTAATCTAATCCTAACTAAAAACTCAAATCCTAGCTCTAACTCTACTCTCATGTATGATATATTGATGTGTTATAGATTAGATTATGTATGATTACATATCTTTTAAATAAAAAATTGTGTACTAGACTAAATGTATATGTATACATATGTATTTACAATATATATTAGCTTCATCATTGTAGATGTGACTTCACATGATTAGCCTGCTCATCATCCTGAGGGTGATGAGACTCCTATTGTGACTCCTCCTGTTGCGGCTCCTATTGCAATTTGTTTTGCTGCTCATGGTGGCACTTGTGGTGGGCTCATATTGTGGCTTGTTGTGGGGCTCGTGTTGCGGCTCCTGGTGTAGCTCCTATTGTAACTCCTAGAGTGGCTCCTGGTGCAGCTCCTAGTGTAGGTCCTGGTGTGGCTCCTAGTGTGGCTCCTATTGTGCCACTTCCACGCATTAATATCAATGCATTTATGCATTTGCAAAGTAGGAGGTGCAGAGATTAGAGCAATCTATATTGTCCTCTAATGATGGTTTATATAGAGACATATGTGTGACTATATGTTGGAGTTTATAGAATCTCACTGCTAGATTTAGAGCTCATCATTCATTTACCCCTAATGTATTAGCTACCATATCTAGGGAGCTTAGAGCTGAGATTTTAGGAGATGCATCTTTTGATGATGTCAAGAGGGTGGCCCCCAAAGACGTCATCAAACAAGATTTGTTTCCATCCTATGAGGGTACACAGGGCAAGGTGAGAGGCTATTGAGTGACACGGTGCAGAGATCCTATTATCGCCAGTATGATTTATCCTCATTTCTTAGCTGCATATGGTCATTATCCTAATAATGATCAAATACCTCTTTATTTTGCACAACAATTGTATGTTGAGTTCCACATGGGGCTCAACGTCAACTACTTAGACATTCTAGATTATTGTGAATAGGGGCATGCTCATATCACAAATCGTGACCAGTATCGCAGTGCACAGCATCTACAACCTCCAGATGTGAGATAGTTCATTGGACAAAGACTTCCTCTAGTGAATCCAACACTAGCACCTATTGTAGATAGAGTTGTCATTGCTTCCCAGAGGGGAGCAATTACGAGTATTGGACACATTACATCTGTGGCTGCTAGTATCATCTAATTCTCTTAGTCGCTATATTCACACTCGATAGAGTCGTCTAGGTCGACCATCTTCAGAGGCATCTAGTAGCACTTTGGGAACCTCCCCTGATGAGGCATATAGAGCTAATGGACTACCAATACCAGGCAATGTTCATGCTCTTTCAGAATAGCACACACATATGGATTTAGTGTTGTATTTTTTGGAGGATCTATTGCAGAGTATCAGTTATATTTCTGATACACAGGGGATACCAATTCACTCGGTGATGGATGCCATTAGACACCATCAAAGCCCCATAGTTCCATAGGCACAGACCACACCAATGATAATCGCCACACAGTATAGCTCACAACATTCTGCACCAAGCTCACAATGCTCTATAGATGACTCGGACATACGAGTTGGAGATGTTAGGATTATAGCTGAGGGCCTTGATGATTTTGGTGAGCAGTTACGAGGGCTATCTAAGATTGATACTAGTCCGAGCATGAAATTTTTATCGTTCATGGACATGTTATTTCGACTTGGCACTGATTCTACACCATTACCTAGCCAGTTACACACACCACTTCACTCATCATTACTAGCAGTTGGAGATTGTGGCACTGAGGGTGGTTCAATAGGTGTTGAGTTTCTAGAGATGATGTTGGTGTATCAGGACGGGATGTTGACAGTAGAGGTGCATCGATAGATGATACGATGGAGTTTGATGATCATCCTCCACCTCCTGAGACCCATGTATATATATATATATATATATATATATATATATATATATATATATATATATATATATATATATATATAAATTAAATATATGAAATTAAAAAATTTAGCTTAGATAGATATTTAAAAGTTATAATAAATCATGCACGCACAGGTCGTCGAGCACATGATTACATCTAGTGTTGGGTCAAAGCATGTACGTCAAAGAGAGGATTCTATTGAGACACCCAATAGAGCTCAGGTACAAATTTTAAATAGTTTGTAAAGTTATTTATGTTTCAAACTATATGCACTCGTATTCATGTACACATATATATATATGTTTAGATAGTTCTAATATATATATATATATTTGCAAGGCTTGGTTGTTGCACCTCAGCCACAGGATGTACAGGAGACTTGTTTAGAGGGTCATTCTATTCGTATGTGTCTTGAGGGGTCCCTCCAATAGTAGTATATATATATATATATATATATATATATATATATATACATATATATATATATATATATATACACATGTATATATATATACACATGTATATATATATACACATGTATATATATATACACATTTATATATATATATACACATGTATATATATATGTACATGTATATATATATACATATGTATATATATATATCTATACATGTATATATATATGTACATGTGTATATGTATATATATACATATACATGTATATATATATATACATGTATATATATCTACATATGCATATATATACATGTATATATATCTACATATGTATATATATATATACATATACATATATACATATGTACATATATATATATACATATACATATGTACATATATATATACATATACATGTATATATATACATATACATGTATATATATACATATACATGTATATATATACATATGTATATATATATGTATATGTATACATGTATATATATACATATGTATATATATACATGTATATGTATATGTATACATATATACATATATGTTATATACATATGTATATATATATATATGTATACATATACATATATATATACATATGTATATATATCTATATATATACATATCTATATACATATACATACATATATATACATATATATATACATATGTATATATATCTATATATATATACATATGTATATATATCTATATATATATACATATCTATATACATATGTATATATATATATATATACATATGTATATATATATATATATACATATGTATATATATATATATACATATGTATATATATATATATACATATGTATATATATATATGTATACATATGTATATATATATATATACATATGTATATATATATATATATACATATGTATATATATATATATATACATTGATGCATTTATATATTGGAGACTTTGTATATTCTAGAGACTTACATACACGTGTATTTCAATACCTCGATGACATGTGCATTTCACTATTTATTTGACTATTTAGTACTTCAGTAGTTGGATGACATGTATATGACTTTTTTATATTTTACTATATACATGTTTATTCGAGACTTACAGTTTGCATATGTATGCATTTCAGTAGAGATATTAGATGTAGATGTTTATTCTTGAGACATACATGTATGTGTATATGTTTGTATTTTAGTAGAACATTCTCCATGAATTAGATCATAGATTTTAAACTTTAGATTTGTTTGTGATCATTATAAAATAATCAAATTAACTACTTCAATAGTTAAATATGAAGAAGTTCCAAATTGATCTATGAACCTAATTTATAAATTTGAAAAATAATAATAATATAGGGTGATTGAATTGAATTAATATAGGTGCTTACAACTACTAAATTAACCCAAATGATTTAAATTATAAATTTAAAACATTATATTTATTGTGATATTGCTATCAGGATTTAAACATTATATTATATTTATTTGTAATCATTATAAAATAATCAATTAGTAGGACTAAAGATGTACATATTTGGTAAATCAATTAGTAGGACTAAAGATAAGCCAATACATTATTTTAAAAAACTTTTACAAAATATAATATTCTTAACAACCTTCATCCATGGTAATTAATATTATTAAAATGTATGCACATTTTATAACACATTAATAAACTAATAAACTAAAAGTATAATCCTATAATAAACTAACATTAATATATAGTTTTTTAATAAACTAATGATAACTACGAGTATGATCCTACAATTAAAAACACATAATGAGATGAAATTCAATAGTTTGAAAAGAAGTTGATAAAAGAATTCTAACATATTAAATTATCTATGATACCTATCTATCTAATGATTGTGTAAGTTCCAACTAATTTGTATTGTCTATTTAGATCAAGTTGTTATTATTATTCAAACATTGTAATTAATATTATTAAAATGTATACATTTAAAAACACATTAATAAACTAATAAACTAAGAGTATGACCCTACACTAAACTAACATTAATATATAGTTTTTAATAAACTAATGATAACATAATCTTTAGTTTAGGAAGGTAATTAATATTATTAAAATGACACATTTATAAATTCAAATTATTCATTAGTAGGACTAATGATACATATTTGTTTTATGTGGATAAAAATATGCTAGTAGGTAAGCCAATACACTATTTTTAAAAAATTACAAAATATAATATTCTTAATAACCTTTATCCATGGCAATTAATATTATTAAAATATATACATTTAAAGGTCCTAAAATTTGATATATCAAGGCAAACAACTTTAAATTAATTCAAATTATTATAAAATAAATCTTAAGAAGAAGAAATATCTAGTTAAGATAATAGTATTAAATTAATATAACATTCATCCCTTCTAATTGTCTACATTTAAAGGTCCTGGAATTTGATATATCAAGGCAGACAGTTCTTTACACTTTATTCAAATTATTATAAAATAAATCTTAAGAAGAAGTAATATCTACAACCTTTAAGATAATATTATTAAAAATTAATATAACATTCATCCCTTCACACAGGCAAGGTATAAACAAAAGGCAAATAGATTTAGGGTTGACGAGGTGGAGGAGGAGAGTTCTGAGAACAATGAAAGAGAGCTAGAGGAGGAGAAACATTCTGACTCCAAGAGAGAAAAAGGGAATTAGGAGAAAGAAAAAAGTGAAAACTCGGTTGATAATACCTAGGTGTCTACTAGTAATATCAATACCATTGAGACTACACATGTGTCGGCGAACTTTACCCTGCATTCTATTACCTTCTGTGAGGACAACAATAAAGTGGACACCTCTCCTATCACCATCTACTCCTTGGTAAAGGAAAAAACCAATGTTTTTACTAACCCCTAAGTTTTGCAAGATGAGAACCAGCCATTGACAAAGATTAAGGAGGTGTATAAGAATGTTGAAAAAGAAAACAAGGAGAAAGAGGAGGAACAAAATGAGAAGAATGCACAATTGGAGAAAAGGGTCAAATTCTTATAGGATGGGTTCTACTGCTCTAAATTTGCACTAAAGGTTACCCATGTTGCTGCTACCACCCTCCAATTATTGGCGCAGGAGAAGGATGAAACAGGTTGGACATGGAGGATAACAAGCTCCTCTATAAGTTTCTTGTTGAGGATTGGGCTAGGGTGCTTCTAGTTGGGAAAGGAAAGGATAAGGATGAGAAATGACATGGTAGTCTCTAGGGGTTTTTTGGCCCTAGTTGTTTTTTTGCTTTCTGTTGCTACCTGGTTTGCTGGTCTACATCTTATTCTCAGACTTGGGTTGGCTTGTTTATGCCAACAGTTTTATATTTTGTACTTTAATAATATGTTTAGTACTATAGTCTTTAACATTAGAATAGATGATACTCTGATAGATGTTAATGATAGTGTGTTGTTTCTAGGATGGGTTGGTTTGCTTATGCCAATTGTTTATGTTTTGAACAATCATAGTATGTTTAGTACTATAGTTTTAAAATTAGTATAGATGACTCTCTAATAGCTGGTAGTTTCTTGGTTGATAGTGTAGTTCTCTGATGCAATGGCTTCCATCTGCTTGTTTTTGTTGGTAGTGTGATGGTTGCCAGCTTTTTGATTTTAAGGGTTGACCCCCTTGTTTTGGTCGCTTTATATTTCAAAAATATTAATCCCTTCTAATTGTCTACATTTAAAGGTCTTAAAATTTGATTTAAATTAAATTATCTACCATCTCAAAGATCAGTTCAACCATGATGTACACTTATAACATGTAATATCTTCTCATGATCTTCACTGTCTAGTCTCCACTTGCGACATACACGCTTAAATTTGACTGGATGAAGACAAAGCCCAGTAGCAACGACTAGGTGGTTGTATTGTAAAACCTTGTTGTCTGGTTGATAATCAACAAAGTGTATTCCATGTTGGACTATTTTGTCTTGCTTCAAATATGTTCCCTATATCACAACAGAACTTGCACCACAAATTTAAATATTTTAAAATTTGATAAATATAATGTTACCTAGATATATATAAATTCATATATGTACGTGCACATGTATGTATAATACCTATGGGGAACAAAATTTCATCACTTTCTTCAGGATCATATAACTTTGTCCTCTCTGCAATACATCACAATAAATAATAACGGACACCTTCATGATTTCCAAGCTCAGCAATCACTGCAAAGACATCTCTTGCAAAACAAGTATACATACATGTGTATAGTATATATAAGACGAATCATTGATGATTAAATAACAAGTTGAGATTAATTTTTATGATACCCACTTTTACCAATCCAGAGATATGATTATAATCATCAGAAATCAATGGAATATCATCAAAATTTTCATCATATTTATCAAATGTATCGATAACATCAGGTGGTACCGAAATCCATGCATCTGTATATCCACATGTTTGATTAATGCATTCTTGATAGTCTTCATCAATGCAATTGTCACAAAAACATGAGTATTCTCTTGTCTTCAATGTCCAATTGCGATTATCTATACTCATGACTAAATGTAAGGAACGTGACTTTTCTATCCTCTTACAACCATGCATGTTTTTTCTATTAACACCCGAAAGTTCATTACATTGAAAATATGGACAAATTAAATTTAAACTTCAACAAATTGAAAGATAAAACTTTAAAACGAAATTTTAAAACTTAATTGCATAAAATTTAAACAAATGTACACATCTATACCTATTATCTCCCAAAAGACTCTATATGGTACCTGTTGACTCGTTGTTGATGACGTCCTAACCTTGTCTAATGCAAAATGTGTCTTACACCATTCAAGAACATCATGTGCATCATTTATACGAACTCCCAGATAATTCATTTTATACTTCCGCAAAGCATATTTGATGCAAGCTCCAACACTATCATGTTCACCTTTTCGATGCCCACTCTCAAAGAAATTTCATATGTGTTTTATATTCTCATTGCAATGAAATCTACATAATGCATAAAATGGTCTAGATGATTTGAACTATGTGGCACATCTATCAAACCAAACATAATGTCTATCAACATTTATGTCTCTTTCTTTCAAATAAGAAAAGAACATATTGAAGCAATGTTCTACATAGTGAATGTCATGTTCTTTATCATCACGTATATAAAAGTGATATTCCTTTTTAATGACTCGTGCTTCAACTGTACTCTAAACACCATTCAAATCTAATTGTGTGTGTCTATAAAAAACATGTACCATAATAGTGACCTGCTTAGAGAAGAAATAATCCGATTAAATTGCTTTCTGATGAACAAAGGAATAGTTATCTACAAAATCAATGACTGATACAATCGTTCCAAGTAGGAAATTATCTCTCAAAGTTTGAAACTATTGTGCTTGCCACTTTGCAAAAAATGCATGACGAATATAAGGTTGAACCAAATTCTTAAATCTGTCTATAAATGTTACAATAGGTAACTCTTCTTCAACATATTCCAACCTTTTTGTCTCTTTCCCCAACTTTATTTCATTCTTCACATACTTGTAACTTTTGCAATTCAATTTTTTTGTTACATCAATATTTTCAATTTCCAAAGGAAATAGAGCCAATTCACCACATGTTTCACATAATCCTTTGATGCAATTTATTTGACCAGCTGGATCATCTACTTTGTCACATAGAATGGATGATATAAACTCACTTCTCCTACTAGGAGGAGTAGCATGAAAACCATATGTGTCTTCTACAAACTTTTGAAATACCTAATAGTGGAGATCAAACTCAATATAATTATGACAACAACATGTTTCAAACACTTTGTTTGAGCTCACAAAGTATGGCTTCAATTTTTCAAACAATGTTTGCCCAAATTTTACATTAGGATGTTCACTACAAAATGACACATATATCTCATGTTGTGGTGTGTCCAACCAATGTTTTGTATGATGTTATATTGATCAGATGCAATCCTATGCCTGATAACATCTCTACTATTTGATGAAGGATGAGTGTTATCAATCCAAAATGATATGACTAAATTTTTGAATTCCTCATCAATCCTATCAGAACAAGGTGCTCTACACATGATTTCCAAATTGCCTTCCATAGTACTGTCATCTAGAATTAATCTTCTCTTAACATATTCTCTCATTGTTTTCCTACGAAAACCCATTTCAGATGAAATTGAAGATATTTGTCTATTTTGGGTCATATTCTTATTTACAATAGACATCAACATTACTTTTCTTTCCATGGACTTATCTTTAGTTTGAGACTACTTTCCTGTGTTTCTCAAACCTTGTTTAACATTTTCAATCACATTAGTTTGCATGTTAGAAAATATTCTCTTCTTTGATGTTTTGTCGACACCTAACAATTTCAATGTCTCTTGAACTTATTTTGTGTAAGCAAGAGTGAAAGCAACTGAGCTTGTTCAAGTGTTTCAATGTTATCAAATTTAGTCATTATTTCTCTGATCTTCTTATTCATTGACCTTTTCTTAGAAAAGGGTTGAATAGTAGCTGCAAGTGTCCTCAATTTATCCACATCCATTTTAAATAAATGATCTAAATTTTTATGAGAAATTCCATTCTTTACAGATTGAGAAATAATTAAATGAGTTCATCCATACCAATTCCTGCACCTAATCCCAACCCTTCTCTGACTTCTGTTATTGGAATTTCTACAGGGAGTGATCTTGAGCCTTCTCCAACATTCATTGTTTGAGATTTTGTAGGGAAAGATTCTAACCCTTCTGTGACTATTTTTATTTAAACCTTTGTAGGGAGTGATCTTGAACCTTCTTCAACATTCATTGTTTGAGATTTCGTAGAGAGTGTTTGTGACCCTTCTCCCATATGCACTTCTTCTACTTCTATTGAGCCTTCTTCAACATTTCCTTCACCTTGTTGATTGTCTACAACAAATTTATAAATAAATCAAATTAGATGTAAAAACTAAGATTGTTAAATAATTAAATTCAAGACCATAAAAATAAATAAATTTAATATATATAATTACAGACCTTGTTTAATTTGATGATAGTGTGCCACAGTCTTCTGAAGATTTCTTTGTTCTACTTCGTCAGATCTCTTCCTTGCATATGTGTTTTGTCTTCTTTCCTTGTTTCCCATCAAAAAATCATAAAAATCAAAAATTTTCCTTTACCTTAATAAATTCGCAGTAACTTTATAAAAAAATTGTAGTAACTTTATAACATTCAGCTTCACTATCCATTTTTTGTCCTCACTGCAAGTGACGTCATGTTTTTTATTTTTTTGGCATGTTCACACGAACATCAATTATTTTACATGTTCGTGCGAACATATTAAATTAAATTTTTGGTCACCAGATTATTTACACTTGTATGTTCACACGAACACATTAATTTACGAATTTTTGGTGTTGTTTTCTGAAGAAAAATGAAATTGGCTCTTTTGACCCCCAAAATTGATTGAATGATCTCCTACTATAAAATAAGAAATGCCAATTTGTGTTGCTCAGAGCAAGCTTTCCAACAACTATAATTGTAATACATATTATATTCATTAAGACTTTCAAATATGAGTTTAACTCATTATAGGTTCATTAATGATTGAACATTAACTGACTTCAACACTTTAGAAAAATTTGTAAATTAGGTCAATTTTTTTTGGAAAAATATCTAGAAAATAGGTTATTGAGATAGTTTTCTATTTTTTTTTAAAAAAGATTTAAGATAAATTGAGTTCAAGTTATTTGTGTCAAAATGAACATATGTCCAAATTACGATTGATACCACTTCAAAACTTCATAACCTATACAATATTCAACCAAATAGAATCAAACCAAATGCATCCTCTAGATATTGATGTTACAAATCCAACACCGAAAGAATTACCTCATTATCATTTCTAGAAGAAAAAAAGTTATGTGTGTCAAGTGGACTGTCACTCTTTAAAAATATTGATTTTTCATATGTACTACTTTTTGGAGGAGAAGAAAAATTGAACTTAAATAATAAAAAAATTAAATTAAAAAATATGGTTACAAAGTAGGAATAGAGTACTAGAAATCACTAGTTTATGTCATCTTGAAATTACTCATAGTTTCTAAGATATAGTCACTCAAATGTGAGGTTTGTTTCAAAAATATTGATTTTAGTGTCAAAATTGGTCAAAAAGTGACACCCACTATTGTGGGATCACCCTAGAGCAAATTTCCTTTTTGTGCTACCCTTATCAACACAGATTTTTTAGGCAACCTTTCAAGCCATTTCTACATTAGAAAATAGATATTAATCATTATAGGCTATCTTACAGATATTTTTTTGATGAAATATTATATTTATATTAATAATAACTAGTTCAAAATAGCTCCCTAAGAAAAGAATTAGAAAAGAAAAACTTTGGTCATTGCCTGATAGAAAAAGGATGTAGAAGAAGAAATACTACATCAAGAGAGAGTATCTATCAAAACTAGTGAATCTTATCCTTGTGATTCCCAAATTGAGAATATTGTGATTACAAAGAGGCCAAAACTCGTATGAATACAATTCATTGTTTGGTGTCGAAGAAAAAATCAAGAGCCAAGCCAAAAATTGTCATAAAAGTTTCCATCATCGATCTTCATCCAAAACTCCAATTGAGACCGTGATATTAGAAATTCATTTGATGCAAGTGCAATCCAAGATCCTAAACTATATACAATATCTCAAAATAACAAGTGAGGTCCATAAAAGTAAAAACATGTGAAATCACAAAGAAGTCATCATTTAGTATCAAATAATATATGAGAAGGGCTCAACATTATTCTAAACATATTCTTTTGTCATAATATCAACCAAGTTAGGGAAATCAAGGAGGTTAAGAGGGGAAAATAAAGAGTTAATATAAACCCCATCACTACCCAAATTAGCCAAACAATCAGCTAAAAGATTTCCTTCTATATAAGAATGCATGATGTAACATTCAGAGATTGAATCAAAAATAGACCATACTTGATGCAATATATATTGTATGGACCAATTATATACCTAACGTTTAATACATGCATTAATAATAATGGTTGAATCCCCTTAAACATGTAACATAGATATAGATAGTGATTTTGCAAGTTCCAAACTAAAAAGAAAGGCCAAGGCCTCAGCTTTGTTATTAGTACACAGAGGGAGAGGAGATGATTTTGTTGCAATCACATGACCTTTAAAATCTCTACTAACTATGCCATAGCCAAAGTTGCCTAGATTTCCTCTAGAGGCCCCATCAAAATTGAGGTTGAAATAACCCTCACTTGGAGGAATCCACTTGGTTTGTGCTCAGATAAGAGGAATCTTGGATGGACACAATGGAGCAAGAAGAAAAGGGAAAAGTAAACCCTTCCACTGATGAATAACATAACCATCCCAAGGAGAAAAAACATGTTTACCCTTATATTTACTTAATGAAGCATTAATAAGCTAAATTAAATTACAATCAGCTAAACCAAATTTTCTCAACATAAACCACAAGATAATGTGTGGAAATTTACATGTATTTAGTTATGAAAGATAGATTAGTGAAGTAAGACAAGGGCATACCAATATTGGTGCCATTACTATAAAAAAATTAATATTATATCTAAATGTTGCTCCATCCAGCCACATTCAAGGTGATGATGGTAGCAAAATAAAAATAGGAAACAAACCTATTGACACAATAAATAGAAATACAAGTGGTTTCACACTAAAAGTTGTTGCTTCCCTATTCAAGATTGCTATAATAACCTATCAAAATGAATAGGACCTTTATGAGAAAAGAATTATTTTCTTAGAAAAATGAAAGTAATATTTCTGTAATCAATAATATTTTTTATAATGATTGTGTAAAATATTTTTAATCAACATTTTGGATTACACTTTGTGATCTATTAGAGTAGTAGTAGAAAGTTCGAGAAGATGTATCAATTTGAAATATTGATTAAAAATATTTTATAGAATCAATGCTAGAAACATTATTGATTACTCTTATGAATTATAGAAAACTAATATTCTTAACATCCATGTAATCAAGAACAAAACCAATTCTAGCATGAAAAGTTAAGTAAATGGTCATAAAATCTAACAAAAGATGTGGAATAATACCCTACTCCTCTATCTACTCTCATACTTGCAAATTTATCTGAAAAATGATAATGACTCACAATCATTTCCATCCAAATAACAAGAAACAACTATAAGCATACATGCATGTGTTTGCCCATTCACACACACATACATAAATTTTAATGCCTCCATCCCTCTACTCATTCTTATGTTATTTCTCATATAAATACTGAATTTAAAGTATGTCAATTTTTTCCACCAATTGCAATGTTAAAAAAAATATCACAACATGCAATCATAACATAGTGTCATTGTAAATAAGCTTGACTGGATATTAAATTTATCAACAATGAAAAGGAAAATTAAAAATTAGTTTAAAAAGATCCAAAAGAAAGAGCTTAGTCAATTAGAAGGGTATAGGCTAGTCTCCAACAAAAAAGTATCAAAGATAAAGCAAAGTCAAACTTTTTTTTTCCAAATTCACGAAAATGTGGTGATTTTTTTTCAATTTTTTACTACAAGCTATGCAAGATCAAACGCTGAAATTTTTCAAAAAAATCCATGATGTTTTCTGATCTTTTGAAAATTGGTCAACTGCACATTTTTGTGGGAGGATAGTTGTGTATAGTTGCGTCCAATAAGAAGTGACATTCCTCACATGATGAAAGAAGCTAAAAGTACCAATAGACTATAGCATAATATAACCACCTTACTCAATCGACATATAGAATACTTTTCTTTTTTCATAGCTTGCAACCTCCCAAATTCTTGGGACTCCAGTTCATCTAAAACACCTAATCTAGAAAAGTGATTCCTTGACATGTCACCTACCAACAATTTTATTGACTTCCCTCATTGATTAAATAAAAGTAATGGAACTTCTTGTTCTTTTGTAGATTATAAATGAGCCAATTTACTTAAATGCATCTATACACAATGTGTTGGGAATATGAAACCAAAACATCATACGAATATTTGTATTCACCTAATTCTTTTTGGATGGTTCCATATAATTATATAAATGGGTTTAAAATTCATGTATTAATTGTATTGTATATTGATTAATATGAGCTAGTTTCCTTATTTGAGAGTGGATGTAGGCAATTGTATAAATCATGTCTATTGTAATTTTTTATTCTTTGTATTTTGTTTACATTTCTCTACTTGTTTTATATTCACAATTGGTATGGGAACTTAGGTGGGACTTTGTAGAAATGGAAGAAGATGAAATTCATTCTGTCATCAATAAATTTACTGATTGATAATTTAGGGAAAAAATGTTGTGTATATAAAAGTGAAAAAGAATAAAGAAGATTCACCTAAACAAGAGGAACATGTTGAACGTATGCCTTTTGAGCAGAAGAATAAGGAAGATTCACCTAAACAAGAGGAACATGTTGGACCTATTCCTTTCCCTAGTATTGTTGCACCTATGTCATCATATATGAACATAGCAAGATGCACCTATGGCATATAAGAACACAGCAAGAAGAGATGGCCTTGTGAAGTAGGTTTCAAACTTATTGTCCCCATACAGAAGACGGTGATTACTTATACTTCTAAGAATGATGAAGGCTCAGTGAATGTGTCTATTATAGAATTTACCTCCTGAGTTATGAGGCCATAGTTTGCAAACAAGATAATGGGTAGAAATTTACATGTGTTAAAAAATCCTTTTCTATTCTTAGTGACTGCCACTACCATCTTGGACTTGGCATCAAATATAGAAAGGAGGTTACTATGGTTATTTCTGGGGCTTTGATCTTTTGGCCCAAATTATTTGTTATTCTAGTACAATGATTTGTTAAAGGGCCAAGAATGTGGCGATATTGGCCATTCTTGCACTTTTGAACCGTACATGACAAACTAAAAAATTGTAAGGAACCACAATATTCGTTATAAGAAACTTATTATTTTAGTTAATAACATACATAAATGTGATTTTATAATATGTATAAAGTATAATATATATGTATGATAAATATATATTATTTTGCATTATATATGTTTCCATTTGTTTTTTCTTGTTTAGATATGCTTTTATTTTGATGATTGTATATTTATATTAATTTAAAATCTTGTTGAAATAGAATATAATGAACTCGAAGAACTTATTTTTAGTAATCTACAATATTAGGTATATATTTTTATATTATTTATTTTATAATTACATTAATTTAATAATCTCTTAAAGTAAAAGCGAATTTAGAAACTTGGTTTTTTCATTCGTGATTTTCATATATATTACTAAATTAGTCATAGAGACTTTTGCATATAATACTAATTAAAATTTATTATTTGCTAATTTTAAAAATATTTAAATTTAAAATAATCAGTTAAATTATTTTAATACAAAATAATTGATGATCAATTTTTTTCCTTAAAACACAAAATGAAAGGGATGAAAAAATCTTACCCATCATTAAAAAATCATATGACAGATAGGGGCAACCATTAAGTTCTAGGCGTGCTCTCAAGTGAATTGGTTATAATTCTTGTGGTCAAGGAAATGCTGACAAAATAGCATATAGTTTAGATATGTAGAACCAATTATTACTATCATCTTATCAAAATATTTTTGGATCTTGTGTTGGATTGGCTACCAAAAAATGACTTCATAGAAGCCTTTGATGTCACTTGCTTTTCTCTAAAAAAAATTCAACTACAATTAATCTAGATTGGGCATCTTGGATTGCAGCAAGTGCAATGCAAGGATTTATGGATGTTGTAGGTCATTTTGTGGATGAAGTAGAAATATATTTTTTGAATTCACAGAAAAAGGTAGTTTTGATGATGGCTTTATGGGTGAGTTTGCACCTATTGGAATTGGAGGAAAATATATTTTTGAGTCTTAGTGTGTTGGACCAAAATTTAGCAACCTTGAGATCTTCTCTAGGTTTAATTGTCATCTAAGATCTGAAATTGAAATGCAGGTTGTCAGTGCATGACTAGGGCAGTTAGCTTCCAAGAGAAAGATTGTTGAGAATGGTAAGTCTGACTGTATTCACATGTCTCTTCCTTGATGGTTGTATATGACTCTATAAGTAGGTATGCACTCCATGTACTTACTGTATTGGATATTGATTAATATGACATAGTTCTCTTCTTAAGAGTGGATGTAGCAAATTGTTTAGCCATAATAAATAATGTCTATTGGGTTTTGTCTTTTTTGTATTTTGTTTACATTTTGTTTCTATGTTTGTTTTACATTTACACAAACCACAAAAAGCAAGCTTCATGTGAAAGATTATTATTACCATAATTGTATATATAAAACAACTCAATTTGAATTATTTCAATACAAATTATCAAGCATTGTAAAAATAGCATAAGTCTGAACAAGATAATGTATAATCGATACACTCAAATTGATTCTAATTCCCTACACATATAGTATTTTCTTCTTAACTTTATGTCTATACTAACTATCTTGAGCACATCCTAAATTTTATAACTAGGAATCACACTTAGGTGTGCAATGAGTACATTGATGGCCATATTTTATCATATATTTCAGCACAACCTATGTCTTTATTGATAGTTTGTAGCTTTTGATTAATACTTGATTTTTTAGAGCACACATGTCACATATAAGTGTAAACTTAATTATTGATAGCACAAGACTAGGGTAATTAAAGTTGGATGATTTCAATAAAGTTAAGGTAGAAAAATTTAGGCATCTACATTGGTTGTACAAAAAAAAGGATTTGTTTAAAAGCTTTTAGAAACTTTCAAGCAAATATACTTTACAATTGTAAAGCCAAATTCTACAACATTGGCTAGTATCCACCTACTCATGTCAAATTGGGAGCTTTAAAACAAGGTACATACATTTGGGTCAAAGCATAAAAGATAGAGTCTATTTGTGAAATATTGTTGTAATTGCCTTGTAGACATGTATGCAAAATGTGGAAGACAAAAAAAGACAATGGTACTCTTGAAAGAAATGTGGTCTTAAAGATTGTAATTATTCTGGGATATGCATAAAATGGAATTTTTGAAAAATCTTTAGAAACTTCCAAGAAAATACAATTGACAATTGTAAAGCCATATTCTACAACCTTTGTCAGTATCAAAGTGATATGGAAGGTGTATTTTTGTTAGGTATAATTCAAAATTCTATGCTCTACATGTATGCAAAATGTAGAAGCACATATGTAATTCATGTGGAATATTTGAACACCTCAAAGAGATGTCATCCCATGGAAGGTAATGATGGAGGATATGTAGACAATGGACTCAACTATGACCATGTATAAACACTAGATTAAATATGGCAAGACTGCAAATTTAGTGCAAGTACTTGACAAATTGGTCTTGGGTTGTTTCTAGTCTATCACATGCATTTAGGACGGCCCTACTTGGTGTGTATCAGATCCACAACCACCTTTTGGCCTTGATTGGAACTTAGGCTCTACAAGGATTGAATTGTAAACATAAAGAAGTTGGATGCTCTCATTATAACTTGCATAATAAAAGAACTGATTTACTAAATACTATATACTATCCCATATATTATATTTAACTTCTACCTTCTTCTTCTTCTTCATAACTTTTTATACTTCATATTTTATCTTTAAGCTTGTGCTTTGTCATATATAACATGTCATTATCATTATATGTTATTTATTTTGTATTGATGAACACTATTAGGGAATAATTTGGGATTTACTCTTCCATTTTTGTATGTGACTTTCAATTTTTGTTGCAAGTTTTGAGAGTTGTATCAACCTAGATTTTGAATATCACTATTAGAAGCCCCAGTCCATCTAATTCGCATAGTTAGAGATTGCAATAACCCCATGTCCCCATAAGGCTTCTTAAGTACAATTTTAGCTTAATTTAAGTTGTTTGAGTATTCTCATGCAAAAATTTAATCTTAGGAAATGGATAAATTGGAATCTTCTCTTAGTGAAATGACTATTATATAGGAATTGAAAATAACAACACGTTCTCATCCACTACATAGCTTATTTTGGCTAGCAATAGCTACTCGAATTTTATAGCAGAAATTTGTGGAGCTATTGGCCCCATGCAACTAGACATTTTTTAGCTTATTTTTAAGTAATGGTTTTATTTGATTTTAAACCAAGCGAAGGATTTTCTTTCAAAATATAATTGTAGCAGTTGAAAAAACATAATAGAAAATAATTTCAAGTGAGAATCGTAATGTATTGAGTGTTGAAATCTTTATATATCACTATAATTTTAAAAAATTGTCTTTCACATATACACAGGAAAAATGATAGATAAGCAAAAACATCAAAAGTTGAAATATTGCTATAATTTTCAACATTACAATACTTTACATAGTTTTATTGAAGTGTGAAAAAATAAAGAAATAAAATAATCAAGACACGGTCAAATCTTTTTAAAAATGGGATACTTTGCACTTAAAGAGATAAATTCATAGTAACAAAAAAGTATCTACAAGTCATACCTTAAGGGCATAAGGAAATCTTTGGATGTCTAGAAGCCATTGGTATTGTATTGATAAAAATTTACTATATTTTTATCCTATACTCAAATCCTTATGATTGGTTAATTGCATCAATGGTTTAATAATTGATAGAGATTGCACATGGTCCTACAAGAATTATTTGAGAAATAAAAATGGGGAAAAATCTCTGAAGAGATACTCGTTTGCTTATACAAATATTTATATATGCAAGTTGTTGATTTTAAATTTTTTGTAGACCAATTTGAGCCTACAAATAAACAGGGCACTGTGGGAAAGCAAAATTTAAAAGAACAACTTAATACAACTACACATTCTTGTATTAAATTAGAATAAAGTTACCAATCAATTATAAATTACAACTGAATTGAACTAATTATTAATGTTGCATCCAACAATGTCATCTAATTTGAATTTTATGTAATCAGCTATAATGTGAAAAATCTATAATGTTGCATATCTTGAGACCATGATTCCTTCTTAGAATTGTTATTTAATATATTCACGTTATCAATGCATGCATACAACATTCACAATGTTACTAATTCTTATGCCAACTAATTCTTCTAAAAGTTACCAAAGTGTATATAATAAAAACTAGACAATAGTTAAGAAGATTGCATAGAGTCTTCATCAAAATTTTGCCTTAATTTTTGAGATGTGCAACATCTTCATTACCAATGAAAAATTCCATTAATGCAATTTTTTCTAATAGAACAATTGATTCCCTTAGGTTTGCTTCATCATTTGGTATGTCATTTGCATACTCATCAACAAGAGTCACTTCAATCTCTTATTCTTTAATTTTCAACATGATATTGTGCAAAATAAAATACTTTAAAAAAAATTGGTGGTAGTTGCAAATATTGATGACAATTTTTTGAATTTAAAATTCATCGAATCCCTTTTAGCCTTCCAAAGGCAAGTTCAATGACAATACGAGTTGAAGATAGCCTAAAGTTGAATGAATTTTGATTATATGTTGTAGCTCTATTAATAGGCATGATTATTCATGGTAATAATGGATATCCACCATCACCAATAATGTACTCTCTCATATTAGTTGAACCAATAGAAATTGAAACTCCATTTAACCTCTCCCCAACTTCACATAACCTATAGAAGGAAGAATTTCTTAGAATCGTAACATCAGCAATAGATCTAGGCCAACCTGTAAAAATATCCATGAAATGCATATTACTATAAAAAAAAATGGAATGTAATGACATGCTATAATTATGATCTTGATCGTACCAATTGGATGAACATTCATTTGCTGGAAGTTCAAAATCAACATGACTTACATCAATAGCACCACAAAAATTTGGAAAGCCTTGTTTTTGGTGAAATCCATGCTTGAAAAGTTCAACTGTAGAATATTTTCTTGACCAATATATGTAGTTTTGGAAATTGACATTCATAGCATTGATGAACTTTTTCATAATTTTTGTAACTGTTGATTTTCCACACCCAAAAAGTTCATTTATCTTAATCATAGACATTCCAGATGACAATCTTAAAATAACCATAGCCACATATTTTTCAATTGGAAGCACCCTACTATTGATAGGTGTTGCTAATGGAAATGGTATATCACCTTGCTTAAGATCTTCATATAATGATTCATGTAGAAATTGAAACAATGCATATGGTGTAGTGATTCTCGTGTTTGCATTCTAGACCTTGTTATATTTAGATTCGAGAGATATTTTGATACTTGTGTTGGATGATATTCGAGATGATTTGATAGTCAGATACTATATTTTGATTTCCACTATCATAGATGATAGACACTATGTTGTTCAGTTTGATCATATTTACATGGTGATGCTTATTGATGTGGCATGATGCTTTATGATGATATATGGTTATTTTGTATTCGGACATATACTCTATTTATGATTATATGGTGGACTCATTGGATTTTGGTTACTGTGATTCGATGCTACATATATTTACTTCATTCTTTTTTTGAGATGTTTTATGATGTAAATAGATTATTTTAATATAATTAAATAAATGGTTAATTACATGATTTAATGCATTTATCACTTCGGCTATATGATTATATGGAATTGCACTTGATCATGTTATTTAGTGTGTAGAATTTATATCCCTGGTTATGGCACATGGCGTTAGTGATTTGATTGTTTATGTAATCACCTAAAAATGGTCATCTAGACTACTAGCCCCCTTCTCAACATTTTGGCTAGTTTGATTAATCATTTCACTAAACCAAATTGCTAATAATCAATTAATTTGATTATAACCTATAGTTTGAATATGCTATCCTAGGTTTATTATTTGATTAAAAGAACGTGTCCCTTTTTAATTAAATAAAATTATTCACTTCTCAA
The DNA here is from genome assembly GCA_028749045.1 of Cupressus sempervirens. NCBI lineage: Eukaryota > Viridiplantae > Streptophyta > Pinopsida > Cupressales > Cupressaceae > Cupressus > Cupressus sempervirens. The sequence goes on from CM053787.1 coordinate 294,656,673, forward strand.
TTATCCTAAGTGTGCACACATAAAGCATTATTTTTATTTTATAAATAAAAGAAAAGACATTTTTGTCTATACATGAATGCACAATTTTCTAGGTGGGAGGAATCTTCTATTTTAAAAATAACTTTAATTCTCCTCCACACATTTCAAACCCTCTCAAAAGTCAACCATTAATTGTGATTGGTTGAGATGTTTGTGCACATGGATCACTCAAGATGCATTCTCCTCCCTTGATTATGCCTCTTTTTCCTCTTAATCTCTATCGTCCATTTTTCTTTGAAAGGGAGGGCTCTCTCCTCATTCAAAAATCTTAGTCTCTCATGCTATTGTTATGCTACAAGTTTTCTTGGTGATTTTGGAGACTTGAAGCATTCTTTGCTTTTTGCATTTTAGCTTGGTTCTCATTCTACTTACATTATGGCATACTGTTTAGCTTAGTTTTATTTATGCTTTAGCGTAGTTCTTTTTTTTAGCTTGCATTTCATTTAGAATAGCTTGTTTATTCTAGATTCTTGGATGCTAGCATTCTTGTTCCCATCTCTTGTTCTATGGTGCACCTTGCAAGGGTTTCATAGTTTGGTTCATTTGAGAGGCACCATTTCATAGCCTTTGCACATTATATATAGAGAGCTATAAGACAGCTCTTGAGACTCCCTCTTCCATGGGTTCTCTAAAAAATAATGGTTTATAGAAGTGTGACACTTTTTGTACACACATTTTTGGTGACCACAATGGAAGCTAGAACCAAGTTTCTAGCTCTATTTTCTTGCTTGCATTTTGATTACATTATCATTTCTAGTTTTTTACAGAAACTTCTTGGATCTAATCAAGTGGTTTTGCAAATTTCTTACTTTGGTTTTAAGGCTAACCTTTGTGCAGATTTGTTTGAAGGCCAAAACCCTAGTTTTGAAAGATTTGAGCATATCTTCCAAACCACTTTGAGTTTGGATCTAAATTTTTTTTTTCAAGTTGGAGATGCATCACACATGTCTTGGTCCAATTTGAAATTTTTTTTGAATTGATTATTGTCCATTGTGATTTTTTCTTTTTTTTCATAAAAAATTGTTTTTGGTTGCAAACCAACAATTTTTTTGGAAAAATATACATTTTTAGAAATTTCTTTTAATTCTACATGGTGTCCATTCTTTGTCTTTTAAATTTAGAGGTCATATTAGGGCCCAAAAACTCAATTTGATAAATCTGGTTTGATTTGACAAAATGGGTCCATAGGGCACAAATGAAGAGATATTTCTAAATTTCTTGCATTTTTGGAAAGATCCCTAGTTTTTGGTAGGGGTTTATTCTTTGAAATTCTATTTTTAGATCTGAAATCATAGCAAACAACTCCAATATTGTTGACTAGGTCAAAAGCAAAGAGTAAAATTGAGAGCATTTGTGATTAGCTTGCACTTTCTTTGCATACACTTGGTTGGAAGATAACTTGGATTTTTGAGGCAACTAACCACTTTGTGTTGCAGGTCTTACTTGGTTATTATGCTCTAACCTTGGTTGTTTTGCAGGGAGTTTCTCATTTCACTGCTAAAAAGAACGCATGTCAAAGCTTCAAATGCGTAAGGGCTACTAACACTTGTTTGCAGGGCTAACCAAAGCATAAAAACCAAACAAAAAATTTTGTGTTCTTTTCTTTCATTTTTAAGTGTGACATTATACTAGTTATTTATTTTATCAGGCACTTAAGATCTTTTCATTAGAGTCTTTTGGTGGTAGGAAAGTATGTCCTTCATCCTTGTAGTGAATCAGAAATCTTGACCCACCTCTAGATTCTGAAAGAAAGAGGGTTAATTGAATATTGTTTGACATGTTTTGGAGAGGCCTTTGAGATAACAGAGTATTCTCTTCACCCTAGTGGTGAATAAAAAATCTTGACTTTCAAAGGTTGGTTCGCTTCTTGTTTAGTCTAGAATCCTTAAGAGGGCCTGCTCTTGGAAAACCTATGAGGAATGACCCAAGTGGGGACAAGCTAATACCTAGCTATTTTGACTAATCTTAAGGCTATTGAGGACACAAAACCTTGGTAGACATAGCACTTGTCCTACCTAGTGTGATTTCTTGTGGGATTGCAACAATGAGGAGATCACTAGGGAGGAATACTTAAGGTACTCGTGATCGCGAGACCAATTACTCATTGCAAGGTGAGGTGTCCTGTATCAAGAGAAAGAGGAGTGATATGAATGGAAATCTTTTCTAAACACCCTAGGTTAGTAACTACTTTATTTTTCTGCTCAACTTCTTGGTGCAAGGATCGATCCTAGTGGATTACTCGGATCACCCCAAGATTTCACACTCACCATCTGTGTTCCCTGGTTGTGCTTATGGAACTTCCATGACAAAGCCAATATCTCTTGTGGGTAACCACTTGGTGTGAGGTGAAGGAGCATCAAGCATGGGCCAAGTTGTTGAGTAATGAACCATGACTTCTAGGTAGATATTGCTTGATGTGTTCTCGAATATGCTATACCTATGGAAATCTTTTGAACATACACATAATGATAGTTCTAGGGATTTCTTTTGAGACTTCACATATGCTTGTATCATGCAAGGTTGTTTTGTCCCTTTCTTGATTTTTTGAAGACTACTCCATGTGTCACTATCTTTCTTGGAAAGAAATTTCCTTTGAACATCAAACTTGCTATGCTATCAACTATTGTCAAACTTTGTCAACCAAGTCAAAACATCAAGTGCAAACATTTTCATGTGTTGCTTACTAAGGAGAGTTTCATAAGTTGGCTTTGATTTTTTATGTCTCTAGTGCTTAAACATGCTTAAAGTGGCTCTTTGGGCTTAGTGCTCTTGGTCTTTATATCTTCATGGTCTATGTCCACTTGCTAGTTATCTTTTTGCTGAAACGGTTACCTTAATTTCTTGACTACACTCTTGGGTTGGGAAATTTGTTCACTTGTCACCCCACTTGCTCTATCTATTTGGCTATTTGGCTTCTTGCCTAGCTCTTGATTTGAGTCACTAGTGTTGTAAATTGCTTGGACGCTTTTCTTGACAAGTCACTTTACTCTATCTTTACTATATTGGCAAGTGAATACTCCACCTCTCTAGTTTGGACATCAAGTTATCTTGTGTCATCTTCTTAACTTTCTCTAGTCTCTTTCATGCTTGATTATCTATCTACCCCTATGTTATTCAAACCTTGTGCTACCAAACCTCAACCAAATCTAGATGATCATGATATTCTCTATGCCACTAAAGAGTTTCAAGATATATATACTCAATACAAAGAACTAGAAGAGACAAATGATCTTTCTTACCTTCATCTCTCTAAGCACATGACAGAAATTAAATCTAAACTTGAGAAAAGGTTAGAGGAGAAGACTGCATCATTACATGAATCTTTCTTAAGATCTTTATATGCATGTGAGTCACCTTCTTTAAGGTCATCCTCTTCTTCTAGGTCTACATGCTCTACTTCAAGATACCAATTGTCTTCATCTACTGGATCTAAAGACCTCTTTAGAGAACAAGCAAGTGATACCTACTTTGAGCCTATGCCAAGCTTTCATGAAAAATCTATCTTTGACCAAGAAAATGAGGAAGACATGGATGCATGCTATTCACTTGACAAACAACAAGAAGATTCTAGACATACTTTTGAGAGGGATTTTACTCCCTTGGAATATTCTTATGATGAAACTTTGCGAACTCTTCTTGTCACCAAGCTCATCACATTGCCTAATTCTAGCTCATATGAAAATCCATTCTTGGATACCTATTGTGCCTATCATCAAGATAATGAGCATAGTACTTTAGATTGCATTGAGTTGAAACATTAAATCCAAGATCTTATTGATGATGGGATTGTTAATGACTCTAATGAATCATGTGGTGAGGATACTTCTCTAAAGAGAGATCATATTAATGAACCTATGTCTAGTGATAGTCTCCTTGATGCCTCTGCTTCTTCCAACACTCATGCACCTCCCAACACTTCAAAGCTTTCCAACATGCCTCCATCAAAAAAAGAACCTAATGCTTTCCACATTGACTATGTGTACCCTCAAGGGCTACCTCTAAAAGAAACTCAAGCTAATCTTCACTTGGTTGCAAACCTTTTCCATGCTACTAATCCTAAATGTCCTCAACCTTCATGCACTTCTATGCCTACTCCAAGCACTACTCCACTCCCTCTTCATTCTCCCTTGTCCTTAGAAGTGGCTCCATGTCAAGAGGACTCTCAAAAAGAAAAAGCTATATATGTCAAGAAAGATCAAGATCAAGAACCCTTTCATCTCTTTCAAGATTTTTCCCCTCCATATCCTCTATCTTATCCACCTCCTAAATATGATGAAGACACCACTTCAACTATTTCCCTTGAGCTTACTAAAAATTATGAGAAAAGTTCTCTTCCTATGCTATCCAAAGCTACTTGTCAAGATCAAAGTGTCCCCTCATGTTCTACTTCTCCATATCCACTCCAAAATTGTGATCAAGCTTCAAGTTCTCCTATTAAAAATGTTATTCTTATCAAAGCTACTCATGAGTCTATTAATGGCTTTGACCATGTTTTTCACTCTAAAGATGTTGATATCCCTTTCCACTATCCATTTGCATCTTCTAAGTCTATCCTTGGTCCTTATCCATAAAAGCTAAAACCTTCAAACCTTCCATATATATTGGGACCTTATGTTCCTTCATCTCCTACATTTTCCATTCCTAGCTCTCCCATCATACCTCAAGATCAACAAAGACACTCATCCTTGATGAATTTTCACCCATCTATCCATCTAAATCAGTCATGTCAGCCTTATTCATTCACAAATCCTAATTCTTTTGGAAGCAATTTGGATGTTCAACATAAGAAATATAAGAATCCATTGAAAAATGAAGATCACTATGTCCCATCTAAACAACATGTGAATTGTGATATTGCTATCAGGATTTAACTATGTGATTTTGAGTCAAACTCATTGACCCATGTTTATATTGGGACCTTATGTTCCTTTATCTCCTACATTTTCCATTCCTAGCTCTCCCATCATACCTTAAGATCAACAAAGACACTCATCCTTGATGAATTTTCACCCATCTATCCATCTAAACCAGTCATATCAGCCTTATTCATTCACAAATCCTAATTCTTTTGGAAGCAATTTGGATGTTCAACATAAGAAATATAAGAATCCATTAAAAAATGAAGATCACTATGTCCCATCTAAACAAAATGTAAATTGTGATATTGCTATCAGGATTTAACTATGTGATTTTGAGTCAAACTCATTGACCCATGTTTCATGAGTAGCGATTCAACATGAATCCATCTCTCATGAGAATAAATGGAACACTTAGCACTCATTGGATCTAGGTGATGCTCACAAGGGTGAAGCACCGGGACTTCCTGGGAGGTCACCCATCCCAATACCACTCCAGCTTGAGCATGCTTAACTACAGAGTTTCCTCCATGGTTAAACCCAAATCTTGCAACCCCATTTGAAAAACCTTCACCAAGTGTTGTGCCTTATGAACCATTCATTAGAAAGCCCCTTAAGCTCATCAATTGATAAATAGGAGATAATTTCCACAGCAAGTCAAATTATGATATTGCTATCAGGATTTAACTGTGTGATTTTGAGTCAAACTCATTGACCCATGTTTCATGGGTAGTGATTCAACATGAATCCATCTCTCATGAAAATAAATGGAACACTTAGAACTCATTGGATCTAGGTGATGCTCACAGGGGTGAAGCATTGAGACTTCCTGGGAGGTCACCCATCCTAGTACTACTCCATGGTTTCTACTTAACTACGGAGCTTCCTCCATGGTTAAACCCAAAGCTTGCAAGAGAAATACTAAGAAGAAAAATGTGAAAAAGAGACCACAAAGGTCCACTACTAAGAGAGCTAAATCAAAGCAAATATGGGTTCCTAAATCCATCATTGAAGAAATACACTCTCAAGCATCCAAAAATAAAAATAAAAATCTAAAGCTATATGGATTCCCAAGTCTCTCTTCAAAGACTTGAACATCGAAAAGAAATCAAAGTTGGCATTCAATCTTCCAAAGGCCTCCACTCCATCTTCTTCCAAACATCTTCCTAAGAAGCTTCCAAAGCCTTCCACTCCATCTTCTTCCAAAATTGCTCTGCTACCTCATACATCTAAACCTCAAGCTATTTCCTCCATGATTCCTACATCATTCCAACACCCTTCAAGTTGTGTGTCGATGTTGATCTTGCCCAATATTTCACCTACCCTCATGAAATCCTCTAGAACTTATGCTTACTTGCTATCCATGCTCATTCAGTTCTTCCAAGACATGAACTCTTATCCTCCATATACTCTTCCTACTATTATCTCCCTTCCATCACCTTATCAACATCTTTGAGCATACCTTTCTATAGTCTTGGCTTATCACGACTTATTCTTCCTATAGGAGCATTATCGAAATCGACAAAGCTTGAGCTCTTTCTAAAAATTCAAACAAAAAAAAAACAAAAAAGTGCCTTGTTGAAAACCACTTCTTGTGGCACCTAGGATAAGTACCATGATGAAAACTTGGCAAATAGGCATCATGTGTAATTCTTCCATCATCCATCTATCCCCTTTTCTCCCTTTTTGATCTTGACAATGTTGAGCTATCCTTGTGTATTCGCTATCCTATCCATCATCTTCCCTATTGTGCTTGCTCATTCATTCATAGCCTTTATCTCTAGCTTCATTCTTTTTGCTCTATCTCATTGCTATCCTATCTAGTTGACCCCTTGGTCTTGATCACAATAAATAAAACATGGTTCTCATAGGCATCTTGACATGCCTACTCCTTTTCGACTATATTACTTTCATACTATTGGCTTCTATTTCGTATCTTGCATGTTATCTCACTTATTAGCTTCCATTTCTTATCCTACATGTTATCTTGATTATTGCTTCAATTGTTTATCCAAAACATGCTTCATATGGTCATTTCACCACTTTCCCTAGCTTGGGTACTCTTGAGGAGTCAATCCTTGAGGATCACTTTCACTCACTTCATATTCCTTGCCTATCCATCTTTGCTTATCCACCAGCTCCTTACTCCATCATGTCCTACACCTTTCTAGACATTGGAACAAAATGATGTGATCTTTCTTGAGAACTAGTGATCTCTAAATCATTCTAAAAAATCCAAAAAATTATATATGATGCTGAAAAAAATCCTAAAAATCAAAAAAAGTCTTGAAAAATGATCATCCTAGTGAAAACCTAGCAATAGGCGCTTTGATGCATCATCAAAAAAAAAAATTTAAAATTAAAAAATACAAAAAAAATGAAACAAGTCCTGAAAAAATCTGCCAAGTGGTGAAAACCTAGAAATGGGCACTACTTGAGACCCTTGCACCTATGTCTAGCAGTCTCAACCACCCATCTCGCTACACATTTCCTAGCTTCGATTTGTTTCTTGTTCTCCTCTTGGGGGAATAACTACTTAGCCTATTTGAGGTTTCCTTGTGCATTAGGGTTTCTTTGGCAACTCACAAAATAGTGTTTCTCAACACCACCCCTCCCCTTTGACATCAAGTGTTTCTCAACACTTTTCAGATAGTTTACCTATAGTCTCTGGTGTCGTGATATGTCTCATTATCAGATTCAAGTCTTGAAGAAATGGCCAGGTGACTTAGACACACACACGTAAACACTTATCTTTATCTACTTTGTGTGTTGTCTATGACGATTTCTTTTGTTATATCCTCCCTCCCTAATAGTCTTTCAAGGATGTCATCTATTAGAAGACCGAGGGCATGGGGCATGTTTTCTTGATTTTTTCTTGTGGGTATACTTTGTTATCTGAGGTGTTTTTGAGCATTCAGGCTTATCCTATTTGACACTTTAACTTACAAATGTATCATCCTTGATTGTTTTTGCAAGACCACACTCGGGGGATATCTTGGTGCTTATGCCTTGATAAAAGTGTAATCTTGCTATACTAAACTTAGGGAATCTAATCAGGTAGTCATCTTGACTTATATGTCTCTGATGCTTAGATTAGATTTCCACATACCTATCCGATATTGATCATATTCATATCCTCATAGTTATACTAGTTATACTAGTTATATTCATATCCTCATAGTTATACTAGTTATACTAGTTATATTCATATCCTCATAGTCTAAATATTACATGTTTCTTGCTAGTAAACCACTTTGCATATTAGCTTGCATTATAGGTTCATATTCTCTAGTCTAGTCTTGCATTCCTGCATATAGGGAGAGCTCTCTCTTCATTCTTTTTTATGGACATATCAACTAACTACTTTCATATCTTTCTTGCTTTCTTCTTTATCATGTATTTTCACCTTCTTGGTCTTCCGCTTCATCTCTTTGCTATCATATCATCACATCTATATAAAATTTTGACCTCTTACATAATTTTGACATCTTAGATCCATTTTCGGGATTGAAATTAAAATTTGAGTTCATCTTGATAGTCAAAATCACATTTTAAAATTCTACCTTCTTCTAAGTAGTTAGTTGACCCTTTTAGGTCTAATCTTTGAATCATCGTTGGGGCATCTTCATGTCTTCATCATTTTCATGCTTGATATCTACTCAAATTCATCCTTTCATGTCCAAAGTCATCTTTCTACTCTATTTGACCTAATTCTTATATTGTATCCTTCGTGGTCCACTTTGGTCAAACTAGGGCATTATATCATTCCTTAATAGTCACTATTTGGTTCTAATCATCTATCTATCATATTGGACATTGTTATATCTTGATTTTCTCACATCTTACTCATTTCTATATTCCCCTTACCTCATTTTGATTTTGATCCTGAGGGAGCAGAAATACTCTATCATTGCTTGCTACAAGTATCTATTTCCTAGGAGCATATGTTTGATCTTTTCATTTGCTCTTGATCTATTTGCTTTGCTAGGTGTTAACATTCTTCTTAAATTTTGACATCATTATTTTCCTAGTGTTCAGTACTACCGCTATCAAGCTGTACATTTAGAACTTGTTATCTCTTTCTGCATTTCGTTCTTTGGAATTAGATAGCTATATCTATTGCTACCTACTTGGCTTATGTTTTCTTTGATTTAATGTGTTCCCATATCGACCACACATTAGTCAAAGAGGGACAAATGTAATCACCTAAAAATGGTCATCTAGACTACTAGCCCCCTTCTCAGCATTTTGGCTAGTTTGATTAATCATTTGGCTAAACCAAATTGCTAATAATCAATTAATTTGATTATAACCTATAGTTTGAATATGCTATCCTAAGTTCATTATTTGATTAAAAGAACATGTCCCTTTTTAATTAAAAAAAGACCCCATTCTTCTAACCCCTTTAAAGTGCACACATAAAGCCCTTTTTCTAATTTTCAAATTAAAAGAAAGGACTTTTGACTTTTGTCTTATATGGGAAGTCAACTTATATTATATTGGTTGACTTGTGTGTGCACATGGATCACTCCTCTTTTCAAACTCCATCATTGATCATCGATCATCTTGACCTTGATCTCTATCATTCATACGACTTTAAAAGAGAGAGCTCTCTCCCTCTCAAAGGGTCCACACTCTTGAGTATTGTTATGCTGCAGATTTACTATTCGAATTCTTGAGAGCTCTTTCTAGAGAACTTCTATTTCTTGTCTACATTTCTCTCATCCATGGTATCTTAGCATATAAAATTTTATCATAGTTTCATGTTAATATAGTTTCTTTACAATATTTTAAGTCACATAGCATAATAGTGGGATTTATAACACTTACATATTGCTTAGAATAGTTGCATTTTGCATTCTCATTCTAGTTTTCTTAGCTTCATCTTGCATTGCATCATTGAGGAACTCCTTGTGGATATTTTTGTTCTTGCATTTCATCTTTGGAACCTCCCATTGCATGGTTTACTAGCAAGAAGAGTATTCGTAAGGCTCATCTGAGAGCTCTTGTATTTGAAACACACTCTCTTGCACTCCATGGATAGGGAGCTCTAAGTTGGCATCCAAGCATTATGAGCTCATGGAATCCCTTGGATAGAAGGGTTTAGAGTGTTACACTTTCTTAGTGTACAATTTATACCTAGAAATGTCATCTCTATATGGATGACCGATCTTGTTTAAATTGTTAATTAAAACCTTTAGTGATTTATTAAATTTGGATTCATTTGCATTTGTCACTAGACCAGTATTATGTCTGGGCATTTAGATATATGCATTGGTTGTGGAAATTATTCAGAAATATTGTGATTTAATGTTTTAAGGGTATTTTGGGTTTTGATCTTGTTATTTCAATTACTGACAACTTTTTCATAGTTGAATTCCATGTAATTGGAATTACTCGATTTGGTCTGGGTTAAAAAGGGATTTACTTTAGTGAGCCAATTATTTCCCTACTATAATATTCCACTTTTAAAGTGAATATATATCCCAAAAAAGTGAGTAATTTCTCACTTCTCATTTTTGTATTGGAAATTTGAGAGCAAAATCCCAAATCCTCTTCAAGAGGTATTGTTGTTTTACTCATTGCAGAAGCTATGGGCGTGGGATAGTTGTGAGATTGATCTCGTTGGATATAGCTCAGGGAGACCTTGGTTTGCTGATATTTTTGGTGACTTTCGCGAAGCAATTATTTTATCACGGGCATTCTTGTTTTGTCCCTTTTGGCTATGAGGTAGGCCTCTTCCATTTTTGTGTTTTTTCTTTGTTTCTGAGTCTATTTCTAGTACCAATATGTTAGGAGGTAGAGATATAGTGTTCCCCTCTATTTCTATATGTTGGCTCTACCCGATTGAGCAAGTATGAGCATTTGTTGCTTTTTGGTGTGGGGTTTTGGGGTTTTGGACTGTTATGCTGATTATTTTTGCATATGGACTCTAAACCCAAATTTTATTTGATATTTGGGGTTTTTATCCACAATAGGAAAAAGGGTTTTAATTTTGTTGATTTTTATCAACGTTAGTTTTTGGGCATTTTTTACTTCCCCTCAATTTACACGTCACCCAATTTTCTTGGGTGTTTCTTGGCACTGATGTTAGTCGTGGACTCAGATGATCCATGAGGAATTCAATCTAACAATAAATGTTTCTTTTTGAATTGGTATTTGTGTCAAATCCATAGTCCTGACTATGTACTCGATTAAGTGATTTGATACTTGTTATTTTTATTATTTCTCATCCAACCCATGTTGTTTATGATCTTCGTGTAGTTTGTGTGCCCACACACGATCACATGAGTGTGCACTTGTTGGGTTCTTGTGAGACCCGAACTCCCAATTTTTTTTGGTTGAGTTATGTTCATTGGAATTGGATTAGGAAACTACAATCCCTATGGGCACTCATCGTGTGATGAGCATACGTACGTAGGGTAGACTAGTGGAGGGACTTCTCTAATAACCTCGGGTCATGTTCCCAACAAGGTTGACATGAAGAAGTTTATAATAAGTGATAACTAAAGGAATTCATGGATAATAAAACTAAGATAAGAAAACGTGACATACCTATACAGTTCATCCAAGGGTATGTACCCGTTCGGTTCATCTGAGGGCCAAGTGTCTACATAGTTCATCCAAGGACACAGTGTGATGGCCTCCCAAGAGAGTCACGAGGGAGATTTTTCATATGATACTTATCTTGGGAGTCCCAAGCAATCCAATCTCCACTGTAGTCCCTATATAGTAGACCCATAGAGTGTCTGACCAGGACTAGTTATATTGCATTGTCTCATAATCTTGGTTTCATTTCTTTGCACTGATTGGTTTGAGTGTTAGCCATGGATGAATATATTGTGTGTTTGTGATCATATCACTATCTCCATTAACATGGTGAGAGTGGGCCTATGGGTTCCACATGGTTGGGAGGCATAGCTACCTATACCACTGCTGGAGATCGGCGTACAGAGTTGACCTTACTCCATGTTCAGTTCCAAAGCTAGATGTTCACATGGTTCTACATACAATTTTAGAGTATGTTTACTTGTGATTATGCTATTCTTTTTATTGAGATAGTTGATTCATGCTCATGTATGTTCACTACGATGTTACTTTCCACCTAATTACATTAGATGTTATGGATTATATGCTATGGACTAGATGTTAGAATTATTCGAGCTTCTTTATGCTTTTGAGTGTTTACTCATTGACTAAATTAGTTTCGGTACTCCTTGGTGTGGAGGTTCTTACTCTATTTTCCTTCTAGACTGATTGTCAAGCTTTCCTTTGCAAACTTGGCTGACATAGGTTCAACATTGGGTGATATTGGAAAAGCATCACACAACTATAGAAAGTTTATTGTGTGATACTTTCCAATATCTCACGGTAGTAGCTAAGTGTATTGTGTGATATTGGTAAAGTATCACACGATAATAGGAAATTATATTAGGTGATACTAGAAAGTATAACATGATAGTTATAAGAAGTATCACATTATACTGGAAAAGTATCACCTAGTGGCAGTGAGCAGTATCATACCATACTAGAAAGTATCACATGGTTTTTGTGCAAAAACCATCTCAAGCAAATAGCAAGTATTTTCAGACTTGTCGAACATGTTTCGAAGGGTATTTTTGATACCCTATGGGGTTGTGCCCCTTCCTAGGTCTTGACAATTTGAAGATTATGTATTTCTTGTTTGTTTAACTTTCTTAGTTAGTTAATAAATGTGTAGGTAGGTAGTGACGCTTGGAGATTGTTGGTTGGTTGGATTGTTTGGTTAAGACTACCATTATGATCTTTTGATCAATTGCATGTTGATGTTGTTAGGATCCATGCTTGTTATGTTTAAATAAAATGTATTAGCTTTTATTTATCTTTGTTCCAAGGATCTCTGGGTGGGGTATTACATCTGGTATCAGAGCCCATGTTGCAACATTGGGATCTCTGTGTTATGCTCCCATGATGAAATCATTTTGGTTACACATAATGGTATCTTATTTTGGCTTATGATATAATGCTTATGTTTGTTGTGTATGACTTTGACTCTTATCTTTTTGCCCCCTTAGAGATTCCTCCTACAGGTAGACCTGGTGGTCAGAGGAATAACTAACCAAATAGTGATGAAGAAGAACACCATGAGGAGGATTGTTAAGATGATAGGGGAGGATAGGGTAATAACAATCAAGTTGTTATTGAGGCACTGGTGCCTTTTTTACAGAATCTTATAGCTCAGTTGGAACATTGAGTTGAGGAAAATTGGCATGACCATGGCTTGGAAGAGGAATCTCACCACGGAGACTCCCACATGTCAGGACATAGAGGTGGAGAAGAATGTGGGCATGAACATGAGCGTTCTTCTACACCACCTGGTGATGGAGATTACCATAGGAGAGGTCGTGGTCAGGATGACAAAGATTCCATCCTAATAGACATGATGAGAAACTTTTAGAGGTCTAAACCACCATTGTTTGATGGTCTGGGAGGTGGTCTCAAGGCCGAGACATGGTTACTAGATATGGGGCATTGCTTTTCCTTACATCCTTATGAAAGAAACTTGAAAGCCCATTGTGTTGTTACACAACTGAGAGACCATGGATCTATATGATGGGATATGGAGAGTGAGAAGCTCAAGATCAATATAATGGATCTCACCTAGGAGATCTTTGAGGAGAGGTTTAGAGAGAAATTTATATCTCCATGGTACCAAGATGCCTGTGTTGATGAGTTCCATGAACTCAAACAGGGGACATGTCATTGGATTAGTATGAGAGGTGGTTCTTTGGGCTGAGACAGTACTCAAGTTACCATTATGATGAGGCACTCCTCACACAATATTTTGTTAGGGGTATTAAAGAATCTATCATTGGGGATGTCCATCTTCACCAACCTAGGACACTTGCATTCGTCGTGGAGAAGGAAAGACTTGCTAAGAGCAATGTGGCTAGGGGGTTTAGTGTTAGATTAGGCTCTGAGAGCCATAGTACACAATTCTCAGGACAGAGTGTACCAACCCCTTATAAGACATGGGTCACATGGTAGGGTCAAGCCCAGTCAACACCCTCAAAAGGTGGTCATAGTCATCAGGATCGATGAAGACAACATTATCGGCATAAGGGTGGACAAAGTTCAGGTACCATAGGAGGAAAGGGACATGACCAAAGTCAAGGTCAGCAATCCTAGTAGAGCCATCCATCTTAGGGTAATTAGTGGGACTCTAGCAGAGCAATTGCACCATATTCTAGAGCTTCTCAGGGTGGACATGGATCCGGTTCCAGTTTTAGAGGAGCATGTTTTTCATGTAGTCATCTCACCCATAGACTAATGGAGTTTCCTCTAAAGACATATTCAAGACCTAGCAAAGGTGCAACCATGTTTGAGCCTACCATAGGTGATGTAGGTAGATCTCATAGATTTTTGCAGTGGTTGAAAATCATCAAGTTGAGCACCAGGCTACTATAGTCAAGGCTATTGTACGTTGCATGGTAATTCTTCTATAGTATTAATTGATTTAAGTGCTTTGGATTATTTTATTTCACCATCCCTTGTTCAGCAATGTGGGCTAGTGGTTGCATGACAGGTTGATAAGTGGTAGGTTGAGTTAGCCATAAGTTCCAAGGTGACTATGGATTCCATAGTCAGTGGTTGTATGTTGGACATGCGTGCCTTCACTTCCATAGTTGATCTTCAAATCCTACCCTTTGAATCTTGAGACATTATGTTGGGTATGGATCGGTTAGTCACCCATCAAGAAAATATAGATTACTGACGTAAGTTGGTACGGTGTGTGGATTACATAGGTAGGTAGGTGGAACTTGTAAGGGTCCAGAGGCTAGTCTCACTTTGGATGATCTTAGCTAACCAATTGAAGTAGAGTGTGCGACATGGATGATAGATGTTTGAAGTCTCTGTTAGTGTCCTTGAGGATGCTAAGAGATATGAGGTGACATAACATTGGATGATCATCCACTCCTTCATGAGTATGTAGACATATTCCCTAATGAGATACTAGGTATTCCATCAGAATGCAATATTGATTTTTGTATTGATCTCATTCTAGGAGCGGAGCCTATTTCAGGAGCTCCTTATTGTATGACTACTCAGGAATTGAGTGAGCTCAAATTGTAGTTCGAGGAATTGTTCACCAAGGGCCATATTCATCCTAGTGTATCCCCATGGGGTGCACCAGTCATCTTTGTGAATAAGAAAGATGGATCATTACATCTATGCATTAATTACCAACAATCGAATAAGGTGACAGTGAAGAACCAGTACCCATTACCAAGGATTGATGACTTGTTTGATTAGATGAAGTGAGAAAGAGTGTTCTCAAAGATTGATCTTAAGTTGGGATACCATTAGCTTCAGATTCATGATGTTGACATTCATTGGATAGCTTTGCGTATACGATATGGGCATTATGAGTTTACAGTTGTACCCTTTGGGTTAACTAATGCACCATTAGTATTTATGAGTTTGATGAATGGAGTATTTTGCACATACCTCAATTGGTGTGTCCTTGTTTTCTTAGATGACATATTGATATACTCAAAGATTGTTGAAGAGTGTGACATCCATTTACACTAGGTGTTGCAGTGCTTACGAGATTATCAATTGTATGGCAACCTGGGTAAATGTGGATTCTTCCAGTCTAAGGTAGAGCATTTGGGACATATCATCACAGGTGATGGCATCATTGTGGATCCAGAGAAAATTAGAGTTGTCATGGATTGGTCAACACCCACTAGCATTTTTGAGGTTCCTAGTTTCATGGGATTGGCAGGTTACTACCATCAATTCATGAAGTACTTCTCACACATGGCTCATCCTATCACTTCTCTTTAGTGGAAGGGGAAGAAGTATGTTTGGTCAAATCAATGTGAGTCAGCATTTGAGGCTATAAAGGAGCGATTTACCAGTGCACCAATCCTTGTTATGCCTAATCCTATAGGTGATTTTATGGTTTGCACAGATGTGTCATTGGAGGGTGTGGGTGCAGTGTTGATGCAGGATGGTTGTGTGATTGCATATGAGTCTATAAAACTCAAAGACCATGAGATTAACTACCCAACTCAGTATCTGGAGCTAGCAGTAGTTGTACATGTGCTTGTGCACTAGAGACATTTCCTTTTGGGACACAGGTTTGAGCTACATAGTGATCATCATAGCTTGTAGTATATCTTTACTCAACCAAACCTAAAGGTATGACAACAAAATTGGATGGATTTTTTGTATGAATATGATTTTGATGTTCACTACATCAAAGGGAAAGAGAATGTCATCACGGATAGCTTGAGTAGGAGATGACATGAGATATCAATTTTGTCATTGGGAGTGGATTTATGGGGCCATATCTTGGAGGTCTTACCTAGTGACACATAGTATCAAGAGCTGAGGTCAGAGATTATGGACATACCCTTGAGGGGACATTTTTAGGTTATTCCATGGAGTCTAGTGGACTGTTGTGATACTTGGGGTGCATTTATGTGCCAGTGTTTGGTGATATCATACCTTGGTTTTGTTAGAAGTACATCATGCACTATATTTCGCACATCAAAGCATCAAGAAAATGCACAATGACCTTAAATAGCTATAATTTTGGATAGGAATGAGGCATGATGTTTCTAATTTTTTTGCTCAATGTCTTGAGTGCCAAAGAGTGAAGGCAGAGCATCAGCATCTACCAGGGCTTTTGCAGTCGCATACCATTACAGGGTGGAAGTGGGATACTATATCCATCAATTTTATCATAGGGTTCCCTATGTCATCATGACGACATGATTTTATCATGGTGATAGTAGACAAGTTGTCCAAGGTAGCACATTTTTTTCCCATGAGAACATCCTACACAACTTCTTTTATAGCATAGGTTTTCTTGGAAGACATTGTTTGATTGCATGGAATCCCTCATTGAATTATATCGGATAGAGATCCAATGTTTATGTCATCACAGTGGACATCTCTCTAGCATGCCTTAGGCGAGTAGCTCAATTTTTGTTCAGCATACCACCCAGAGACCGATGGTTAGACAAAGAGAGTGAACCAAGTTCTAGAAGACATGCTTCACATGTATGTGATGGACAGGTAGGTGAAATGGCAGGACTATTCATACCTTGTTGATTTTTCCTATAATAGTGGGTACCATAGCTCTCTTGGCATGTCACCTTTCCAAGCCTTTTACAATAGACCATGGTGTACCCCTTTGAGTTGGGATCATTTAGAGGATTGAATAGTTTTAGGTCCAGAGATGCTTCAGGACATTGAGCAATAGGTTGTTCATATTAGAGAGCATTTTGTTACTCTTGATCGGGATAGGGAAAAGAAGTGTGAAAATACCCATAGGTTGGATCGCCACTTTTTAGTTGGTGACAAGGTGTTTTTTAGAGTGTGTCCATGGAAGAGCCCCATTCATTATGGGAAAATCTCTAAGTTGGCACCATGTTTTGTTGGACCATTTGAGATCCTTGAGAGGATCAATCTTGTTGCTTATCGACTAATGTTGCCACCTATCCTATCGTGCATCCATGATGTTTTCCATGTTTATGGTTTGAGGCAATATATTCCTGATGTGACCCGCATACTTGACTCATATGCTTTGCAGGTGAAGGATGAGCAACTTTCTTTAGATCTCATTCGTATCCTTTAGCATCGAAGGCTAATCCTTAGAGATCAGGATCTAGAGAGGTAAGGGTCCAATGGGACCTAAAAGATGAGATTCCTGCTACTTGGGTGGATGCTGCATAGTTGAGAGATTTGTACCCTTATCTTTTTGCAAGATTTTGAGAGTAAGCCTATGCCTAGTGGGGGAGGATGTAGTGCATCTTGTGTTTGCATTTTGTACCTTGTTATATTTTGGATTCGAGATATATTTTGATACTTATGTTGGATGATATTCGAGATGACCTGATGGTCAAATACCATATTTTGATTGCCAATATTATAGATGATAGATACTATGTTTTTCAGTTTGATCATGTTTGCATGATGATGCTCAATGATGTGACTTGATGCTTTATTATGATATCTAGTTATTTTGGATTCAGACATATACTTTTTTTATGATTATATGGTGGACTCATTGGATTTTGGATACTATGATTCGATGCTAGGTATATTTACTTCATTCTTGCTTTAAGATGTTTTATGATGCAGTGAGTAATGTAAATAGATTATTTTATTGTAATTAAATAGATGGTTAATTGCGTGATTTAATGCATTTATTGCTTCAGCTATATGATTATATGCAATATCACTTGATCGCATTGTTTAATGTGCAAGATTTATATCCCCAGCAGTGGCACATGGAGTTAGTGATTCAACTGTTTATACCTAGAAATGTCATCCCTGTATGGCTAGCCTATCTTGTTTAAATTGTTAATTAAACCCTTCGGTGATTTAATAAATCTAGATTCATTTGCATTTGTGACCTTTTGAATTATAGTGGAGAAGATCTAATGAAAATAAGACATCTTGGGGAACAATTTGTCAAAGAAATCTTAGAATTCTACTATTATGTATGTGCATTTAGATATCTATATTGGTCACATAAATTATTCAAGAATATTGTGATTTAATGTTTTAAGGGTATTTTGGGTTTTGATCTTGTTATTTTAATTATTGACAACTTTGTCGTAGTTGAATTCTATTTAATTGGAATTACCCGATTTGGTCTAGGTTAAAGAGGGATTTATTTTAGTGAGCCAATTATTTTCCTATTTTAATATTTCACTTTTAAAGTGAAGACATATCCCAAAAAGTGAGTAATTCCTCACTTGTCACTTTCATATTGGAAATTTGAGAGCAATATCCCAAATCCTTTTCAGGAGGTATTGTCGTTTTACTTGTTACAGGAGTTGTGGGCATGGGATCATCACGAGATTGATCTCGTTGGATCTAGCTCAAGGAGACCTTGGTTTGCCAAGATTTTTTTGAGGTGTTCGCATGCATTCTTGTTTTTCACCTTTTGGCTACAAGGTAGGTGTAAAGTTTCTTACCAAATTTCAATATAAGGTTGACTAATGCACAACTTTGATTGCAAATTTGAACACTGATGTCAATGAATTTGATTTTCTCCAGAATCTGTATATGTTAGTACAAAAATAATGAAGATAAAAAAGATGTTCTTGAACTTGAGATACCAACAATCCTTTGATATGCTTGCATTAATTGATTTTGATGCCTTGCAATATTGGGCAGATTGAATATATATAAAACAAGGAGGGGTGTGAGAGTGAATGGGCATGTCTTTGAATAGAGACATGACCATTCATTGTCACACCTATTTAGTGTTTGTTATCATACATGTTCAGGGTTAGTTAGACTTAACACAAGTCTAATCATATATTACTGATCATAAGGAATCGATTCATATGCAGCTTGATAATGATATTCATTCAGATCGATTATGATCTTAAATCAAAGGGATCAAATAATGTTATGATCATGACAGAGATATGACCTCATATTAGATATATATGTTCAATTGATTTCAACTACGAAAATCATTTGCAGAATGACAGTTAAATAGATCATATATATGCATATATAATAGTATGTAAATCATACTGGTATATATACATATGTATATATAGATCTTGATCATAGTCATTGTTAGACTGAAGCTACATGTTTTAATGCTCCCTCTTAGCTAGGGAAGACGAAGTGCATATATATATATATATATATATATATATATATATATATATATATATATATAAGTTCTCCTTATTTGAAAAGTGATATCACCTAGATAGTTATATACTTAAGAAAATCAAGTCTCTTGATATTCTTTCTAGTTATGGTGTTTACACGGATATCAAGTCTCATGATATCTACCATAAGAGATCATGGTATATCCATAGATATTATGCCACATAATACCCACCATGATAAAAATGAACATGATGATCTTCTATAAATATCAAGTCACATGATATCTATCAACATGTCCTTTTAACTATCATGACTTGTCCATAAATACCAAGTCACATGATATTCATCATGATAGTAATCTAATAATTATAAAGTCATCACCTTATAATGTTAGAGTCAAAATTTCATTATAAAATATTGTCACCTTTTAATAATGTACATAGGCTAGGCCCATAAGTCATAGAGTCACACATATGACAAAAGAGTTTACACTTTAAACCTCTTTATTAAAATAATACAAATTTAGAAAGTTGAGACTCAATCTCGTAAACTTACATTTCAACCATACCAAGTTTCTTTCTAAAATGATCAACGTTCACTTTAGGAAGAGCCTTGGTGAGAATGTCAGCTATTTGATCACTTGTATTAATATATTCCAACTAAGTAGCTCTTCTTTCCACAATGTCTCTTACGTAGTGGTAAGGGATTTCTATATGCTTGGATCTATCATGAAATACTAGATTCATAGACAACTTGATACAACTTTGGTTTTCACAGTGAATAGTGGTAGGTTTCAGAGGCTCACAAAATAAACTAGAAAGCAATTTTCAAAGCCACACTGCTTCTCTTGCTCCCATTGTTGCTGCAATATACTCTCCCTCAGTAGAACTCTGAGCAAATGAAGCTTGTTTTCTATAGATTCATGAGATCATAGTTGATCCTAAACGAAAACAACATCCTGATGTTCTCTTCTAGTCTTTTACACTTCCAGCCCAATCAAAATATGTATATCCATGTAACTCCTATTATCTCTAAAAGTTTCACCCTGACTGGATCCTAAAATTTAGTCACTTTGAGTAACATGGAAATAATCCTAGGTAGTGGGTATATCAAGGTTAGGAGTGAATCTTTGAGTTCTAGGTTGGTTCCTCATGATGTTTCAACTATTTACTCTTCAAACATAAACTTAAACTTGGGAGGGAAAAAGATAGAAGGATTACTTGCATGAATGTAAACAAACGTTGAAAAGTAAACTTGAGATGATACACCAAAATGTTAAGATGAGAATATTGTTAGCCTGGCATAGTGAAGATTTTCTAAACAATTAAAGGGAGCACAATATTGAACTCATAAAACTCATACATAAATGCTTCATAGGAAGGATTGAACTTTAAATATAAATGCTAACGGGAATAATGTTACTAGCAATTAACAATTTGAAAAGAAGCACAAAAACACGACCTGTAACGTATATGAATGTTCTAAAAAATACTTGCAAATAAAAATAGGGACACAATTGAGGGATTTAGAATAAATCTCAAAAGTTATATCAAACCAATAGCCTTCACAACAAGATGAACACAATAAGAGCTTCGAAATTGTGCCTATATTTTAGTTTCAAAGGGAGGTCAACAACATCTACTCAAAGTGGTTACAAAGTAATATGCAAAGAAATATTGTGAAGGCCTCCTAAGAGATCACGACAAAAAATACTTTTTTTCACAAAAATAGGAACCCTTTCTCCACATCTTGGAAATCCTTAAATAGAGAAGGATTGCAAAAGCTTTAGATGGGAGGGCATATGTCAAAATCTCACTAGAAGAAACAAATATCCAAATATATTTCTAGAATTTACATTTAAAATATTCTCTACATTTGGGCCGAACTAGGAAAGTGGTTGTAGAGTCGACAGGTAACACTTTCTACAAGGAACTTCAATTAATTATATTTGTTTGCTTCTACCTTAACTAGGTAATATCTTCAACTGCCTCTACCAGCAGAGCCATAACATTCATTTCCTTTTCTGGGTCATTTAGATCATCTAATTTCCTCTAGATCTGTTTCTACTTTACTCCATCTGAAAATCAAATCTCTATATCACTATATAATAATGAGAAATCAATGTTCATCCTTTGCTTTTGTTTCCTCATGTCTAGCTCTGCAATGTAAACCCTACATAGTAATTCCAACCACCTTCATGGAACATTGATGTAATTTATTTAAATTAGCATGCTCCATATATTTTTTTAAATTTCATTGGCCAAGCACCTCCTTTGCAACCTCGCGACCCTATCTTCTTATTGACCCTGTTGACCAGCAAGGCTGCAAAAAACTCTTCAACCTGTCGATCACTCCATCACAGTTGTTAACTACTTCTTTTGAGTAACTACTTCAAAGCACCAACAACCATCTTCTTTGACTATCAGAGGTGCATTGCAAGCTCGTAACAAAAAATATCTACTCTTGGCTTTATCGTGCGATGTCACGCTATTGGTTTCTCCTTTTGTTTGTTATTTCGCAACCCATTTCTACATTTCTTCAATTCTAGTTGTCACCATGTGAAAAGGGATACTTTTAACTATTTCACAACTTTGCTACTACTTTTCTTCATTGACTACTAGAGCTTGTCAAACTACGTCACAACCTCGCAAGTGTCTATCACTTTGATCTACTAACTATTGTGATCGAGCAATGTCATCTTTATGCACTGTTTGCACCTTTGTTGTAGTTATGTCTTAGAATTCTTCATACCTACATTGCAATGATTCTAATCTTAACCTTTCTGCCTCCTCAAGACCACTGAACAAGATGCTCACTTTAATTGTGCAATGTTGTGCTAGCATTTTCTTTTAAGACTTTCTTCATCTCACAACATCGCAACCTCATGCTCTAACTATCTTTGAAGCCATGCGATGTTGTGCTTAATAACCTTACACCACTTCAGGAATTAAGATAATAATAGACAACAAAACCCTGCGAAGGTGTGCTAACCTTTATCCTTAACATTTTCTTTTGTTCGTAAGCTCATGACCTGATTCATAACTACAGTTCTAACCATGTGAAGATGCAATCTAAAACTTTTTGCCACCTTGCAATTGTAACCTTTAGTTAGCAATAACCCTATGCAAAGTTGTGAACCACTGCATATTAACCTTGATCACACCTTCAACATGATTTATCCCTTAGCACTTCCTCAAACTGTGATCATGCAAAAAAGTTAATCTTTAATGATCTTGCAACATTGCCAGTTATCTTCTTAACTCCTAAGCTTGAGCTATGATGTTGTGGTAGCCTAGATGTTAACTACTTTCACTCCATTTTGAAAGTTTGTAGCTTATCCTTGAAGTTTTCTTGACCAATTTTTATAGAATGATATCGATTGAACCTTGAATTTTTTTATCATAGAGATACTCCTTTGAAAACTTTTTTAAAAAAAACCGCCCTTAACCTTGCAACACTACGACTAAAAGATGTTTGCTACTTTGCCACCTTAACCCTGAGTCAAGACTAACCATGCACAAATATGCAAATAAAAGATGTTCACTATGTCACCATTCTGACCTTAGGTTAATGCTAACTCTCAGCGACTCTGTGATCTGCTCAATTCTTTCATGAATCAAGGGCCACCAAGACACTTGTTCAATCGTCGCCTCCTTGCAACCTAAAACTAGAGTATAACTTTTAACTCTATGAACATGCAAGCCAAGCACTTCACTTCTTTGTAACCTTAACCTTGAGTTTCCTTTAATCACCCGTGATGGAGTGAAAAACCCCATTTTGATTGATGGTGTTTGACTTACGCACGATCACAACTTAAACTCTAAAGCTTGTTTGATCACTTACGATCATGTGATCTCTATTGTTTCACCTCTTTGCATCTTAAAACTTGACAGTTAGCCTTCACAGTTGCGAAGCTGAACTGACTAGTTTGTTAACTATTTTTGCATCCATATGCCCCTTATAGCTGTATATGAGCAATGTTAGTATGCTAATAGAAACCAAATTTAAATAAAGCTTCTACAAACTAAACAAAATTCATAAACTTCAAGATAGACTAAGATGAGCTCTCAATTGAGAATATGAGTCATTAATGGGCTCTCTTCAATGAGAAGATCTCTTGTTGAGTAGCTTTGTCTAAATAGATAGGATGTATGCTCAAGCTTATGCTTCAAAATGGGCTTCAAATGGAGTTGGAATTTGGGTGTGAGTGTATGGTTTTGATGTAAAATGGCATTATGACTTTACTTTATGGATTGTGTTATTTGCAAAGGGGAAGGATCCAATTTATAGGCAAGAGGCTTGAGGGATTGAGGGCTAAGATGCAAGGATGGGAAAAAGCTCATGGAGGGCTCAGATTGCATGAGAAGAGAGCACATGGATTGTGCTTCCTTACAGCCAATCAAGGAGTGACACATATCACAGGGTGAGAGGATGGAGGAAAGGGGAAGGATGAGTCAACAAAGGAGGCTCAAGGGATAAAATCTTCACAAAGACCCTCATAATGACTTGTAAGAGCAATAAAAGGGCTTGGAAGAGTCATTTATGGCCTAGTGGGCTTCATAAATTTTTATGGTTGAGATATTTTGAGAGAGATGAGAGCAATTTCGACTTGGGCTTGATTAGGAGGGTTTTAAGCTTTCTTAGGCTTGTGCAAATGATTAGAAGATGGATTAGGATGGTTTAGGATTAGCTTAGGGATAGGCAAGTGGATGGCATTTAATGAGGGTGGGTGAAGGAGGAGATATTTGTTAACTTTGGCTTGGGTTAGTAAGTTTTAACCCATGTTTAGGGAATGTGACAAGGTTAGGAGGGGATTAGGATTAGGTTTAAAGACATCTTCTAGAAGAGTCTAGACTTTGGATGAGGATAAAGACTTTCTAGAATAGTCTAGAATTTCCTAGGATGAGGATGAAGACTTTCTAGAAGAGTCTAGAACTTCTTAGGATGAGGATAAATTAGATTTTTAGGAAATAAATAAAGTTTTATTTATTTCAAGGGTTTGGGTTGAGGAGATATTTATTAAAACTTTTTTAATAAACATGAGGATTAATATTTAATCTTAATTAAATATTTTGAGTTGGGATTAGGGGTAGGAAATGATGGGATTAGCCTTTAATCAAAATTAAAGAAGGATTAGAAGATTTTGGAAGAGGTTAGTGGTCTTAAGGAAATTGGCCAAGTTTTAGGGAAAAAAAAAAAATTTATTTATTTTGGGTTTTTTGGTCAATTTATTAATTAAATAATTAATAAATAAGGAAATAATGTTTAAATAAGATTTAAACATTTTTGGGAGGGATTCTTTAATTAAATATTTTTAATTAAGATAAAGGGATTTAATGGCATAAAAATAAATTAATTAATTAAATAATTAATTAATTAATAAATGATGATGTCATCAGGAATTTTTCAGAAAATAAAAATAAAAATACTTTATTTTTTAAAGGTTTTTAGGTGTGTACAATAGCAGTTAGTGAGCAAACAAGAGCAATGTTGCGAATGAGACATTTTCACAATATCGCAACTAAAAAGATTTAAGAGGAAAGATATAAAATTAAGAAAGGACATCAAAAGACTTAGGGATATCCATGCATAAGCAAGATTTTCATATATTTTTAAAAATAATTATCATGAAATAACACTATTCTAAGAAATTTGATAGCAGTTCTACCAATTTGCTCAGGGTGGTATAAAATGGTAACAAGTCCAAGTTGGTATTCTCATATTTAAGTTCATACCCAATAGTGCCTTGAAGGTGCCGTAATATATGCTTCAAAGAAACAAGATGTATATCATGAGGTTCACACATGAATTGACTTAATGTATTCATAGCATAGCAGGTATTAGGTTGAGTATTCACAAGATAGATCAAAGACCCAATTATCTATTTGTATAAAGTGGGATCAAGTAGGCTGGATTCAACGCTTTCTTCCTTTAGCTTGTGTAAGTTGGTTTCCATAGTTGTTGACATAGGTTGATAGTTCCACATTCCAAATCTTTTCAAAATATTGACAGTATACTTCTTTTGATGTAGGAAGATATTCCCAGACTTTTGACAAACTTCCAATCCAAAGAAGTAATGAAGAATCCCTAAGTCCTTCATGTCAAATTCAAAAGTCAATTCTCTCTTACAATAATTAATGAGATGGTCTTCTCCTATAATTAGAAGGTCATCAACATAAAGGATTTGAATCAACATATCACCTTTAGTTACTTCAAAATAAAGATTTGGATCAGCATCATTCTTGGTGAATCTAAGACTTAGAAGATATTTATCAATCCTTTCTTGCTAGGCTCAAGGAGCTTGTTTGAGTCCATATAGAGCCTTTTTCAATTTACATACATAGGAGGTAACATTATGAGTCACAAATCCTTCTGGTTCTTCCAAGTATAATTCTTCCTCAATTGCTCCAAAAAGTAGCTTTTACATCCATTTGATGAATTTTCCAACCTTTAGTTATTGCAATGGCTATTATATTTCTAA
Source organism: Cupressus sempervirens (assembly GCA_028749045.1). Classification (NCBI taxonomy): domain Eukaryota; kingdom Viridiplantae; phylum Streptophyta; class Pinopsida; order Cupressales; family Cupressaceae; genus Cupressus; species Cupressus sempervirens. The sequence goes on from CM053787.1 coordinate 294,682,686, forward strand.
CTGAGGTATACCTGGAAACTGGTGCAAAAGTTTCTTCAAAGTTAATTTCTTCCTTTTGAGAGAATCTTTTAGCCACAAAACAAGCTTTATTTTTTTTAATGCTACCATCTGTAGCATACTTAACTTTAAAGAGTCATTTGGATGAAACAGTAGATTTTCCTTTAGGTCTAAGAACTATATCCCAAACATCATCTTTTAGTATAGACAGATACTCTTCCACCATTGCATCTTTCCAAACTTAATGTTTAAGAGCTTCAAAAGCATTATAAGGTTCAGAGTTTGGAATCTCAAACATGAATGCATTGTATGTTAATTTTCAAGGTCTTTTGTTTTCTCTGAATGTCCCTAAAGGTGCTATAAATTCATCTCCTTCCTCTATAATTTTTCTTTCCCAAAGTGGCCTTTTAGAATTATTGTGAAGACTCTCTTCTTAAGTCTCAAGATGTATCTCATTTTCATTTGAATTTTCTTCAGGCTACTCCCTCTGAATCTCAAGAGTAGGAGCCTCTTCTAGGGAATAGGATAAGTCATCGGTATCTAGTTCATCTAAAATTTTGGCTCTTTTGAATGCAATGTCTTCTTCAAAGATGACATTTATGTTGAGTTCTATTTGTTTTTGTCCAAGTATGTAGATTTTGCAACCCTTTACTATTTCATTAAAACCAATAAGAATTCCTTTTCTTCTAGTAGGTTCTAACTTAGTCCTTTTCTCCTTAGGTACATGAACATACATAGGACATCCAAATATCCTTAAATGGCTAATGTCATGTTTCATACCTAAAAATGCTTCTTCAGGATTTTCGTTGTCTAGATGTGAGTGAGGATATCTATTTTGAATGTAGACTATTGTATTAGATGCTTCAACCCAAATGACATGCTCAAGTTTTGATCAAATATCATAGCTCTAGTATCTTCTACAATGGTTATATTTTCTCTTTCAGCAACTCTATTCTGTTGAGGGTTGTAGGGAACTGTAAACTCCCTCTTAATCCTGGAAATTTGTAGAATTCTTTAAATATTTTAGAAGTGTATTCTTTCCCATTATCTATTCTAAGAATTTTAATTTTCTTCTCTACATATTTTTTAGTGATAGTTTTGAATTCTTTAAATTTAGAAAGAACTTCTTCAGATTCTTTACACTTATCCATGTCTTCCTTGAAAAATCATCAAAAAATATCACATAGTACAAGAACCCTCCTATGGATGGTGTAGACATGGGTCCACATAGGTCTGAGTGTACTAGTTCTAACACATTTTTAGTTTTGCTCAAGCTATGAGGAAATGATTTTTTTGGGTTTTTCCCCAAGGCACAACCTTTGCAGGATTCATTATGAATTTGAATTAATTTGGGCATACTAATTACCAACTTCCCCGTAGAAGTTAGAGCACAAAATTTGATATGGCCTAATTTTCTATGGTAGATTTCATTTGAATCTAAAGTCTCATGAACAAGTGCGAGATTAGACTTAGTGGAAAGCTCATATAATAGTCCTTGTCTTATTCCTATTGTTTGAGCCTTCTTTATGGTTCAATTGCTTTTCCATGCTAGCACTTTACCTTCCATCAAAGTAATTCTATAACCATAATCTTCAAGTGTTGATATAGATATTAAGTTCCTTTTAATACCTAGTATATACAAAACTCCAGAAAGCTGAATAGATTTTCTAGATTTTAATTTGATGGTGTATATCCTAATTCCTTTTATGAAATATGCAAAATCATCCAGTGATGTGTCTTGAAGAGCCACTGTCAATTATCCAAGTGATGGAGTTGGTTGATATTTGACTAGACAAGGCTAAGTAGAAGCCATATTTCTCAAAATCTTGACCTTCTATTGATTTATTAGTTTTGGCAAATGATGCTTAAAGTTTTGATTGATCAGGACAATTTAGTGCATAATGTTCATATGGATCACATCTAAAACATTGAATTTTAGACAAGTATTTCTTCTATTTTAACTGTCCCTTTCTATGAAAGTTTCTTTTCTTCTTTCTATTCTTCTCCTTACCCTTCTTATGGGAGTTTGTGGTAAGAACATGAATGTCTTCATCTCAGGTTTCATGTTTTCCTTTAGTCATTAATCTCAACTCTTCTTGAAGACAATTAGATCTTAATCAATCTATTTTTGGAATTTTAGATCTTGCACTTATACCTTGTACAAATGACTCCCAAGAATTTGGTAATCTTCATAATTTTATTAGGGACAACTCTTGGTTGTCAATCTCATAACTGACACAAGGTAATTGATCTCTCAATTCTATGATTATCATGAAGAAGGCATTTACTATTTCTCCTTTATTCATGCTAATGTTATTCATTTGTATTTTAAGAGAAAGTTTTCTACTAGTGTTATTGACTATGAATGCATTTTCAAGAGCTTTAAACATGTGATATGTTGTTGCATGTTTTGCCACAATAGGGAACTATGTAAACTTGAACAACATCTGCTATTATTTTCATGTCCTTCTCATTATTCTCAATTCATAGAGTTTTCTCTAAATCATCTTTAGGCTCTTCCTTTTCTTCTTTTACAAAGGAATCTAATTTGTTCTCTTTTAATAGCATCATTATACAAAGTTTCTAGGATTTGAAATTGTCAACACTTGTAAGGTGGTGTTCGAATCTTAACATGTTTGTGATCTTGAAGAATAATGAGTGACTACAACTTAATGTGAAATCTAATCTCTTAAACTTAATGAGATCTCTCTTTGACAATGCTTTGATACCATGTAAAGTTTCTTACCAGATTTCAATATGAGGTTGTGATGTAGTGCAAGGTAGGAGAATCCCCAAAGGAGATGTCCTAGCCCCCAGGAAATAACCACACAATGGAAACACAATAACAATGCAAGATCTGATACCAAATTACAACTCTTTATTCATAAAATAAATGTTTACACGCAATGTGTCGGGTTGTAAGGCCTTCCCGATTATGGCCAAATACAATAGCAATTACAATAACAGTTCTGTAAGATCCAACCTAAACACTAGCTAGTCCAGATCCACACTCTAGTAAAAACCTCCAAGATCTCAACTTGTGCTCGCAAGCCACCAAGCAACCTCCTTATTTCTAAACCACAGTCACTAGCTCTTCTCCAACTTTATCCAAGATCCAAGTGTAAACTACCTCACATTCGCACTCTATTCACACATTCACAACTCCACCACAATCATACGGTAAACTGCCTCACATTCAGCACTCTGTCCATAGACTCAAGAAAACTCGATCCTCTACTTCCTCCTTCTCTCCAAGCTTCTACTAAGAAGAGATCACACCTTGAAGCTTGATTAAAAATGCTCATATGCCTTGCTTAAATAGGCACTTACCATCCAAGATGTTACAAACACAACCAATGGGATAAAAGGTAAATACAAATACCTTTCAACAAATATTTAATTCCCACTCAAATACAACCAAGCACCACCATGTGGCCCAACAAATATTAAATGCATGATTTAAGAAAATGTCCACAAATTTCTATAATTCCACCTACACACCTCAATAAATGGAATGAAAACCATTTTAATTTATTTTTCTATTTATTCCTCTTTTCTCCTTTTTCCCTTTTATTATTTTATTATTATTTTTCCTCTAATTTTCATTATTTTCTCTCTCCTCCAATTTTTTTCTTTTAATTTTTCTCTCTTTATTTTCTAATGCAAGATGTTCCTGCATCAGGCTAACTGATGCACAACTTTGATTGCAAGTTTGAACATTGATGTCAATGAATTTGATTTGTTCCAGAATCTGTATATGTTAGTATAGAAATAACAAAGATAACAAAGATGTTCTTGAAGTTGAGATACTAACGATCCTTTGATATGCTTGCATTAATTGATTTTGATGCCTTGCAATATCAGGCAGATTGAATATATATAAAACTATTGGAATTACAATAGGAAAGGTAAACTTCTAAGAAGGGGGGGTGGTGAATCAGTGCTTTAAACTTTGACCCATAAAACATTCACCACACATCCATCTCATACATTTAATAAGTAAACTAAAATATCATGTAAAACATGTACATCTAAATCATGTAAACAAGTAAGCATTCACAAATATATGACACCATATATGATTATCTAGAAACCCTCCAATGAGAATGTAAAATTGGGGTGCAAATGACACCTACAAATCTTCACTACTACAATAATAAAGTGTATCCAATGAAGGTTACAATGTTTGATTATGAGACATGATCTACCCTGTGAAAGGTCTGCCTTGTTAAAGGCTTACAAAGACTATTAGGTCTTACCCTGTTAAAGGATTTTAACACCCTGTTAAAAGTGTGCCTTGTTAAAGGACTTTAATTCACAATAAAGTAAGCACCTTGTTAGAGGATTTCAATATAGCCTATTAGGACTACTCTGTTAAGAGACTTAACTGATTCACCTATCAAAATGTCTCAGTATTGATCCTATGGGTAGCACTGTGTTGCCTGATGATAGATCACCTCTAAACTGATGTATTCTTGATCCTTCTTGATCAAATGTCTCTTTGTTATTCACTATTGCCTTCCTCTAGTCTCCAATAACTGATTTTGCAATGCAATTTTAGATCATAATACGTTGGTCACCATGAATGTCCTGGTTTGCGCATGCAAAACTCTCCTTGATGATTCATTCATTCCCTTTCACGCTCATAAGAAGTTTAGGATTAGTCTTTCTTAAAAAGACCTAGGTGACTTAGGGTTAGTTATGAATCAACAATTGTGATTCATTTATTTTGTCGCTTAAAACTTCCCTTTGCCTGATTGGATGCATGTACTTCATAGGGATTCCAACTTAATATTCATCCTTATCACCAAAATATCTTAATTCAATCTATAAGTCGGATTAAAAATGGTTTACATAGTAGTGTGTGCCAATATAAACAACTATGACAAATGATAAGTAGGAGATGATTTCCACAGCTAGTCAAATTGTGATGTGAATATCAAGATTTAACTGTGTGATTTTTGAGTCAAACTCGATGACCCATGTTTCATGAGTAGTGATTCAACATGAATCCATCTCTCATGAGAATAAATGGAACACTTAGCACTCATTGAATCTAGGTGATGCTCACAGGGGTGAAGCACCGGGACTTCCCGGGAGGTCACCCATCCCAGTACTACTCCAACCTGAGCGCGCTTAACTACGGAGTTTCCTCTACAGTTAAATCCAAAGCTTGCAACCCCATTTGCAAAACCTTCACCAAGTGTTGTGCCTTATGAACCATTCATTAGGAAGCCCCTTAAGCTCATCAATTGATAAGTAGGAGATGATTTCCACAGCTAGTCAAATTGTGATGTGAATATCAGGATTTAACTGTGTGATTTTTGAGTCAAACTCGATGACCCATGTTTCATGAGTAGTGATTCAACATGAATCCATCTCTCATGAGAATAAATGGAACACTTAGCACTCATTGGATCTAGGTGATGCTCACAGGGGTGAAGCACCGGGACTTCCCGGGAGGTCACCCATCCCAGTACTACTCCAGCCTGAGCGCGCTTAACTACGGAGTTTCCTCTACAGTTAAACCCAAAGCTTGCAACCCCATTTGCAAAACCTTCACCAAGTGTTGTGCCTTATGAACCATTCATTAGGAAGCCCCTTAAGCTCATCAATTGATAAGTAGGAGATTCCTAATGAATGGTTCATAAGGCACAACACTTGGTGAAGGTTTTGCAAATGGGGTTGCAAGCTTTGGGTTTAACTGTAGAGGAAACTCCGTAGTTAAGCGCGCTCAGGCTGGAGTAGTACTGGGATGGGTGACCTCCCGGGAAGTCCCGGTGCTTCACCCCTGTGAGCATCACCTAGATCCAATGAGTGCTAAGTGTTCCATTTATTCTCATGAGAGATGGATTCATGTTGAATCACTCCTCATGAAACATGGGTCATTGAGTTTGACTCAAAAATCACACAGTTAAATCCTGATATTCACATCACAATTTGACTAGCTGTGGAAATCATCTCCTACTTATCAATTAATGAGCTTAAGGGGCTTCCTAATGAATGGTTCATAAGGCACAACACTTGGTGAAGGTTTTGCAAATGGGGTTGCAAGCTTTGGGTTTAACTGTAGAGGAAACTCCGTAGTTAAGCGCGCTCAGGCTGGAGTAGTACTGGGATGGGTGACCTCTCGGGAAGTCCCGGTGCTTCACCCCTGTGAGCATCACCTAGATCCAATGAGTGCTAAGTGTTCCATTTATTCTCATGAGAGATGGATTCATGTTGAATCACTACTCATGAAACATGGGTCATCGAGTTTGACTCAAAAATCACACAGTTAAATCCTGATATTCACATCACAACCATGACAAAATTGTGTTACTTAGCATCTAAAGTCTCTGATGCTCAATGTTACCTAGGGTTTTAGAACCCTAAGTATTACCCCTCCCAAACATTTTTAAAAAATAAAATACTTTAAAGGTTAAAATATTATAAATTATTTTGCATAATATTGAATTATTTATATAATTAAATATTAATAAATCCAAAATATTTAAAGATTAAACTTTTAAAGTAACATGTATTTCCCTCATAATTAATTGTACCAAGAATTAATTGTTAATGTGATCATGGAAATAAAATGATAAGTGTGGGGTAGGGTAAATTGGAAAGTTCAAAATAATTAATTCTTTAAGAGAATTAATTATCATTGTAATGGGAAAACTTCTACGAAGAGAAATTCTTTGGGAATGGGCTAGATTGGAAAAAGAATAATTAATTCTTGAATAGAATTAATTATTATTATAATGTGCATAGTGATTTGTGAAATTGGAGTGGGGGATAAAGTAAAGAGTTAAAAATTAAATTAGTTCAGAAGAAGTTGGGGGGTAGTTGAACTTCTTTGAAAATTATTTAATAGGTGAAGAAGAATGGTAACGGTCTCTTGTTCTTCTCGGGTTGGAAATTGTCTGCACATTTTTCTAAAAAAGGGAAGGAATTTTGAGTTGGAAATTTTGTAATAGAGAAAAGAGAGATTGTTTTTTTTTACCATACTTTGATTTGATTTGTAGGAACAAGGTAATCCTATGGTTATACTGTTATGTATTCAAGATGTAGGAACTTTATATGTTAGATTTTGGAGTCTGGATATGAATTTCTTAGACTAATGTTGATTATATAGTCACTTTTATTATATCTAAGATACATTTCTTGTATCATCATTTATTGTTTGTAAAACAAAGAAATCTTCCTTCCATTTTCTCTGTAATAAGAAAGATTGGCCAGGTAGTCTTGTGGTTGCTTGTTAATTTTTCTTCTTCTGTATAGTTTATAAATCTTGTAAATGCATTCATTTCATGTTAGAAAACCTTAAGTACTTTTAGGTTAAAGGTACATCTTATCATTTTAATTCATTGCAAATCTGTAGACAAGGGAGATGTACCTCTCAATTTAGAGGAATATTATCAATAAAATGATAATCCTTCCAATTTTTAGTGCATTTTGTTCTTCTTCTAAAGCATATTGAGCCATTGTTTTCATTTCTATCTGAAGGACAAAACTATTTACTAACAGTTTTTGGTGACTCTGTTGGGGAAAGAAAGCAAGTTCCAATGCTTTTCTTTTCTTGGAAATCTAAAGGTTACTTCCTCGAGGACGGAGGTTGGCGACTCTAATTGTTTGTAGTGAAAGAATTTTGGTATTATGGCTTTGGTTGCAGCCCAACCATGGGGGGCTCAGATTGTTCCATTTTCTTTATCTCAATACTCAGCCTTACCTAAGAATTCATTAGAATATCTCCCAAAAAAAATTGGTGATGCAAATCAAGACCCTGATGATCACATTAAAGCAATTACAGTTGCCTGCGGGATTCTTGGTGCGCAAGAGGAGAATGTCTTTGTTAGATTATTTGTTGGAAGCCTCATTGGAAGTGCAGCATATTGGTTCCAAAATTTGCCAGACAGTTGCATCACCTATTGGAATGACCTTGAGGTGAAATTTCTTCAGAGGTTTGTGCCTGCACTTGATGAAGTTAAATTGTTATTTAATTTCTTTCAAATCAAGTTGGAAAAAGGGGAAGTCATGAGAGATTTTATTGATAGATTTAATAGAACTATTGGTAAGATACCCCTAACTAGCCAATCAACTGAAAACAATCAGTTGTGTGTTTTCATTTCTGCCATGCAAACAGAAATTAAATTCTTGCTTCTTCATTTAAAATTGCAAACATTGCAAGATGCACAAAGAGAGGCTATTAGTTTAGATGATGATATGATTCTAAGTGGAATGAAGTGTAAAGAAATTGCATAGGAAGGAAATTATCTCTGTAACAACAGAATTATCTAGAGAAAAAGCCTAAACAAAAAAGGCTCATTCTCAAAACAATTAAATCAGCACCTCCTATTTATCAAAGTTTAACAGTTTTCAATGATGAAGATCACCTAATCCCTCCTTTGATTGAAAGCACTTCCTGTAGTGTAGCTGGAGCCTACCATCTAAATGTTGATTATGATGATGAATGTGCCTCACAGTCAACTAACTCAACAATTGGCCTTGATATATCTCCCATTGAACAAAGCCTGGAGGTTGATAAATCAAATGAAAATTTATTAGGAGTTTTTCAAATTTTAGAATTTGATTCTTTTGTATTTGAGACTTTTGATGATATTTCACCAAATGGTGTTGTTTGGGAAGGTATGAAGGATGAACATATGCAAGAAAAGATTGATGATGAATACTCTTCTAAAAGTATGGCTGATCACACAATGCAATATTTATCAGCGTGCTTGGATGGCTCTTCCTATGAGCATGAAGTTAATTATGAATTGTTCTTGTTTGATCTCTTCAAGACTGATAAAGCATTACTATAGCCTAAAGCATCAAATGATTGAAAGTTGCAATTTACAAGACTAAGAGATATAATTCCATCTTGTCCACTTTTAAATAGGGGAGATCACATTTGGTAATTTGTGATAATCAATATTTTTGATAATATTATACTAATAATTAAATCTTTCTCATATTGTTGCAATGAAATGTATTCATTAGATCTTTAAAAAAATTCAAATGTAGTGATGATGTGACCTAAAATTTAAGATATATTGACATAGTGACTATGGACAATGAGATCTCTCCACTACTATCTCCAAACGAGATATGAGAACCTTTGATAGAATAGAAGCTGAAAAGGAAGAGAAAATGTTTGAAGAAAAAGAAACTGGTGGAATGGGATTGATGCAAGAAAAAGACATTGAAAGAGAACCAAATGATATCCAAGAAGTGGAAGAGGATCAATTTTTTTTGTAACACTCTGTAGTTCTCTCCTCAATGTCACATTTGGAGGAATCAATGCAACAATCAAAAGATCAAGGTATGGAAGAGTTTGTTGGAATTTCAAATATAGTGGTAAAAAATTCTATGCAAGACACTAGTTCCATATTCCACTCTAAAGAAATTCATGTTATTCATGAGAATACTCTTGAATCTATGTTCATTTTTCCACCCCTACCTTGCATTGTTAATGGGAGAAACCTTACACTTTGGTTGTTTTCAGTTTACCTTTTGAAAAATCTAGTTCCAATATATCTAAAGTTGGTTCGGAAGGGCTTAAACTTTTTCCAACCTATAAATGGTCACATCTAATATTTTAGGGTTTTCCCCTCTCCATTGTAAATAACCATTTCCATCTTGCAATTTTAGCTTGTTCTCACTTTTTTTTTGTTTAGTGTGTCATTTCCCTTCAATAAAGGTTGTCTCAGTTTTGAGCCTTCCCCTTATGCTAGCCCATATTCTTAAAAAAATTCAATTTATTGATTGGCAACATCCTACAATCATCTAATTTACTATCCAAAGTTGCCAACACCCACCGGTTCTTTCCACTTGAGAAGTAAATAAAATTTTCCAGGTAATTTTTTTCAAAAGTTGATGCCCACAGGCTTCTCCATTTGTCTTTTGTGGTGCTAGATCTTTTGGAAATATTTAGGGTTGGAGGTCATCTCATAAAGTTATATTTATAATTTTGTGACTGTTCTTTAGCCCTCTATGACTTCATCAAGCTTGCAAATTTAGTGAGTTGAGGTTTAGATTCAAGTTCAGATTGAAAAAGGTGAATATGGAATGCATGAAGTATAAAAGGCATATCATACAGAATCTATAACCAACATGATATGCTTACATGTTGCAATGTTTTTCCACTTCCATTTTTCTGTAATATTTGAGGTAAGCAAAGGGTCTGAATTAATTCAATGATTTCAAAAGTCAGGGGCCATACTCTTGTGTAATTGACAATAGCCAACAATCATATTGGTGATATTGACACTCCTTTGATCAAGTGCTAACTAGAATTACAAAATATACTTGTCAAGGAGATATTTGTAATCTACAATGGTACACCTAGAGAGAAATGTTGACAATGCACAAAGGATTTCTTCAGCATCTTATAATGACAAATTTCCTTAAGACTAAAAAATAGGTCTCGGTGCGAGGGCCATAACTTTTTATTGAACCGTTGGATCTTAATGAGCTTTGGATATGTTGTTCCAGACCTAATTTCACCCATCTTCACCGAAGCAATCGAGTTTTTTGATCTCGTTCAAAAGTTATACCCCTTTGAGTACGAGTATATCCAAGAGACAACAAGGAGTTTACATTGCAACAAGAGGGAAGAAACAAGATGTTAGTTAAGGATGGGTATGCATATTACATCACAGATAAAATGTGGGAAGCTCTACTACATGTAAAAGAAGTGGCTCTAGAGATAGTTTTCTTCAAAGACTACAAAGAAGTATGGTAAGGAGGATCAGGCACAATGTAATAATCTATGGGAGCTCATTGTTTAGAAATGATGTTTCTTTGAATAAGCATGGACTGCGAGAGTTGCAAGCTGTTATAGCGTGAGGTGAGGCATTGCAGACAAAGTGAATTGCAGAATATTCAAATTTAAAAGTCCGCAAAAGGCCTCTTCATTATTAGTGGAAATGATGAATATAATGTGGACAACTATGTTTCTTTCTCTCTTCAGTTTTGTTTATGTCTTGGAGGAGTTATCAGATTAGCAATCTAGTTTGGTGACGGGTCTCATCGCTTCTAACATTGTTTATGAGACACCTTAAAAAGAAGGAGTGTTTGATGGTTACAAAATATCTAAAGTGGTATAGCGTGATAGAGCCTATGTTCAACAACCTCACACTTAATGTTCCCTTCAATATTGTAGAGATGTGGAGATAAAGCAATTGGAAATAATAATTTCAGTGAGACTTTTCATAGCAATGGCACCCTATAGCAATGAAGACCAAACTCTACCATCAAAAGGAATTAGGATTTTCGACACCTGATGAGAGCTTCAATAATAAAGTGAAAAGTAGAATAAAATGCTTTTAAGTGTGGAGGTCTCAAATGGTGTTAATGTTCTCATTCTCACTAACCTGTATATTGTTGGTGCCAGTCAAACATGGTTAGGGTGAATAAAATGTGGAATCAAACATATAGTCCATAAGTGCACTGAGTTCACTATCCATGAACTCTTTAATTGACAATGTCTCGGCTTTCGCTAGATGTGATTCTTGTTCCTACATCTAAGGTGCCTAGAACCTATGAACTTTGCACATAAAATTGATCAGGAAATGAGATTTTAATGTATTTAGCGGGTGCACATCCAGCTTGGCTACAACCATAGTTTTATGTGTTGGAGCAGATCAATCCAACGATGAAATTTTTTGTGCAGAGAAGAATGTTTCATGCCAAATTGAGATTGTGGGTATGGAATAGCATATTAGGGTTCAGATGTGATGCATATTTCAAATATATCCTCTTTGTGTTCTTCAATTTGACCAACCAGCAAATGTGAAATGGAGATGTTTGTGATATTAAGAGGTAGTTCTCAATTATAAAGGCTCACCAAAATTCATTGTTGATGATATGTGAATAGGGAGCATGCGTACAGAACCATCTTTTCTATAGTTGTGGTCATTCATAGGTGGACATTTGGTAGATCTACACAATCACATGAAATTGAAGATTGCAAGTGATATCAAGAGACTGCAGAGGTGAACAATATTCAATTCTAGAGCTATGCAGGAAAACATGTCCTTGGTGCAACAATGTTCATGATTAGCACTACTGGGATGCATATATTTTCTATTGTTGCTTTCTCGTATGAGGAAGATCATCACCTTTGTGCATTAAATGACTACAAAGGAGAGCTTATTGATAGTGACTCTACAAGCCAATGGAAAGACACTGGATAGCTACCAAAGATTCTAGAGTTCTCTGCATCCTGGCATAGAATACAGCCCCCAAAGAGAGCCACTGTTACCTAGGGTTTTAGAACCCTAAGTATTACCCCTCCCAAACATTTAAAAAAATTAAAATACTTTAAAGGTTAAAATATTATACATTATTTTGCATAATATTTAATTATTTATATAATTAAATATTAATAAATCCAAAATAATTAAAGATTAAACTTTTAAAGTAACATGTATTTCCCTCATAATTAATTCTACCAAGAATTAATTATTAATGTGATCATGGAAATAAAATGATAAGTGTGGGGTAGGGCAAATTGGAAAGTTCAAAATAATTAATTCTTTAAGAGAATTAATTATCATTGTAATGGGAAAACTTGTACAAAGAGAAATTCTTTGGGAATGGGCCAAATTGGAAAAAGAATAATTAATTCTTGAATAGAATTAATTATTATTATAATGTGCATAGTGATTTGTGAAATTGGAGTGGGGGATAAAGTAAAGAGTTAGAAATTAAATCAGTTTAGAAGAAGTTGGGGGGTAGTTGAACTTCTTTGAAAATTATTTAATAGGTGAAGAAGAATGTTAACAACTTCTTGTTCTTCTTGAGTTGGAAATTGTCTGTACATTTTTCCAGAAAAGGGAAGGAATTTTGAGTTGGAAATTTTGTAATAGAGAAAAGAGAGATTTATTTTGTTTTACCATACTTTGATTTGATTTGTAGGAATAGGGTAATCCTATGGTTATACTGTTATGTATTTGAGATGTAGGAACTTTATATGTTAGATTTTGGAGTCTGGATATGAATTTCTTAGAATAATGTTGATTATATAGTCACTTTTGTCATATCTAAGATACACTTCTTGTATCATCATTTATTGTTTGCAAAACAAAGAAATCTTCCTTCCATTTTCTCTGTAATAAGAAAGATTGGCCAGGTAGTCTTGTGGCTGCTTGTTCATCTTTCTTCTTCTATACAGTTTATAAATCTTGTAAATGCATTCATTTCATGTCTATGAATGAATGTCAGAAGACCTTAAGTACCTTTAGGTTAAAGGTACATCTTATCATTTAAATTCATTACAAATCTGTAAACAAAGGAGCTGTACCTCTCAATTCAGAGGAAGATTATCAATAAAATGATAATCTCTCCAATTGTTAGTGCATTTTGTTCTTCTTCTAAAGCATATTGAGCCATTGTTTGCATTTCTATCTAAAGGACAAAAGTATTTACTAACACTCAGCATATACTAATTTCAATACTGTGACTCGACATCTGAATGACTCAACATACATTGCTTACTTGGTTCCTGAATCACTTAGCATATACTATCTACTCGGCTCCTTAATCACTCGGCATATAATTTCTACTTGGCACTTGAGTGACTCGGCACTCATTATTGACTCGGCATACTCTAACTTATACATGTTGTGCTCAACATATACTACTTGTTCGACATGAACTAAGTCTGACTTAAGTGTATAGACGCTCACTAGTCAAAACCAATCTGAGATCAACATAAAACAAGGAGGTGCGTGAGAGTGAATGGGCATGTCTCTAAATAGAGACATGACCATTCACTATCACACCTATTCGGTGTTTGTTATTATACCCATTCAAGATTAGTTAGACTTAACACAAGTCTAATCATATATTTCTAATCATAATGAACTCAATTCATATACAACCCAATAATGATATTTATTCATATCAATTATGATCTTAAATCAAAGGGATCAAATAATGTTACGATCATGACAGAGATATTATCTCATATATATATATATATATATATATATATATATATATATATATATATGTTTAATCGATTTCAACTACAGCGATCATTTGCAGAATGATACTTAAATAGATTATATATGTATGTATATATAATAGTATATAAATCATACTAGTATATATATACATATGTATATATAGATCTTGATCACAATCATTGTTAGACCAAAGCTACATGCTTTAACAGTAGAGCTCTTCTATTTTTGTGTTTTTACTCCATTTTTGAGTTTGTTTTTGGTACCAATATGTTAGGAGGCAAAGAACTAGTGTTCCCCTCTGCTTTTGTATGTTGGCTCTACCCAGTTGGGTAGGTATGAGCATTTGCTACTTTTTGGTGTGGGGATTTTGGGTTTTGGACTGTTATGCTGGTCATTTTTGCATACAAACTCTAAACCCAAATTTTATTTGATAGCCAAGGATTTTATACTCGATAGCAAAAAGGGTTTTAATCTCATTGATTTTTGTCAATGTTGGTTTTTGGGCATTTTTTTCTTCACCTCAATTTGTGTGTTGCCTAGTTTTCTTGGTTGTTTCTTAGCACTGATGTTGGTCATGGACTCAAAAGATCTATGAGGAATCCAATCTGACCATAAATGTTTCTTCTTGCATTAGGATTTGTGCCAAATCCATACTCTCAACTATGTGCTTAGTTGAGTGATTTGATACTTTTTATTTTTATTATTTCTCATATAGCCCATGTTATTTATGATATTTGTGTAGTTAGTGTGCCCACATACAAGAACACGATTGTGTACTTGTCAAGTTCTTGTGAGACCCAATCTCCCGATTGTTTTTGATTGAGTTATGTTCATTAGGGTTGGGTTGGGAAACGGTATTGCCTATGGGCTCTCATTGTGTAATGAGCATGGGTATGTAGGGTAGACTAGTAGAGGGGCTTCTCTCGTAACCCTACATCATGTTCTCGACAAGGTTGATGTGAAGAAGTTTCTAATAAGTGATAACTAAATCAATTCATGGGTAATAAAACTAAAATAAGAAAATGTGACATACATGTACAGTTCATCCAAGGGTATGTTCCTATTTGGTTCATTCGAGGGATAAGTGTCTACATGGTTCATCCAAGGACACAGTGCAGTGGCCTCCTGAGGGAGACGTTTTGTATGATTCTTATCTTGGGAGTCCCAAGTGATCTACTCTCCACTAGATTTCCTACATACTAGACCCATAGAGCGTCTGACAAGGACCTGTTGTATTGCATTGTCTCATGATCTTGGTTTTGATTCTCTGCACTACTTGGCATGAGTGTTAGCCATGGATGACTATATTGTGTGTTTGTGGTCATATCACTATCTCCATCAGCATGGTGGGAGTGGGCCTATGGGTTCCACATGGTTGGGGGGCATAGCTACCTATACCATTATTGGGGACCGGCATACAGAGTTGGCATTCCTCCATATTTGGTTTTGGAGCTGGATGTTCACATGGTTCTACGTACCATTCTAGAGTATGTTCACTTGTGATTATGTTATTTCTATTTATTGAGATAGTTTATTTATGCTCATGTATGTTCACTATGATGTTACTTTCTGCCTGATTACATTAGATGCTATGGACTAGATGTAAGAATTATATGAGCTTCTTTATGCTTTTGAGTGTTTACTCATAGACTAAAGTGTTTCTAGTACTCCCTGGTGTGGAGGTTCTAACTCTATTTTCCTTCTCGACTAATCATCGATCTTTTCTTTATAAACTTGGGTGACATAGGTTCGGCACTGGGCAATACTAGAAAAGTATCGTACGACTATAAAAATTATATCATGTGATACTGGAAAGTATCACATGATAGTAGCCAAGTGTATCATTGAATACTAATAAAGCATCACATAGTAATAGGAAATTATATCATGTGATACTAGAAAGCATCGCACGGTAGTTGTAAGAAGTATTGCACGATACTGGAAAAGTATCGCCTAGTGGTAGTGAGCAGTATCAATACAATACTAGAAAGTATCTCATAGTTTTTGTGCAAAAACCTACTCGGGCAAACAAGAAGCATTTTTGGACATGTCGAACATTTTTCAAAGGGTATTTTGGATACACTATGGGGTTGTGCCCCTTCCTAGGTCTTGACGGTTCAAAGATTATGTGGTTCTTGTCTATTTAGCTTTCTTAGTTAGTTAATGAATGCATAGGTAGGTAGTGATGCTTGGAGATTGTTGGTTTCTTGAATTTTTTGGTTAAGCCTTCCATTGCAATATTTTGATCAATTATATATTATGTTGTTCGGATTCATGCTTGTTGTCTTTTTAAAAAAGAATGTATTGGCTTTTATTTATCTTTGTTTCAAGGATTTCTAGGCGAGGCATTACATATGCTAACCTAAAGATGCTACAGAATCATTGGTCATCACATTTAACTTCAAAGATGTAATGATTCCACCAATGAAAGGAATGTGGCTCGACATACCACTCACCACTAACCTTCCCTTTCCATTGAGAAGTAGAAAATTTTGAATTGATAAGTGTACTTTGTTGTTCACAAATTATTGTATGGAACTCCAAATCTATTTTATCTTCCACCTCATTAGTTGAATAATGAGAATCTTGAGTAGTTTCTTTCTTTTTTTATTTTTAATATGTTTCTTAAATTTCCAATATCATAGAAAACATGCAATGATATATGTTGTATCACAAAAAGACATTCTAATAGTACTCTGACTCTTTTCTTGGTATTGGGATCCATCATGTATATTGCAAAATTAAAAGTTACAAAATTATATGCAAAAAATAAAAATAAGGTGTATTTTTTAATTAAGCATAAACCAATTTTTTTACAAGGGACCAGAAACCCTAGAATTCTTACAAAAGGATATTAACTAGAATGTCCTAAAATGAAATAGTGTTCACTACATCAGACACGCCCACAACCAAAACAAGCACTTACAAGGTGTATGTTGTTACTATAAACTTTTAAAAAATTGAATCACTCGTACCACACTCTAGTTCAAGATAACAAATTGAACACTATGAATTTAAAAAACTAAAATCAATTGCATTTATTGTGAAGTACACAATGGTCAATTTTCTAATTAGGCTATTTCTTTAACAATCTACTTTTACTAGTCTTGCCAATGGGAATCTTAACTTGATTTTGATATCTATACATAGAGAAGACTTAAAAATCTTTAGAAATAATGACAAAATTCAATAATATAGATAAATCATATGCAAAGATTAGAGGTAAAGTACTACTCTTTTGAATTGTTGAACATTTTCTTTTTATTGCAGCATAAGAATTAGACAACAAAGATTGAATATAAAGAGGAAGTTCATCCCTCTAAAATAAATCATGACTTTTGGAGATAGCCATATGATTCTAAATTAGGCTAATAGTTAAATGACATAAATCATGTCACAATTGAGTGCATCTTTCATACATCATTTGAACAACTTTGCAAGCGGGTAAATCTAAAAATAAACTAAACATTTAGTGGTAGTATTATACTACACACTTATCTTACTTATCCCTATATCTTCATGATAGAAATCTAAGAAATGCATGCATGCTAATTAGGACTGACCATTAAGTTAAAGACATACCATGACATTATGAAAAAACACAAGCTTGTGTAAAAATGATGATAAAAGGTATTACAAGACATTTTCAAGAACCAATGAAATAGAAAATAGCAGGAGAAGACATTTATTGTATAAATTATAGAACTTTGTAGTTTGAGTTTAGGAGTCTAGTCAGTTAGCATTATTTTTAACCCCTAGCACCAGTATACTAATGTTTATCTTTTATCTAGGTCATCATGGCATCATCATCATCTGTAGCACAAAAAATTACCATGCTATTGCATGTGCATATTCAACACAGGCACCTTGGGATTTCAGATAGAAGAAGCAGAAGGAGTTCAATTCTATGACAATCTTGGACTATAAAGAGGGCATAAATCATAAAAAAGATTAGGAATAAGTATAGAAGAGTGCTCCTAGACCCCATTTGAGAAAAACTCATAAACCATTTTCAAATTTGAGAACTTCAATTTTTGGGTGAATTGAGCACCATGCGCACTTTCACGAAGGTGTGCAGGTGCGCAAGGTGCATGGGTGCATAAGGTGCATAGGTATGCATTATAATTTTGAATAGGAATAATTTGACAGACTCTAGAAGGTGCATAGGTGCGAAGGTGCGAATGTGCACAATTCTAAAGTCTTGAAGATGCCCAAGGTCCCAAAGATGATAAGGTGCGGAAGTGTGCAATTTTACAAGTTTTGAAGAGTAGAGTGCATAGGTGTGCAAGGTGCAAAAATGGGTTTAAATCATCAAAAAGATCAAAATAAATACACAAGAGTGGTCCTAGACCTCATTTGAAAAAAACTCATAAATCATTTTCAAAACTGAGAACTTTGATTTTTGGGTGAATTAAGCACCTTGCGCACTTCCCTGAAGGTGTGCAGGTGCACAATTAGATGATTCGGTGAAGGAATTTCCTCTAAAGGTGCATAATTGCACATATCTAAAATATCCAAAGGCCTTCGAGGTCCCCAAGATTACCATGGTTTCCTCATCTTCTGTAGCAACTAAGATCACACTCAAACCCATGACTTTCAAGTTCCAAGGAATTCCCAAGAGGTCACACTTCATGATTTCCACAGGGAAGTGAGGGAAAAGTATGAAGCTTTAGACTTGTTATCTCCTCAAGAAATTACCTTCACCATCTAAAAGTTCAAAGGGGAACATCCACACATCATTTTCGATGAAGGTCAACAAGATCTAGATGATGGAAACTAAAAATTGTGGAGTTAGAAAAATTCTCACTTTGGAAAATTGTTGAGTTAGATAAATTCTCGCTCTTGGAAAATTGTGGAGTTACAAATATCATCTCTTGAAAATTTGTGGAGCTAGAAAAAACCTCACTCTTGGAAAATTATGGAGTAAGAAAAAATCTCACTTTGGAAAATTGTGGAGTTAGAAAAATTCTCGCTCTTGGAAAATTGTGGATTTAGAAAAATCCTCACTCTTGGAAAATTGTGGAGTTAAAGAAATGCTCACTTTGGAAAATTTTCAAGTCAAAAAAATTCTGTCAATTTTGGTTCTGTAAACCAGAGGTGCACTTTTCAGAAGGTGTACTTTTCACAAGGTGCATTTTTCAGAAAGTGCACTTTTCAAAAGGTGCACTTTTTAGAAGGTGCTCCAAATCAAGAGATACACTAACAATTTTGAAGATGAAGTAGTACATAGATAGTTAACTATCAATTACTATTTTTGAGCATTCCATGGACCAAAAACGCATTTTGATGACAATTCAATTCCTAGAAACACCTAGAGAAGGCCAAGCATGCATTTTTAGAAGTCTTAGTGACTCCCAGATCGTCTCATGGCTTCTCTCTTCTTATCTTCTTCTTCTTCTTCTTTTTAAGTCATGTAAAGGCTTTGACATGTCTGAGATTGATCACCTCAATACACACATGTGTACTCTTTTGTGCATCTTGATCATGTTTCCTTGATTTGCAGTTCTTTTGGCCCACTTTTCCAATTGCCTGTCACCTCACCCTTGTCTTCATTATGGAGTTTATTTTGTTGTTTCTCATGCTTCCTTGGTTCAATCGATCAAATCTTCAGGCTTTGGTGTTTCGTGTCATCTGTATCTTCGAGTTTAGTTGTTTGCCTTTGTGTGCCTCCTGATTTGATGCAAATTACAACCTTCTCCACTTGGTCAAGTTCTATTTCAATGGAGGTTCTTTAGATTAATAGTTACTTTTGACAGAGCTTTGCAGCTTCTACATGCTTCCGTAGTGTTCTTCATGATCATATTTCATTCCTATCTTCTAAGACATTCCCTAGTTTGGAGGTTTCTTTAGTCCTTCACTAGTTTCTTTCAATATATTTTCCATCTCTTTTTGGAGTAGGGTTTTTCCCATGTGGTTTTCTCTATTTCTTCTCTTTTCAAAGATTTGGTTGTGCTTGGGTACCTCATCAGGCTTTGTTTTCAGGACCCAAATCTACTTTTAGTAGTAATTTCTAGGTTTTTAGCTACTCCCTAAGTTTATCTTAAGGAGGAGTGTTAGAGTAATTAAATATTTCCTAATTAACTCTAGTCTACTTAAGTTAAACTTTAGGCATATAACAATTAATTTTTTTATTAATTATTATAATGCAACCTAGGTTAGACTTTTTTAGGGTTTTGATCTCCTTTATAAGGACGATCTCTCTTTGTAATTATTAACCAATTCATTTTTTAATAAAATAATTTATCTTTTTTCTCATCAAGATTGTCTCATCTCTGGATTTGGCAATTTCAACCTTCGTAGCTTTTGCCTCTCTCTTTCTATGATAGGTGTTTGTATACAGGTGATTCTTGGGAGTTGTGGGGTTGATCTTTCATCAACTTCAACATATAAAACTAATCAACTATGGATCCAAAGAAGTATTCGCACAAAGTGTCATGGAAGATCCACAAAAATATGTATCACTAGAGAGGAGATGAAGGCAAGGAGCTCACAGCAAGAGTATGACTTTGACCTTTCTCTGGTGTAGAAATGGGTCCAACCTCTAATATCATTAATTTTTGTATGCAAATCTCTACTTGTGGGCCTAAGTAGAATCTATGGCTTACATTCAAAATAATTGCATGACATAAGAAAATAAAATGTTGAAAACTCCAATCTTCCAAGCTCTAATATGTTGTACCTACAAAAAGAAATTTCTCTTTTCTTAGTAGTAGTAGCTTTGATACTATATAAGGTTTTCTACAGTTGTAGTTGCATAGATATACTTTAAGAAAGAAATAAAATTTATGAAATACAACAAAATAAGAATTCAATATTTTTATTCCTTTATTTATATTACACACATTGTACAAATTTATACAATAAAATTACTAATAAAAAGCCACATTTAACAATAAAAAAACTATAGTAGAGAGATAAAAATTAAACAACAATTTTCCAAACTAGACTTAGTGCATGACTGATAATCACTGCAACAATTAGATGATAGACTGAAATAAGAAAGAGTTGATACACACATAAATTATGGAGTGAAGGTGGCTGGTAATCACTGCAGCAATTAGAGGATAGACTGAAATAAGAAAGAGTTAACACACATAAATAATGGAGTGACAGTGGTTGTATAGTAATTAACACTAACACTTCTCTCACCATTCTAATAAAATATTAAAAAATAATAACTTTCTATCGTAGTTAGGAATTTATTTGCATTTATAGTTGATCGATGGTTCCTATAGTGATTAAAATTATCTATTTGACTAGTTGATGATGTAGAGTAAAATGACCCTTTTTAATTATTCATTCTATTTTATTGTAAGGTTTGTCTGTGTTTGATCTATCATTTATATTTTATATATAAATACAAATTTTGATTTATGAGCCCTACATGTACCCAATATTAAACAAAACTATATCAAATAATATGTATGAGATAAAAAAAAATTATGTTTACAGAGGTGAAGCACCTAGACTTCCTGAGAGGTCACCCATCCCAATACTACTCCCTATAAGTTAAACATGCTCAAGTTGGAGTAGTGGGATGCCCATGCGCTTCACCATTGTGAACATCACCTAGATGATGAGTGTTAAGTGCTCCATTACTATCATGAGAGATGGATTTTTGTTGAATCGCTACTCATGAAATATGGGTCAATAAATTTGACTCAAAAACTAGACATCCTGATAGCAATATCACAAAACTATACCAAGTTACTTGGGGAAGTTTATTTCAACTTGTTAATGCACAAAACTAAGATTGTAACAATTGTATGGTTTTTCTTACTTGTTCTTCATACTCAAAACATTCCTCTAGCTCATTGATCTAGTTGATCAACTCATCTAGGTTTAAATCTCCCTAAAACATTCTGACCTCAAGTTTAGGTCTTTTTCCCAGCTTGGAAATGGCCCTAAAAATATTATCTTCCCCCATTTTAAGACTTCTTGTTCTTCCCCTTCCTACACAACATTTCTTTCTTCATTTTCCTCCTCACTTTCATCCCTTATGGCAAGATTCATCCCTTACGGATCTCCTCTTGCAATTCCTAGACTTGTCTGTGGAGGGCTCTAACCTCAAGGGGAACACCTCTAGCCCTTCCACCAAGCTCTCTTTGTGGATGCATCTTCTTACTATCTCAAAACCCACAACCACACAGTCCTGTTGAAAACTCCCTCACAGTCAGCGCTATGTCTTTACACTTAGGAACTCCTGCTTTAATACCACTTGATGGGGCACAACCCAAGACAAAATGAACACAACAAGAAAAAGAGAATTTCATTATCAAAAATGATATGTTATTACATTCAATACAATGAAAATAGACTCAACTACATGCCCTATGTGCTTACAATGTTATCAGATTCTAGAGAAAAACCCTTCTCACAGTACCTTCTCCCAAACTCACAAAAATTGCCTTTATAATGCAATAAATGACCTTAAGTAACCCAAATTAGGTTTAGGGTTAGGAATAAATTTTATAATATTCCATTTGGAATCCATCGCCAAAGAAGAAGGTTCTAGAAGACATGTCAGAAGCCGGTGCAAAATCAGAAGAATCCAAAAATGGTAGTCCAACTTCTGGGAGGCATAACTTTTGATTTGGGACTTCGATTAACAAATCATTTACATTTTTGAAAATCTCTCAAAGTGCTCTATAGCTCTAATAAGGCGTATCACTTGTCCTCCATTTTTTGGGCCTATACGAGGTAGTTTAGTGCCTCAAATCTAACTTTGAAGCGTTCTTAGGGGGTCTCCAAGCAACTTAAAACTGCAATAACTTTCAAATCATAAATCCTTTTGACCTGATTCTTTTTCTAGAATGCTTTAACGTAAAAATAAAATCATCTCTCCAATGTAAACCTTCTAAATAATCATAATTATGGATCAATTCCAAAATAACATATTTTCTACACTAGCACATACCCTGAGGTGCTCAAAAACACTAACCCATAAAACCAATAGTGGAACTATGAGAGTTGGAATCTCTATTTGGTAGAAATGGGTATCCACAAATACAAACACATTAAATAGAAACTAACACTAAGCATTTTTTTGGGTGATACAGGATTGGCCTTACACCACTAGATGCTCCTGCATCAATTACCTAGGGTAAATTGAAAAGTGACCCTGTCACTCTATCACTTTATAGATGGTAGAGGGAAACCCAAATGGGAAGCCTTTGTCTTCAATAACTAGGTCAAATCTTCCAATGGTCATCCCTTATGCATCACTAGGTACTCCTCATACTGCATGTTTCTGGTGCTCTGCCTGACACGACTATCCAAAATTTCTTCAATCTCCTCCTCAGAAGTAGGAATAGGACATGGTTTCAGTATCAACTCATCCTCTAGCCCATCTTCATGATATTTTGTTAAGTCTACAATATTGAAAATAGGGGAAATATGGATCCCATCTGGCAACTCTACTTCATATGTATTATTTGAATCATGTTTCTTCAAAATCTTGCAGGGATCGAATTTCTTCATCTTCATCTTATTGTAGGTGCCTACAAGAAATCTTTCCTTCATCAAGTACACCATAACCAAATCCCCAACTTGGAACTCCTTATCTCTCCTATTTTGATCCTCTCTAACCTTGTACTATAGGTTCATCTTGATAATATTTGGATGCACCTACTCATGTAGGTTTTTGACATGTTCAAAAAAGTCATTTGCCTCAACACTGGTCATCTCTCCTTTCTCCAGCTTCCTTAGCTCTAGTGTAGTCCTTTGACTACTCCCATACACAATTTGGAATGGTGACCTACTAGTACTCCTATTCATAGAATTATTATAAGAAAATTCTACTTGTAGTAGAATCAAATCCCATCCCTTGGGCTTATATCCAACTAAACACCTTAACAAATTGCCTAGACTTCTATGCACCACTTTTGTTTGTCCATCAGTCTACGGATGATGTGCAAAATTAAACTTCAATTTTGTCTTTAACTTCTTCCATAAGGTCCTCAAGAAATACCCAACAAATTTAGTATCTCTATCAGAAACAATAATTTTTGGGAGACAATTTATCCTCACCACCTCTCTAAAAAACAAATCTAGAATATGCACCACATCATGAGTCTTGTAGCATGGAATGAAATGTGTCATCTTGGAGAACCTATCAACCACCACAAATACTAAGTTATTACCCCTTTGTGTCCTTGGAAATCCAAGAACAAAATCCATACTTATGTCCTCCCAAGGTTTTGATGGAATAGGCAATGGCTGACAAAGTCTAGTATTTTGTTGATGTCAATTTTGTACCACTACATAACATAATGGAAATTGAATATCTGATACGAAGTATCAAATGCACAATTCCTCTCTTGAAAATTTAATACTTATGCGAACATAAGAAAAACTCCAATGTTCCTTACACCTATGGATACTAACTCAGTTATCAATGTGATTTGCTGGTAATGACGTAGGTGGCCTTATACTATTTGTTTGAGGACAACTCAGACTTTGGTAGAATGATAGTGATGGTGTTAGTGCCAAATGATGTTGATGGAGAAGGTGATGGTGATGGAGGGTGAATTTGCTTATGACTTATGCTTTCCTAACTTTCCTCTTCAACTCCAACTCCTAACTACTTGCTATTCTACTCCTACTCCTATGAATAGAAAGATTAGCAAAAGGATAGGGATCGAATGTAATGAAAGTTTACCAGTGGCTCTACCTCCATAGATGCAATGATTCAAAGGAAAGTGAACTAGTTTACCACACAAGGCTTCCAAATAAGCTGCTAGGATGCTAGTGGCCTAGTTATTGATCCTTATCAAACATCCATTAATACTACCATGCAACTATCCATCTACATTTAATCTTACTTAGTAACTTTCTCAAAATAAAATTTACTTTAACAACTTCAAATGAAATCTAACTAGTGGAAGTAGAAACCATGCAACAACACCAAAATTTCTTAATCACCATGCAAGTCACAACAATGATAAAGACAAGCAATTTTGGCATTATTTTAGCAACAATTTCCTTTGACCGTTACAAACGAGAGAAAATGGCCTTATATAGAGGCAAAAAATTACAACCAACAGTAGAGATTAAGAGGCAAAATCAATGATCCAAATTGGATCCTAGAAACCCTAATTTGGGTTGCCACTCCATCATCCAATGAGAAGATGCCACCTCATCAATGGACCAATGAAAAAAAAGGAAAGTGGCAACCAATGAGAAGGCACCAAAATGGTAGCCAATCAAAATTAGACACCTATCCTACCCAAGAAGAAGGAGAAATTGCCACTTGGGCTTACATCAAATGATCTTCTAATATAGTTATATCCCTTTCTTTCATCTTTTTAGACAAAACAATGAACTTGGCTAGCTTTTCATTGACTTCATTCATGGGAGGACAAGGTGTATGCTTCATCTTAAGCTTAGCTAAATTCGTCATGTTGCTTGCTGCTTGCAGTGTCTTCTCATGGTCCTTCTCATACTCTTTCATGTATCTGATAAAGGCATTGAGGGAGGCAAGGGTGCCCGAATGTTTCTTCTTGATGGAAACCTTCCCCAACTCATCCAACCTTGATCCTAACTCTGTCTCATTGATTCACTCTTCTTTGATATCTTCAAAATCAAGTGCAGCCCCAACATCACTCATCATGGTTGAAATGGAAGTGTCAACACCTAGGCTATGTTGTACAATCTCATTTCATGCCTCTTCAAGTATTCTCAATCTGATAGTCAAGGCAACAAACCAAGACTCCACCATACTCAATCCTCCTTGGTCTACCAACTTGGCTCTTTCCAAATATGTCTTCAATAGCTCAATGAATGCCTGTAGCTTGGAAATAGCTAAATCCTTGACTAGAAGGAAATCCTTCCACTCCTCTTCAAATATTATAAATTTGTTTCTAATAGTCACTAATGACCTGAATGTTGAGATAAAGGAAGGCAATAAATTTTACCCATCTTGGATTGTATCATGGATCCAATCCCTGACTTTATGCAGTTGAGCTGATATCTCTTCTGTGTTACTCCTGCTG
Source organism: Cupressus sempervirens (assembly GCA_028749045.1). NCBI lineage: Eukaryota > Viridiplantae > Streptophyta > Pinopsida > Cupressales > Cupressaceae > Cupressus > Cupressus sempervirens. The sequence goes on from CM053787.1 coordinate 294,708,634, forward strand.
TCTTGAGGAAGGGTTGCTTGGTGTAACTATTGGATAGGCTAACAATCTCTCCAATATCTATTTTCAGCCTCCAACATAAAAATCCTTTCATTTTCCTTCCTCAACCTTTCTCTAATTGAAACTATACCCTCCTGAATCTCCTCACATTCCATGTCATTCATGTTTCTTCCCAAGTTATGTTCAAGTATCTCATATTCCTGAGCTACAATCTCATCCAATGCCTTGTTAACCATTGGTATAACAATCTGAACCTTTTAGTGACCATCATCATCACTCATGATTACCCTTGCCACCATTTTTTCCATTTGTCTCTAGTTCTTGCTATCACCCTTTTCTATTAATCCTTGGATGTCCTCAACTGTTCAAGCAGTCACTACCTCGCCTCTTGGCATAAGCATTTGCCTTAACCATAGTGGTGCAGTGTATCTCCAAATCTGGATTTGGTTTGACTAACAAGGCATCACCAATGGCCTTGAGTGCCTAACTTATTTCCTCAATATCAATCGGCCCATCTTCTTCTTCACTAGTGACTGCCATGTCATCTCCACATTGGTTTTTTGAGAGAGGAGAGTACTTGGTGCTATCACTATAACCACTTGATTCTGAATTAGAGCTCACTTCAACCACGGTCCTTTGTTTACTTGTGTTATCTTCTTGACCTCTAGCCCCAATTATGCTTTCCCTTGATGGTGTTGCATGTTGTTTCTTTACTGGAGGTTTCAAATATTATTTGCCTTTCTCAATCTTTAAAGCTTTCTTCTTGCTTCTAAATGTTTCTTGTTGTCACCTACTTCCTTCACCTTTCTGTCCAATTGATTCAATTGGACCTTCTTTTGGCTTCGTCTTCTCATAAGTAAGTTGTATCCTTTGACTTTGTAGTTTCCTTAATCTCTCATTGTACCACAACTTGGTATCCAGATCAACTATCCTTGTAACTACCTCTAAGGAAGGATCCTGATGATCATCCCAATCTACTCGATTCAACTCTGTGCCATCTATTGTATCATAATCCTCTCTCAGCACATCTCCATCATCTTTCAGATGATTAGGAATATCAAGGCCTCTCCATCTAATTGCCCTCATCATGTTCACTGACAATCTTCAGAAAGCTAGCTTTCTCACATGAAAGTCATCTCGTGCATTGGCCCAAAAATCTTCTATGGTAGGAACATGTTTGAATGTATTTCCATGAGATGCCTTGATGAGACCATTAGGATCAAATCCTTGTCTTGCTCTATACCATCATAGATGATACTATTCCAATTCCTTCTCTGCAACTATAAAGGTGACACGATTGGGGCAACTATCATTGTCAATTCTGAATGAGAAGGTAATCCTTGTCTTACACTCAAGTTTCATTATCTTGTCATAATGCTCAAGTTGCCTAGCCAATTCCATCAAAACTACCTTGTCGGGTGGGTATCTTGGAAGCCTCTTGGGATAAATTGTGCTTCCTGCTACTCTAATGTATGTGAATTATGGAAACTGGATGAACCAACTCCCATATTTCTTAATCTTTGCTTTTGCTTTCGATGAGAGCCTCCTAGCAGGTGTCCCTTGTAATACCCTTACTATCTTCATGGTGAAGGCATCGCAAAATATTTTGTAGTCTTTGTTGTTGTGCAAATGAAGCTGTGGATAGCATTCATGCACCAAATATTGCCCCAACCCATTGCCAATTTCTCCTAAGGCCTTAAGTCTAGGATTTTTATACAATCTAGCAATCAGAAAAAATAGATAGGACCCCATGTAGAATTACTTTTGATTTTGTACAATTCTAAGTTACAACTCTAGATTCTTGCTTATGATCCTAGCCTAATCAAAAAAAAAAATTCTTTTTCAATTTCATTGATAAACATGTACATCTAGTTTTTGAATTGCATACCTTGAGCTAGGCCCATGATCCAGCTAAGAAGCACAATGAGGTCACCATACTTTGATTTGAAGTCTACTACTATGAGCCTAGACGATCTAGTGACTCCCTTCTTTCCTTTGTGTAGTCAATCTTGTTTTAGATGCATTAAATAAACCTCTTGGTTATCCTAAAATGACTTAGCCACCTGATTCATCATTACCACTGTCATGCTCTTGTATTGAGGAATGTTAAATGCTTCTTTGATCATATGTTTGCCAATGTTGGCCAACACTCTTTTCCCTTCATCAAAAACTAACCAAATCAAACCTGGATGCACATTCCATAACCAATTCTGGGCAAGGAAAGGTAGGAGGAAAGGCCATCGAGTGTATAATTCTACTCCTATATATCTTCTTTGCCATGGGGGATTGTCCTTCCTTCAATCTATTATTTACCTATATCATGTTCACTATACCGATATTGGTATTAGTAATTCACCTCATTTTTTAGAAGAAGGTGGTTTTGGGCATCATATCCTCTTTGTCTTTCTTAGTATTTGTTCCCTTAAGGTTCTTGCTTGCACTAACATCTACCATTTTAAACACTTATTTCTGCCCCTTCGTTCTAAGTGATATGGACTACCCTTATCAATCTCCAACCTTCTTTCTATCAATGGATTCTAACTTATTTCTGCCTTGCCAAGTCCTATCACTACACTCATCAATCTCCAATCTTCAACCTAGGGGTGGGACTACCACTTATTTCTACCCCTTCGTTACCTTAGGATGGACTACACTTACATCTCCCAACTTCATTTCTAGGGTGGTCTAGCTTATTTCTGCCTTGCCAAATGTCCTATCATTGATTCTACACTTACCTCTCCAATCTTCAACCTATAGATGGGATGATGAAGTGGTGGATGATGAATGCAAGAAGAACCAAGAGAAACAAAAATAGACAAGAATAAGGAGTGAAAATCCACTTAAGGACCACCTTTCAGCTCTAGAATGAATTGAATTCACCTTTACCAATAGTCGGGTATTCTTTGAAGTTCGGATCAGACCTAAGAATTTCAAGCCTTTTGCAAACAATGATGCCCTAGCTGAAGAAATCAGAATTTTGTCCTCTTGAAACTAGGAAGAAATTGCCAAGAAAAAGGTGTAGATCTGCCTTCAAAAATGCCAAACATGGAAAATTCTGCCCTAGAAACAATTCGTTAAGGCCTTGAAATCTACTTTAAGCACACAAGTCTACTCCTTCAAAAATCGCTAAGTCTGATAATGCTCTCCCTTTGTAAAGAAAAATTGCCAAAATGGAAGAGGGCTACCTCAAAATCACCAACGAAAGGAAGAGACTGTCTTGTGGAATGAGAAATGAGGGAAGAGGGAAGCCTTCTTATACCCAACTCCACACATTCCTCCTAGCTGGTTGACTAGCCTTGGGAGAGAAAGAAAATTTAATTAGTGCACAATTCTGGCCCAGATTTAAATGCCAAGCTAAAAAATTAATTTTTCCATAGTGGATTTTGCATTTTTAATTGTCAGTTAAGACCAAATTTGCAAAAATAAAATTAATAAAGCCTTGGAGATGCTAAACATTTTCATTTAATGATGTTTTAGTAATTAAAATATCATTTAAAATCAGATTTGGCAAGCCAAAATTTATTTTTTCAATTTTAATTTACCAATTTCTTTAAAGATTTTAAAATCTTCAAGGCAAATTTAACCTATTTAACACCAATTTTTGCAATTTAATCCAAAATCGATTTTGCAATGCAATTTTATCTTTTTAACATAAATAAATCATTTCTCTAGAATCTAAAATCGATTTTCCTAATTCAATTTCACCATTACAAAAACAAATTTTTCACCAAAATATTAAAAAATTTCGAAACAATTAAATCTTTAAAAAAAATCATTTTGAAAATGCTAAAGATTACATAACTACATCCAATTTTCAAAATAAAACTGTCTAAGTCCAAAATTTTGTAATTTTATCCTGCCAAGTATAGTCCAAATTATCAAGAAAATGTTGTCTTTCAAATTTGTTCGGCCTAAGGATAAAATTGTTGGCTCTGGAAGATCAAGCTAAAACTGAGTGAAAAATAAATCTAACCCATCTCTCTTGACCCAAAGGTGTCTAAGACATAAAATTTTCTAAAATCGGAAATTTTTGGACAACTTCAAAAAATTATTGCCAAGGTGATCGAGAAAAAAAGGGGGTGTCCCCAAAATTTGGAGTGATGGTGTGAAAACCTCACATCATATTCTAACTAACTCCTTTGGTTGTTTGACATACTCGACAACTCTGGACAAAATTCTTCACATCTTATGACAATTGAGGGGGAAAATAATGGTTTTTAACAATGGCAATAGTCTTATCGCTACCAAAGTGTTATGTCATCCCTCCACTATGTTTTTCCTTGTTCAAGTTCTCCATCGTGGAACTCCTTGCAATACACAATTGACTGCCCTTGAACAACATACAATCCTGGACCATGCAATCCAACCAGATGGTCCTATCTAGAGTAACAAGTTCTTTACAAGCCTTCCAAGCCTCTACAAAGTCAAGATCCTTAGGGTACATATTCTTGAGTTCATCAAACCCAACCACTTCAACCTGCATTTTTGTCAGCAACAACTATCTCCTACTTAATGCATTTGTGACCCTTAGCCCTTCCACTTCCATGTTTCAATACAAATGTATAGCTTTGCATGAACTCTACCCATCTCAAATGTCTCTAATTCAGTTTACCTTGGCTATTAGGTACTGTAATGCCCGATGATCAGTATACAAGACAAATTCTTTTCGAAACAAATAATGCCTTCATTTCTTCAAGGTCTAAACTATTTCATAGAACTCCTAATCATTAACAAAATACTTATTCTTTGCATCATTCCATTTTTACTAAAAATAGGCAATAGGCTTACCTTATTAGCTCAACATAGCCCTAATAGTACTGTCATTGACATCACAATCCACCTGGAACACTTTATTAAAATTAAGAAGTGCCAACATAGGTTGCTCTATCACGTTGTTCTTCAGCAACTCAAAACTCCTTGCAACTCCTGTAGTCCACTTGAACTCTTTTTTATCCCCTCTCATTATTTCAATTAGGGGCATACATATACTACTAAAATTACTAATGAACTTCCTATAAAAACTAGCCAAACCATGGAATGACCTCACCTCAATGGCAGACCTTGGAGTAGTCCATTCCAGGATGACCTTCACCTTTTATGGGTCCATTTTGAGACCTTCAATTGATACAACAAACCCCAAATAGACTAACTCATTTTTGACAAAGCTACACTTCTTCAAATTAATCAACACTTTATCTTCCCTCAACCTTTCAAGGACACTATGAATGTGCAACAAATGTTCATCCAAAGACTTAATAAAAATTAGAATATCATCCAAATAAACAATAACAAATTTTCCCAAAAATTTCTTTAGTACCTCATTCATAAGTCACATGAAGGTGCTTGGTGCATTGGCCAGTCTAAAGGGCATGACTAACCACTCATATAGAACCTCCTTTGTGTTGAATGCAATTCTTCCACTCGTCTCCCTTTCTTATTTGTATCTAGTGATAACCACTCTTGAGATCTATCTTTGTGAAATATCAGGCTCCACTCAAGTAGTCCATAAGATTATCCATCCTTGGCAAAGGAAACCGGTACTTGATGGTTATCTTGTTTACACCCTGAGAGTTTGTACGCATCCACCACTCCCCATCCTTCTTTGGTGCTAGTACTGTACATACTGCACATGGACTTAGGCTCTCTCGAATAAGGTATTTCCTCAACAGCTCTTGAACTTATATGTTCAGCTCCTCAGTCTCAGTAGGAGTCATCCTATGAGAAGCCTTATTAGGAAAACTAGGTGCAAGGACTATATCTATTTGATGATTGATTTGTCTTACTAGTGGCAACCCTTTTGGAACATTATCAAATATGATATCTCCATACTCAATAGACATGAAACTTCAAGTGAAACTTCACTACTACCTTCCTTATCCTTTCTAGGAATTAAAGAATAACACATATGTTGATGTTTCATGCCATTTAGAAATTTTATTCCATCAACAAGACATACCCTAGCACTACTGCATACCTTTTCACCCTCCTTTATCAAGGGCTTCAACTTGTGATGAAATCCATCCTTCGTCAGAGAATGGGTGTTTGCATGACCATCGTGTATAACATGCCTATTGTACTGCCATGACCTTCGCAACAACAAATGTCATACATCCATCAGGATAATGTCATAGAGAACCTTGTCATGGTAACTCCCAATCTTGAACTTTACCAAATATTATTTACTAACCAGGACCATATGATCATCTTGCACCCAGGAAATCCAATATGGATGGGGGTTTTTTTCCCTCCTGAGCTTTAGCTTTGAGACCATCTCCTCTAACACCAAGTTGCCAATGCTCCCACCATCAATAATCACATCACAACATTTAACCTCACACTTGCACCTGGTACGAAACAAACTCCTCCTTTGTTCAGTTTCAGTCTTACCACTCAGCAAGACCCTTTCATTAACAAGAACTTCTCCACTTTCTACATCCTCTAAATGAGATGACTTAGCATCATCATCCACATGAACAACCCTTGCTTGACCATTAGCTCTCATGTATGTCCTTCCTTGGCGTTGAGGGCACTCATAGTCATGATGACCTTCATCACTGCAATGAAAATAGGTACCACGCAAGCCTCCTCTTCCCAAACCTTGTCCACGTCCTCTACCTCTTCCTCTTTGGTCTCCAAAGTTTTGATCACAGGAGTGGTTGAAACCCTCTTTCCTCTGGTTTTGGCTAGTAGCCACATCTTCATTTTTCTTCTAGCCCTCATTTCAACCTCCAAATGACCTACACCACCCCTTCCTCCTTGACTATGCCCTCTTTGGCTTCCATCAAAATTTTTATTTATTTTCTTCTCAACTCACAAGGCAAGTTGCTATGCCTCTTCAATTTCTATCATTCTAACCAGACTAAGCTTCTCCTAAATACTAGGTCTTAACCCATTAAGGTAACAGACAAACTTCTCCTTGTTTGCTTCTACATGCCTCATCCTAATAAGGACTCGGTAAAACTCCTTTATATATTCCTGGACTAATTTTCTAGGTTGCTTTAACCCTTACATCTTCTTGAACAAATCAAGCTCGTAGTTAACATGAATGAACTGCTTCTTTAGTTTGTCCACCGTGCGATCCCATCTTGTGATTTTCTCCTTCCCTCGCCTATTCCTTTCTAACTGAATCTCTTACCACCAGATTTTGGCATGGCCTTTTACTATGGCATTCACAAACTTAACCCTATTAGGGTCCTCTATATCCTCATATTCAAAATATTCCTCTAGCTCATTGATCTAATCGATCAACTCATCTGGGTTTAGATTTCCTAAAAACATTTTGACCTCGAGTTTAGGTATTTTGCCCAACTTGACAATGGCCCTAAAAATATTCTCCTCCACTTGGTTTAGGACTTCTCCTTCTTCTTCCCCTTCCTACACAATATTTTCTTCCTCAATCTTTTCCTCCTCACTTTCATCCCTTACGACAAGATTCGTCCCTCTACGGATCTCCTCATGCAATGCCTGAACTTGTCTCTAGAGGGCTCTGACCTCAATGGGAACACCTTCCACCATGCTCTCTTCATGGAGTAATCTTCTCACTATCTAAAAACTCACAACCACACATTCCTAGTACAAATTGCCTCACAGTTGACACTCTGTCTACACACTTAGGAACTCCCACTCTGATACCACTTGGTAAGGGCACAACCCAAGAGAAAATAAACACAATAGGAAAAGGAGACTTTTATTATCAAAAATGATATGATATTACATTAAATACAACAAAAATATACTCAACTACATGCCCTATGGGCTTACAATGTTATCAGATTCTGGAGAAAAACCCTTCTCGCAATACCTTCTCCCAAACCCCACAAAAACTACCTTTACAATATAAGAAATGACCTTAAGTAACCCAAATTAGGTTTAGGATTAGGAATAAATTTTAGAATATTTCATTTGGTATTCATTGCCAAAGCAAAAGGTTCTAGAAGACGTGTCAAAAGTTGGTGCAAAATTAGAAGAATCCAGAAATGGTAGTCCAACTTTCGTGAGGCATAACTTTTGATTGGGGACTCCAATTGACGAACTATTTATATTTTTAGAAAGCTCTCAAAGAACTCTATATCCCTATTGATGAGAAATGCTCATCTCACATTTTTTAGGCCTGTATGAGGTTGTTTAGTGCCTCAAATATGACTTTGAAGTGTTCTTAGGGGGTTTCCAAGCAACTTAAAACTGTAATAACTTTCAAATTGTAAAGCCTTTTGACCTAATTCTTTTTCTGGAATGTTTAAAGTTACAAATACAATCATCCCTCAAACTTACACCTTATAAATCATCATAATTATGACTCAATTACAAAATAACCTATTTTCTACATTGGCATATATCTCGAGGTGCTAAAAAACCCTAACCAAAAAACCAAAGCGGAACTACGGTAGTTAGAATCTCTATTTGGCCCAAATGGATATCCACAAATATAAACACATTAAATAGAAACTGACACTAATCATAAATTTGGGTGATACATGATTACCCTTACACCATTGGATGCTCCTACATCAAGTTGTTGAGAGAGTAAGACAAGGCGAGATAGGTTAGCCAAGGGAGCATTTGTGAAGGGTAGAAGCATCATATGGGATGTTTGGATTCATGCTTGTTCACATGGATTGTTTGGTTGTGGCTATGGCTTTGAAGGCTTCCATGGTTGTGTTGTAATGATTTTTTTTTTAAATAATACATAGTGATGGATATTTTTGGAGGCTGGGTGTTTTCTGTCAATGAGGATTTTTCAGGGTATATCTTGTCTCAAATTTTTTTGGGTATGTTGTCTATTCTCTTGCATGTATATTTTAAATGTTTATTTGGTTAAAATCTATTATGGGTTATGTGGAAACAATGATTTTTTAGCTTGCAAGTTTCCTTACAAGTGGTACCAGAGCTATGGTTTTATTATTGTAATTGTTGTCACAAAATTTTGCACCCTTGCCTAAAGTTTTTACCTAAAGGCAACCTTGTGAAACATGGAAACAATCTCCAAGTTGTGGGACTTGAACAATGAGATTGAGTCTCTGGAGAAGGTCGGCTTCCTTACTATCAGGGTGCACCTAACTACTTCTTGAGAGGAAAAGGGAGAAGGAGATGCATGAAATAAAACTAACTTATCTAATCTAAAGGGGGTGATACACCAAAATAGTTTGTTCAATCTTATCTTTGCCTAACAATGCACTATTCACCAATATAATCTCAAAATACACTGATTCAACCTTTACTTTAATTCAACAATAACATGCATATCAAAAACCAAATGAGATGTTACAAGGAAGGAACTTCACTCTATATCATTAAAGGCCAAATAGATACAGACATGTAGATTGAAGAATGGAGGCAATACATTAACAAAGGTAAAAAGGTTTTGCACTTGGGTAAAAGTACAAAGTTGTGTCACCTTTCAAGCTAACTTATCAAAATGACTGAATTTGAGTATTTCTATCTAAAAGTCAATTTTGTTCAAAGATATGATCTAGATAAATTTATTCTAGCTAAATTTTATATTGTATCACACTTTTCCAATTGGAAATGTCTATTAAATGCATGTTTTATACTAGTTTGTATCCAATTGCTAAAGAAATATAATTTTTTCAGAAAACTAACGTTTCAATAACTCTTACTATTTTTTGTGATATATTTTTAATAACTTATAAACACCATTTTATACAGCCCAAAGTCAAGAATATTCTCATATATACTTTATAGTGTTTTGATTAGATATAGTATATTATAATTTAAAAATTCTACAAGCACATACTTTAACACTCGAAAAGATGTCAATTCTCAGAAAGGAAAAAATAGTAAATAATATCAAAAAAAATTAAAACTTATATGGCATTCTAGAGGAGAGAGTCCTCTTCAAGAATGTATAATTTTTATTCTAGTTAGAATAGATTTGTTTTGAAAAATGAGGTGGGAGATGAAAACTAGCAATATCAAGCGAGTTGAACTTTGAATGATTATAAAAGTGAAAACATAAGTCTAAAGCCAATTTTTATTTATGAATGTTCTAGATATATATGTTATATATAACATAGTTTGAGATCAAAAGGAAATAAGTTTATTTCCATATAGTTTTGTGGTGGGAAGTAGACCCCTAATTTTAAGCATTTTTCAGCAACTAAAAAATCATCTATAAAAATTATGAAAATATATCAATTCTTAAACAAATAATTGTCAAAAATTATAATCCTAAACTTGATCAATTTCTACACATTTCATTAGTTGACTTCATTTTAAAATTCTAAATAATAATACCGGTTTTATATCATTGAAGGTGAACAGTTATACTTTTGTTAGCCTTTTCCTTTACAAAAGGTTGACACAGGTTTGTGCTTTGACCCACTTATATTAATGGGAGAATGAGGTACAATAGAGAAATGCATTCATTCATAGGTAAAAAGAAATTAAAGTAGTAGAGTATATGATACAACTACTATAGAATCAAAGAAAAGACTGACCCTTGGAGGGATTACAAAACTTTCTTTTATAGCTCAAGCATAACTAAAAAACTTCCACCTTAAGCCAAAGCTCAACTACTATGATTAAATTTCTAGAGAGCAATCACTGATGATCTAAGGAAGATATGATTGAGTGTGTGGCCACATGCATAAAATCGTGTCTTTCATACTAATTTTGACCTCGAAGAGACAGAAACGATGGTCATATCTACATAGCTAGCTAGAAAGCTAATTCAGAACGACGATGGATTGTCCTTTGTATCAAACAGGCATAGAGAACATCAATAAGTAGTTGCAGACAACCATGAAATTAGTTTTCCATTAAAGAGTTGGTTCATGTCGTGTCTGCAACCATGCCAAGTAAGTTGTGTTAGCATTTGAATAATCAACCTAGCCATGTGGCCCAATAATCTTTTAACATTCTGCCCTCTCATCTAGTTTCCATCCTATGTTGACCACTGACTACCCTAGATCATGGCTTCGTAACTTGCTTTCATGTTGAATCCTTAACTGCACATGACCTTGTGACAATGTGAGTTTGGCAATTCACACCATCGCCATGGTTTAGACTTAACATTCTTCTAACTGTATGATGATGCAAAACCAGTTATCTTTGTCTTTGTCACCCTATCGCAGCTTACTTTTTGGCTGACATGAAATGTTTGCGACCCTGCGATCCATGCATTTTGCTGCCTCATGGCCTTAACTCCAATTAACCCTTAACTCCTTGTGACTGTGCAAAGACAACCCTTAACCATGATCACTTAGTCATGACGTAAGACTTAAACTTTGATGCTAACCTTGTGAACAAGCGAACAAGCATTTCACAACATCACCACCATGACCAAAGGTTGGCAATTTAACCCTGTGACAAAGAGAAAACATTGGAATTGACTGAGTTGTTGACTTTCACATGGTCACAAATTAAAATTTTGAAGCTCATCGATGGAGTGCATTGATCCAATATATTTTCTTCATCTAATGATAAATCTTTTACCCTTGCAAATGAGGCTCATACGAATTGAGCCCACCAAGACACATGGTGAAGACTCATATTCCCTCAATGGCTAAACATCAAGCATTTTGAATGTATAAATATGCCAAATATTGATTGTGGAAGATCTGACGAAAGTTGTGAAACTGGAAGACCCCCTAGCATAGTCAGCACTCTTAGCCAATCAGATACTGCCCCTCTGTCACTTTCTCTTACACATCCTTCATTGTGTAGTCCACATACTGAATTTGGTCCCACTATGACATGCCTCATCACCTTGCTTCCCCACTTTCATTAAAACTTGAGTAACTTTGGAAAGTGCAAAAATGAAAGTCGTTGATCTAATATGATCTAACAATGGAGAAACATGTCTTTACATTGATCAGAACCCAAAGGGGGGCCACTAGAAAGGTGTCAACTTGTCGCTTCTATCGCAATCTTAACCTGAGGTTCAAAATTTAACCCCATGACCATGTGCATAGAATGACTCACCACTTCACCATCCTAACCCTAATTTCCCCTTAACTGCATGTGAAGATGTGACTACTAAGAACTTAATTGCCATCACGTGATCACGACTATTAACCAGATGCTAGCCCTTTATCTTGCAAAGTTGCAGTAGCTACTAAGAAAATTGTATCACACATTCGTAGCTTCCTTGACAGTTAAGCCCTAACAGCTTGCGATCATGTGAACAAGCATGAATCGCAAGGTCACAACTTGAAATTTCATAAGGATATAACATGTAAAAAGGTTTGAAGACTTAGGGATATAAAAGGTATGGTTAAAGTTTTTTATGTATCCCTTTCAAGTTTGCATGGCAATAAATGAATAATCAAAGGACATGATCATGGCTACCACCCTAGTTTTCATGAGATTGGTCAACATTGAAAAAAGAAAGGGGGGCAAAATTTGTCAATAGTAACCCTAGATTAAATCCATGGGAATGCATGAAAGGATGAGAGATTTGGCAAGATATATTAGTTTTCTAGGTTGTTAATTACAAATTTGAGGGTTTTTGGTTTGTTGTTATGCTAGGTTGTCAGCAGGTTTTGGGCATGTAAAATTATTAGTCAAAAGGTTTTTTTAGATGTTTTGTTTAAATGATGATTTTAGGGGGAACTTTTTGAAATGACCTAAGAAAAAAAGACCTCACCATTAGATTTGGATTGACCTTGCCATATATTTTTATATACAATTGTCCTAGTTTGGCCATTTTGAGAGAAAATGCAAAAGTTTTTACTTGTAGGTTGTGACAACCACAAAGTTGATCCCGTCAAAATTTTCCTCATTAAAAAAAAATGGTTTATATGAGAAAATAGGCAGTCTTGTTCGAATGCCCATAAATTTCACTTACAATGTTAGATTTTGAACTTCTTATAGTTGTTAGAAAGCTAATTTAGAGCATTATAGTCTGGTATAGGTTTGACTCTATGATTTTGGTATTTTGTCATGTTTTATGAGCCCAAAAGTTAGATGTTATTTACTTTTTTAGCCAAGTATTGGACATAACTTGGTTATATGGAGTTAGATTTTGGACTTCGAATAGTTAATAAAAAGCTCTTGGAGAGCTCTACATATTGGTTTAGATTTGGTGCAAGTTTGGCATGGTCTATTAAGTAATATATTCATCTGAATGGTTTATGATTTATATTGACTATAGTAACATTGCGGGTATATGACATTACATGTTTTGGAGATGTGGATTGTGATTTCATCATATACTTAGTTTATATATTTCAAATTGGTCTTCTAATGATATGGCTAATAGTATTTAATTTGGATATGTATGGTGACTTGTTGGATCTACAAGTTGTGTAGTGTTGTAAAGGGTCTATAATTGCATGTTGTATTTATGGCTTGGATATGGGTTGTCTTTGCCCATTGACCTTTCATTATTGATGCATATTCAGATTAGTGTCTTGGATTTGAGTTTTCTATGCCCTTAGACACATGATTTGTTAATTTATCATTATATAGAGGGGATGAGATATTGTTACTAGGTACAACTATGGTAGAGGATTGTGCTTAACTATTTTATTCTGACAAGTTGAACACTTTGAAAGTTAGATGCTCAATTCATGGATGTGATCTTGGTGCCATAGATTTTGGCATGTCATGATTAGTTACATGGATACTTTGTTGATGTTTATTAGTTTGGATTCCTAATTTGGTTATGGCAGTGTATCTTCTTGGTTGAGGATCATGGTTATTTGATTTCTTTGATAAGCTCATGATTTTCACTTTGAGTTCTTTGATGGTTTGATTCCTTAGTTGATTCTCATGGTTGGAGGGTAGTCTTTTATCTTCATGTCATGGATAGCTTAGATACATAGTTTAGTTGAAGCTTATAACAATGATGATATGGTAGTGTATGATTGGTTCCTGCTTTATTTTGTAACTTCTTAGTTTAGAGATCTTGGTTTCACTTGGTACTAACAATTTCATTTTGTATGCATAGACCTAGATGATCTTCATGTAGGATATGGATGTTATGACACCATGGGTAACTCAATACTACAATTGAGTGGGAGTTGTTGATATTGATATATTTATTGAGTGTTTACAAATGTTGAAGGATGTCATATATCTTGTTGCTCCAGAAGCATTTTTGACATTTTCATGGTGCATTAATTGTTGGTGGTTATCTTCATGGTGTATGGAGATGGTTTCATCTTAAGGACTCATGGGGTTCTTGGTAAAGGTGTGGTTTATGCTTTCATTTAACATGTTATCTTTGATATTAGGATGGTTTCATTATTATGTCATGATATACTCTTGATACATGTTTAGAGTTTTAGCATGTTATCGTATGTCCATTTGAATCATCTTGTCTCTTTGGTTGACAAGTTTATGTTCCTAAGGCCATGGTTGGAACTTTGACATTGGTCTTGATTTATTTTTCTTGGTGTTGAGTACATTGATCATTTGCGAGATACTTCTTGACATTGCTATGTTTCATTCAGAATTGATATGGATTGATTAGTTATAGGTGCTCATTAATGTTGAAGTTGATGAAAGATCAACCCCACAGCTCCCAAGAATCATCGGCATGCAAACACCTATCACAGAAAGATAGAAGCAAAAAACTATGAAGGTTGGAATTCCCAGATCCATAGATGAGATATTCTTGATGAGCAAAAAGATAAAATTTCTATTATGAAAAGTGAATAAAAAAATAATTACAAAGATAAATCGTCCTTATAAAGGAGATAAAAACCCTAAAAAGGTCTAACCTAGGTTGCATCATAATAATTAATAAAAGAATTAATTATTAGATGCCTAAAGTTTGGTTTAAGAAAACTAGAGATAATAAGTGACTTAATAATTAAATCAATATGATTTAATTAATAGGAAAACACTTTATTACTCTAAAAACCCCCCTTAAGATAAACTTTGGGAGTAGCTAAAAACCTAGAAACTACTACTGAAAGTAAATTTGGGTCTTGGAAACAAAGCTTGATGAGGTACCCAAGCACAACCAAATCTTTATAAAGAGGAGAAATAGAGAAAACCACATCGAAAAAACCCTACTCCAAAAAGAGATAGAAATAATGTTGAAAAGAACTAGTGAAGGACTAAAGAAGCCTCCAAACTAGGGAATGTTTGAGAAGATAGGAACAAAAGATGATCATGAAGACACTACTGAAGAATGAAGCTGCAAACATTGCCAAAATATTAATCTAAAGAACCTCTACTATATAGAAATTGACTAGGTAGAGAAGACTATAATTTGCATCAAATCAAGAGGCACAAAAATCCAAACAACTGAACTCAAAGATAGAGAAGGCACAAAACACCAAATCCTGAAGAGATGATCAATTGAACGTGGAAAGCTGCAACCAAACTAGGAATGAAAAAAAGACTATCTATATGGTAAATGATCCATCTCACTGAAACACATAGGTACCCAGCCACTGCATCTATCTAGTACATAGGAACAAAAACTGAATACATAGCTCACTCCATCGAACCAAGGAAGTATGAAAAAAAATAAAAGAACCCTCCTAATGTAGACAAGGGTGAGGTGATAGTCAACTAGAAAAGTGGGCCAAAATAACTGCATGTCAAGGAACCGTGATCAAGATGCACAAAAGAGTACATATGTGTGTACTGAGTTGATCAATCTCAGACATGTCATGAGGATAATGTCATAGAAGGGAAACTTACTAGATAGAGGAAGATGACAAAAAATGGCAAAACATCAACCCCTCATGGCACTTTCAAAGTAGTGCATGTACAATAAGGCACAAGATATGGTGAATCTCAGGAATACAATAATCTGCATAAGTGTCCTCAGATGACACTCCTTGAATCAGAAGGCAAAACAAGGAAAAATAAATGAAATAAAAATACAAATGCAATATGGTACTTATCTTAGTGCATTTGCAAGAATGCATACAAATAATGTCTAAATAGACCAGAAGAGACATAAGACTAATACAATAGATAATACAAGTCATGATGAATCATCTTAAGTAATGAAATCGATCCTCAGATCTGAAACAACCAAGATATCCACTAGAATGCAAAAATGCAAAAAACTAAATAGAATATGTCTAGAGAAGAATTTAGAAAAATAACTAGCATCACTGAAAAGATCTCAGAATGACCTTTCCAATGATATAAAAAACTCCCAAATCAAAATATGGATGCTCAAGATATGTCTCCCAGAGTGAAAAATTGTAGCCCTAACTTTGACAACAAAAACAACCATAAAAAAAATACCAAAACTAAAAATAACTTGACCACTAGAACGGGCTCAGAATGAGCTTTTTGACGATATCTTATTTCTAAAAAATAGAGTTTGGATGAGCAAGTTATGGCCAAAAAACCACATGTAGGTCAAAAAAGGGTTGGAAGACAAAAAAATTTAAAAATACTGCCTCGGAATCCATGCCAAAATGCCTTAGAAAGTGCGCCCACCAGCACCAGAAAATACCTCAGGAAGTGTGCTAGTTGTGTATGGAACTGTCTCGATTTGCATTCCAAAATTTTTGTTTTGTGTGCCCAAAATTTTGATTTGTGTGCCAAAAATCTTGATTTACATGAAAAAAAAATCAATTTGTGTGCCAAAAAAATTTAGATCTGTGAACCAAAAAATATCAGTATGTGTGCCAAAAATCAGAAAATTATCACTTCGAGAAACGTGTCCAATTTGGAAGTAGTATTATTTTTCCTCAAATTCCAACTGTGTCCAAATTTGACAAATTTTATATGAAAATAGGAGTTTTGGGGTGCTTTGAGCTCAACGGTGATGTCTTTTTGGGCTCTAAGTGCATCAAAAATCAGTGACCCCCTAGATTCAATACAAAAATCCTCTAAAAGCCACAGATCTTAAAACTAGTGTCAAATCTCTCAAGAATAGAATAGGGGCATGAAGATATGGAGCTCTGATACCATGTTGAAGTTGTGAAAGATCAACCCCACAGCTCCCAAGAATCACCTACGTACAAACACCTATCACAAAAAGATAGAAGCAAAAAGCTATGGAGGCTATAATTCCGAGTTCCATTGATGAGACATCCTTAATGAGCAAAAAGATAAAATTGCTATTATCAAAAGTGAATAAAAAAAAAATTACAAAGAGAGATCTTCCTTATAAAGGAGATTGAAATACTAAAAAGGTCTAACCTAGGTTGCATCATAAGAATTAATAAAAGAATTAATTATTAGATGCCTAAAGTTTAACTTAAGAAAACAAGAGATAATAAGTGACATAATAATTAAATCAATATGATTTAATTAATAAGAAAATACTTTATTACTCTAACAATTAATACTTAGAGACAGTGTTGATGCTTATTTCTCTTGGATTAGAGATGTATATGTTGGGATGGTTGATAGTTTTAGCAGAAAGTCTGAGGAGCATTCACTTGATATGGACTTTAGAGGAGATTATTCTTAGATTAGTCTCGGTTGGAGGCTTAGATATTTTGAATAGTATCCACATTCCCCATGTTGGTGTTTTAAAACTACAAGTTGTAGAAACCCTATACCAGGATGCAAAAGATAAAACAAAGCCTAAGGATTAGCTAATTCCCATATTTGACTAAATTTACCTCAGATCTAGACCAACGTGACAAAGTACAAGGGCCCTCTACACTTTAGGCTCTATAGGACCAAGGTGGGTGCACCTAGGGATTTATTTGACTTCTTCTTCAATGTTTGATTACTAATATTCTTCTCTTTAGATTTATCCCTTATAATAGATAAATGGTCAATAATCTTCTTGATATTGTAATCAACTTATGTGTTATGGTAGCTAACTGTAAACTCCAAGAAAGCTATTACAAAAAGGGGATGACAAGCAACTTAGTTGTTCATTATAGAAATGGAAAATTAATTTTGATTTATATGTGTATTGTGCAATCACATTACCCTATCGATTTGCATATGAATTAATGATTAGTGCCTTATCCATTGTTATACATAGTCAAACTAGTAACCCTAGATCTATTTAATTGACTTGCAATTAAACTTATCAGCTACTACCCCTAAATTTCATTCTTATGATATCCTTGCCATATATCTAGAAACCCTATCAATTCATGAAAGTATTTACTTAATTCCTTGAATCAAAAGCAATCAATGAAAAGATATACAACCCATCCAAGTTGCATTAATTTGAAAGAACCTTGCTCATTTCAATCTCAAAATGACAGATACATGAAAATGGAGACAAAACTCAAAGATACAAATATTCAGAACTTCTCCTTTGTATTAATTTTCCTTGAAAACCATACATTGCTGGTATAAAACCCAAAGTATAACTTAAAAACTTGATAAACTTAATCATTCAATGTTCAATATGTTCTTAGATTTGCAAAATTGAATACAACATATAATTAACACAAAATTTGAACTGACTATAATAACAAAATACTAAAATTCTACAGACTTTGGACCCTCACTCCACATCTTGGAAATCCTTTTAAAGAGAAGGATTACAACAAGCTTCAGATGGGAGGACACATGTCAAAATTTGATTTGGAAATAAATACAAAGATATTTAATATTATTACATCACAAAACATTCTTTGTATTCAAACAAAAATTGGGGAAGTAGTTTTATATCTGACAGGTGGCATTTGGTGCAGGTGTCTTCAACATGATTCTATTTGCTCTTTTAACAACCACTTTCCTTGCCTTTTCTTTATCTTTTTGTCTCTTCTACCTTCTTAGTGTAGCTTCAACTACCTACTCACTATCCCCTGATGGTAAAGCCTTTATATCTACTATAACTTCCCAAATAGCAATATATGTGTCCACATCAGGCCAAGTGGCATCCCTAATTCCATTTTATAATTCAAGGCATTTGTTCCAATTGGTATCAGTTATAGCCTTAACTTCTATAGTTATCTTTGTCATTTCTACCTCCAACTTATATAGCATATCAATTAAATCAGACACTACTACTACGTCTACCTCACCATTACAGTATGCCAAAAATCTAGAATGATTCAAAATGTTGTCAAAAGAAAATGACCATTTTATCCATTCCCTAACTCCTCCATCATTTTCTAGAATGCTGGGTACAAAATTAGGTGTTCCTGTGGCAATTATTTTAATCTTATTTTGGATCATCTACATCTTTCCCACAAAGAAACCATTCAATTATTTTAACTTATTTATCATTTTTCTAACAATGATAATCATTACCTTTGGAAAGTCCTTCTTCTATGCCAGCATAGGTACAAGGTTATCAAAAAATTGGGTGTGGGGGGCCATGTTTTGAATAGGGGAGACAATAAGACAATTGCTTCAAAACATTTGTATTTTACTACTTGTAAAGCAAGATAATTGTTGTGCACATTCTAAGAAACCAACTTTAATGCATTTATCTTGTGAATTAGCAAGTTCTTGATAGTTCTAATTTCAATCTTCTCGCTAGACTCCAACTCCTCTTCATCCACTGCCATAGCTTGACTTGTGACACCCTCTATTTTGGGTGCATATCCTTCTTCTTTTTATGCCCTTATCTTCAATTTTTGTAGCAGATCTAACAATATTCTTTAGTGCTACTATCTCATTTTCTAACTTGAGGGTTTTCTACTCCAAGACATAAGTCTTCTTCATTTCTTCCTCATAGTGACTTTTGGCTTGGATATACCTCTCATAGGCCTTTTCTAGCTGCTCTTCCAAGACATCAATCACATTCTTTCCCAATAGGGTTGTTGAAGTTTACATCCCATAAATTTTGCTACTAAAAGTAGAGTGCACATTCCAAAATATGACATTCCCCTTAGGGGACTCTTTGTTCTCCACGAGGGTGGGCTTTTGATGCTCTGTAGCTAAACTCCATATTGCCATGGTTTGAGCATCAATATTATACCCAGACCCTCTCAACTCTTCCAGTTGATTCTCATCTTCAAATGAGATTGTCTTGTCGTGCCTCCTCGTCTGATCCAACAAAAATAAAGAGTTGATATCCTATTCTGGGAATAAAATCATTCCACTACTATGTATCAATTCCCTGGCTTCTTCCATGGTGAGGATTTTAGTAGCAGGATCATACTCTTATATTTTATGTACTAGTTCAACAACTACCTCATTAGAGTCACCTGGTCTCATCTGCAGAGACAATTCATTTTGTTTCAACTTAAACAAGAAGATCATAAATTCTTCAGTTTTGATGAAATTTTCATCACTTATAAACTCATTGGCCTCAATGATTTTGTCATCAATCATTTGAGGCTGTATATGTAATTTTCTAGCCCTTTTTTCATCATCAGCGGCTTGAGTTATCAAATAATTTCTCCTTACATTATCAAAATATTGGCTACCCCTTGGTAAGATTTTTAAGGCTTTTTGTTGGGCCTTTTGTGGAATTTCCACCATTTTCTGCTTCTTGCTCCTTTATTGAGCCCATTCTGAACTTTCAGGTTGATCCTCTTCTTCATCACTTACGTCCACAATAATATCTTCATCAGAAGATTTAGGATCAACCTTTCTTCTTATCTCTTCAAAAACTTGTGTTGATATTTCATCAAAATTTTGTACAAACTTGTCTAGCATAGACCAATAGTCTATTTCAGGATAGAATCCCTTTAAGGATGGATCTGCTTTTTTCATCTCCTATTCAAAACTTAGGACATCTTTGTACTTGATCACCCTCTCCCTACATACATTCTCATCCAAGTGGTCAATAATAATATCTTCCTCCCATAAACATTTTGTTGGAAGTAAAGTATATCCCCTCATCTACTTTAAAGCATTCTTGACTACATTGCAGGGGTCATATGTTCTTGTTGGCCCAGTTGGCAATTTATAGCTTCTAAGGAAAGCATCAATTTCATCTATATCATTCTTTCCTATATCAAAATCTCCTACGTTGGTACATCTACACCAAAATGTTCCCTTTTTTATAGTTTTGCCAAGATACTCTCTATTTAACGATATCAATTGCCAAAAAACTTCTCCAAAACCTAGTCTCTCTAGGACATATTTTGGTAGGATGTGAGGTGGTTGGAGGCATCCATAAACTTTAATAATAGTATATTCTTCAAATAGAAAAAAACACTTCCCTAATCATGCCCGAATTGTTTCCCTGCATCAAAACACATACTAGGCTTAACCACCTTCCTAACACTTCTAGGTACCCTCTCATTTACAACTCCTATCATTTTTAATATAGGGTGCACAAAATCATTATAAAAATAAATAGCATTAGAGTATGGGTAGAATATTTTCCATATCCTTGTCCATCTCTGCACAGGTAATCTCTCTCCCCATTCCTCTATACACTTGAAGAAGCTCTGATCAAAGAATTCTACATTTCTAAACAGGATCAAATGCATGATCAAAGAGTAGTGATGGAACCGAAAGTTCTCAATTTTTTCCTTCTATGTAGCAACAATTTCATCATGAATCTTGTTGATGATGTAGGTCACAAAATCATACCTAATATTTGTGTTAGGGTCTTGGATGTTTAAAGCCACGATATAATGTCCATCGAAAGAATTCATGGTTCCATTTGAACCTAGGGCTTTGCTGAGACCAAAGATAGTGTTCTATGTGTATCTTTGAAAGAACTCCAAAGGCATAAGGTCTTCCACATCCCTCTTCTTTGGAATTTCTCCCTTCTCTTTCCTTAACACAGGGATATGCCTTGTCATTGCTCTACCCATGTAGAAGCTCTTTCGATTCTTAAATTTTTCATTTAATTTGTCCATGTCAATAGGCAATGACATTGGACCTCCCAAATTGAGTGCTTCTATGAATATCTCTTTATCCAGCGCCAAGAAGATGCTTCTATCTTTCCTGTGAAATGACTTGTTGACTAGATTGTAACATTTTATGAGTGCCTTTACTAGGTCAACATCCACAAAGACCTCAAGCATAATTAGCTTCCCAAAATTCCTGGTCCAAGGGTTAGAAATTGGGACCTTCTCTGTTATGTTCTTGTAGAAGAACTAGAATAATTCACTTATGTTCCTGTCAAGAACCTTTGCATCTCTGAAAAATGTATAAGGATCTCTGAAAGCATGGTCATTTGCAGATTGTGCATTAGAAGAACCAGGAAAAATGTACATCATTCTTCTAAAAATGAGTTAGGGCTCTTTGTTTTTGAGGTAGATTCTTCAATTTGGGCCTAAGAAATCAATTTACCTTCTTTTTATGCCATTCCTGCAAGATTATTTCAACAATTTTGCCTATTGTATGCTAGAAACTTGCTCAAACTCACTTTGCAACTCAAACCCTAGTCTAAAATCTCAAACACTTATGAAACTGGTAATGAAATCCCTATTTCTCTTAGAATTTATCTATTTTTACAAAGGAGTGTGGCATTAATGGCATTTCAAACTAACATGCTTTAAAATCCTATCAATCCTTGAAAAGCTGGCAAAATCTTCACTTTGTCATTATTCATACTTCTAGCTTGTACGTTTTTTCTCCAGCTTGGACATAGTCATTTAAAACTATTTATATGCTTTAAAACTTAGGGTTGCGATGTTGTGATTCCCTTTAATTTTCCCTTCACCACAATTTTCTATCTTTCTTCATTCCCAATTGCGACCATGCGAAAAAATGCCATCTTAATTGTTTTACAGTTTCATTACCCTTTTCTCTAACTACTAGGCCAGAATTGCAATGTTGCACTTCCTTTTACTCATCACTTTGCAACCTTGTTTCTTTGTTGACTACATGGGCTTGTGAAACTGTGATCTCTTCATTTTAACCTTTATCACTTTCTCATAGTTTTTTGTCACTTTGCTTTATTAACTATTGTGAAATGGTGATGACTATCAAACTAACCATCTCATACATTCATAGCCTTCTAACCTTTTACTTCATTTGTCATGGTGACCAAGGAAAACTATCACTTAACATCTCTTCACATTATTGTTGCTTCAAAATCAAAGTGTGGCATAACCCTTGCAATCTAGGAAAAATCTTCAAACTAACCTTTTTGCAACTTCTCGGTGGTCTAGGACTTAAAATCTCTTTCACTTGTGATGTTGTGATGACTCAAATATTAACCTTGTCGCCTCTCAACAACTGCTAGACACAAGGCTTCTTTTAACCATGTGATGTTGCAATCACGATCTTGATTGGTTGCTAACATGTTTTGTAGCTTCACGACCAAAGAACTTAACTACCACTAAAACCCTGTGATGATGCAATAGCCTTTAGCTTTAACTGTTTTGATTACTTTTTGCACCCTCACGACTTTAAAAAAAATCATTTGCTTTATCACTTGTGATATTGTGGTAATCATTGTGAAGTTAGCCATTACCTTCCTCGCAACCTCACAACTTAAGATTTTAACTCACAATCAAACCTTATGATGGTGCAATGAAAATATATCATTGCTTCGCATCCTTAACCCTAGATCAAACTTAATTGCATGCAATGAAGCAATAACCTTGAAGTGAACTGTTGTTGTTACCTTTTGCCACTTTGCTACTTTGACCCTAAGTCAAGCTTAACCTT
Organism: Cupressus sempervirens; assembly: GCA_028749045.1. Classification (NCBI taxonomy): domain Eukaryota; kingdom Viridiplantae; phylum Streptophyta; class Pinopsida; order Cupressales; family Cupressaceae; genus Cupressus; species Cupressus sempervirens. The sequence continues at coordinate 294,732,019 of CM053787.1, forward strand.
TTGCGAGGCTATGATGACTTAAACTTTGACTATTTTGACTCTTCATTGTTACTTCATAACTTGAAAAATCTTCAATGCTTTGTCAGCCACAATGTTGCAATTACCGTTTGAAGTTAAACTATTTCCTTCCATCGCAACCTCACAACCTAAAACCCTAACTCATCTCTTGACCCTACGAAGCTGTGATTATGATCTTTTCACTAATTTTCCACCTTAACCATATATTAAACCTAATTGCAAGTGATGTTGCAACTGCATAGACCTTAACTATTGTGGTTATCCTCTGCACCTTCGCAACTTTAAAATTTCTGAAGCTTGATACAAGTTGTGACCTTGAGATCTGTAGTTCATTGCCTCTTCGCAACCCAAACATGAAGGTTAGCCCTAACATTTGTGATAGTGCAATGACCATTTTGATGACCACTTTGTAGTTTTGTAACTTCTGAAATAGCTAAGTCTCAAACCAGAGTGATGAAGCGATTGAAAGGATTTTGCATGATCGTAACTTAAAATACCTTTTATAGACATTGACTTATAATAACAAAAGATCAAATGACTTAGGGATATAAAACAAAATAACATATAACCAAAGTTTTTACATATCCCTATTTGACACTTGAATATCAAAATCAAGGACAATTCAATCAAAACATAAGACATGACCAATGCCCTAGGGTTTTTTATGAGGAAAAACACATTTTTAGAAACCCTAAGCAACTAAAACAAACTTGAAGGATATCACAATTTTTTTGCTGGGTGAAAAATCAAGCCATCACACCACTCTTAGTTTACTCAATAATTTACTACTTGAGAGGTATATCCCATTATTTCTCTTGGGTGCATTGTGTTTATGCTTGTCTTTCATTGATATAAATCTTGAGCTATGGTACATGAGTTAGTTCTAAAGGGTTCATTTGAGAGATAGTTTAGCATTGGTAATCTCATTATGCATATGTTGTGCTCTCATTATGGATGATTTTGGGAGATGGTTTATATGAGCATATTCTTTGGATTAGGGATAATCATTCCTTGATTTAGGAATGGTTTTTGATTTTGATCTTCTTGTGAGAGGATTACATCTATGATTGGTTATATAGTATGGTTTGGTCATGTAGGAGCACCTAAAGGCAATAAGTGGGTTTAGTTAATCTTTTGTGTGTCTTTGATATAAAAAGTACCTTGAGGCACCACACATAGTCAGGGTGATCCTAAGGTGACCTTTGAACAAGTTTGGAAATCTATTAGTTTGTTTACATATTTATTTGTGCCTTCTAAGCCTAGGTTCTTTGGTTGATCAAAGTTGGTCAATGCCCAGTCAAAGATGTTGACCAAGGGCTTGAAATGCCATCTATAACCAACTTATATCCATGGTTGAAATTTTAAGTTATTTGGTGGAGATTTGTAATGATTTGGGCAAAAATGTGAAATTGCTCAAAATAAACTAAAAATGGCAAGTTGCAACTTAGCAACTTAATAAATTTTAGACAAAATTTAACAACTTGAGAAAGGGGAGCATGAAGAAAGTCGGGAACTGATCTTTGAAAAGGTATAATTCATGAAAATATTGATGTAAAGAGGTTCCAAGAAGTTCCAAGAAGTTTCAATCAACTTTGAGCAAGTTTTTGGCAAGTTTTGTCTTGTTTGTTGAGTGTGTTGTAAAGATGTCTTAAGTATTTCTGATTATAGACTATGTAAATGGATTAGGTTATTTCAATCCAGTGTTATACATATTATTTCCTTTATTCTTTTCATTGTAGAACAACAAAAAATGGTATTTGTACATACTTTTTGTAGTTTTGGTTTTTCTTTTCTTAGTAAGGGTTTTGAACCCATTCATGGATTAGTCTTGCTTATCCATGGTCACACCCTTCTATGGCCTATTGAAAAGATAAATACTTGTATATTAATGACTTTTCTAGCTATTTGAAGCACAAAAACCAAACTTGGAAGCTTTTGTATTGAAATCATGGCTGATCATGGTTGGTGAGCCATTGAAACAAAGCATGAAAACAACAGTTCAAACATATATTCACTTCCTTGTGGTTACCTGTATAGTGTGAAAACATGTGGAAAAATATGAGGAATGGTAATGGAGGGGACTAAACCATTTGAAAACTCCATGCAAGTATTTTCAGTTAAATCCAATAAACAAATTAACAAATAGAAAGGAAAATAAGCCTTTGGGAGGGTTTTAGAGTTAGATATAAAATTAGTAAAACCCAAATGCAAAGATGGTATATTGTTTAAAAATTCCAAATGAATACCAAAAATGTATTTTAAAAAAGTATCTTATTGAGGTCTATTTTGAGAAAAGAGCAAAAAAATAATTTTGTTGATTTAGTCTACTAACCGGTTTGCATAGTTCAACCAAACAAGGGTTAAGGAGACAAGAATGGGTGAAACCCATTGAGGGGAATGATGAAACAAGGTTTTAGAAGTCTATTTGAGAATTTGGTTGACTAATTTAGTGAAGATCCTACAGCAGTGGTGATGCAGAGGGATCAACACTGGAACTCTCCTTAAGGAATTAAACACTCAAGGGATTCAACAATGTGTTTTTCTCTACATCACAATACAATTTAAAATGAGCTCTTAACTCAAATTATGTGCATTTCAAAATATCCACAAATATGTCTTTCCAAATTTGTCATAAAAAATTAGAATAGAGGAAAAATCAAAGTAAACATATATTCTTTCTGTAAATCTACAGGAACATGGTTATGTCCAAAAATGTCAGGAAGATGAAACCTTTCTTTAGCAAATTTGTTATTATTTGTCAACATACTTCAAACTTGAATCCAAATCATATGAACTCAAATGCAAACAATTATGAACTGAAAACCCATAAATAGAGATCAATATGTATTTTGAAATATTTCCATACATGATTGAATCGATTACACAACTCAATAAAAAAAATACTAGAACTTTATCTTTCATAAGAACGACACCAAGAAATAGAAGAAGAAATTTGAAACTGAACTATGAAAATCTTTATTGAAAGCTAAACAAAACTACATAAAATAAATGGTTGTCTACAGCCAGAGAAAACTAATGAGACTACATTTTTAACTATTCTATTGGTGCCTCCCCTTTTGAAAACTCCAGTCCATTATATATTGTTCATGGGTAGTTAGACATGAATCTTCTTATTTCAGTTACCTGACTCTTCGTATTCCATGGGTTAAAATGAAAAGTGGGCATTATTTAAAATTTATAATAAACTTTTGCATTTTAATATGTTGTCCTCTTGTCACTGTCAGACTTCCTGTCGCAAAACTTCAGCATTTTACTCAAATTGTATGTTGCCTTCCTGTCACCACCAGACTTCCTTTTGTAATATAATTTTGTATTAATAATACTATATGTTGTCTTCCTCTTTCCACTAGATTTCCCGTCATAATAAAATTATGCATTAATAATATTGCATGCTATCATCCTGTCGCCATTAGACTTCCTATCACTGACATGCTCCTACACCATACTCCCAAATTCAAAAAAGTTTCCATGTCCCATAGAAACATGGTTGAGTGAAACTTGCAAAAATATGAAGCTCTACCTCTTCCTCTTCACTTCCTTTTATGTCTCTACTAAACCATTTCTTCAAACTAAGATTCTCATCACTAAAATTTGTAATGGTTGCCTCTAAAGAAAAGTCCACTCCTCCAGTGTTGCATCTCACACACACACAAACAACTTTTATGCCTCACCAAGGAGTTCCTTCCATGCCTTTCTCCCCAAGACTTTTGGCAACTTGGACCTCCTTTTAAGGCCCTCATGGTAGACCTCCATGTCCACCTCTTGCAATGAGTGAACAAAACATCTGCAACCAATAAAAACTCCACTAACAAAAATCAAATCATAAAATTCTTCCACTTCCCAAATCTTTTATTAAGCTCTAATACCAAAATTGATGCACGGGGATCAATACTGGAACTCTCCTTAAGGAATGAAAAACTCAAGGGATTCAACAATGGATTTTTCTCTACATCACAATAAGATTTAAAATGAGCTCTTTACTCAAATTTTGTGCATTTTAGCATATCCACAAATATCTTTCTAAATTTGTTATAAAAAATCAAAATAGAGGAAAACTTAAAGTAAACATATATTCTTTTTGCAAATCTATAGTAACATGGTTATGTCCTAAAATGACAGGAAGATGAAACCTTTCTATAGAAAATATTTTATTATTTGTCAACATACTTCAAACTCGAATCCAAATCATATGAACTCCATTGTAAACAATTATGAACTAGAAACCCACAAATGGGGATCAATATGTATTCTAAAATATTTCCATAAATGATTGAATCAGTTATACAACTCAATGAAAAAAATACTACAACTTTATCTTTCACAAGGATGACACCAAGAAATAGAAGAAAAAATATGAAAATGTAATGCACCGCCAAGGGATCCAACAGAATTAACCTAAAGTTTATTTAAGTTTGCCAAACATTTTTTTAAAAAAAAGAATAACATGTACAACAATCATAAAGTAGCAGAAGCAATAACATACACTCATACATAAGCAAACATAACATATTACATTCCTTAAGGATCCCAAGATGTTGAGTCACATTTAAATTTTAATTAATACTAAGTCAAATAAATAACACATCCATATAAAAGAATAATTACAAGTCCAAGTCCACTTAAATAATATACATTTGTTCCAAATGCCACTTGGCAATAAAATTTAAAATGTACAATCATCCATTGTACATGTCACAGGGTATGAAAGGCTAAAAGAATATACATTTATAAAAATATATTACATCATCCCATTCAGATCCATGAAACAAAGTACAATACAATAAGTAAAATCATCCATCATATAGATATAACCATCCATCAAAATACACAAAGATAGAATAAAAGGAAATACAGAACAAGGAACTCCAGCCACAACATCTACGGACGGATCTCAAGGGTAAGAGTAAAAAGCACTACCACCCAACTGCGTGGTAACCCAAAAAGGTCCACTCCCACTGCACTGAGGAGATAATCTCAAGTCCCAAATAGGATATCAATCCCAAAATCAAAAGTAATATCTAAGTCAAGGAAACCCTAAAAGTAATCTAACTCAAAGGTTCCAAGATAAATCGACATCTAGACCCAAAGGCAAACAAAGACACGTAGGGAATCTACTAGATGCAAGTGGATAAGAGTCATCTCATGAATCAATGCTAGAGTTACCTTGGTAGTCTAACTTGACCCTGCCCCCCTAGTGACTCTATGCGGCACTAGTATACTTCCATACTGACAAGGCATACTAATGATGCATGGTCGCAACCAAGCATTCTCTCTACTCCCATCCTAATCTATACTAGCACTTGAGGCATGGGCTAGAACATATAAAGACTCTTAGTAGGTTCATTTTACTCTCATTCAGTGTAGTATTTTCACTTATTAAACAACTTGCAATGGGTTACCTTGGTAGCCACTTTGGGCCCTGGCCTCCATTACAAGCTACTTCCTAACATTACATATAGATAACCTACCCTAAGCTCATAAAAGTATAAAACAAAGAATCACAAATTTTAACTCAATCCTATACAAGTGACTGGAAAGCTTCAAAAGATAATTCACAATAACACCTCAGTTCTTTACAAGCAACTGGAAAGCATCCCAAAAATAATTGATCGAAGACTCAAAAAGGTTAAGTCAAATATGTCATAACATTCATCTCATTATCCCACAAGAACACTGACAACAATAACAAACAATATAACCAAACTCATCATAGAGCATACCAAACACATTACCATGGTTGAGTTTAAAAGATCAAGTTCAAATCATCATAATACGACAAACACATAACTCCCAAGCCTTTGGTAGACATCCTAAAACTGGTTAATGCTCTAGTCAACCTAAACCCAAAACATAGACAACCTATAGATAACAGTGTACTTTCATAGATTGGTTTGATTTTGAAAACACATAGTTTACTTAACAGTAAGGTTAAGTTTTCGTTTCAATGTATGTTTCATGTAGACAAGTTTCACAGTTTCTTATATTTGAATAAAAAGCACAATTACCCTTATTTAATTATAAGTCAATTATTCCAAAATAATTTAAGGGTAATATTTTATTAATTTATTATTAAAATAATAATCATTGATTATTAAATAGAATACTCACAATCCCATAAAAATCAATTTATCAAATAATAATATCAATAAATATAATTAAACATTATTAATCAATATTTATCATTAATTCAGATTAACTTCAATAATAATCTAAATTATTAACTTAATAATTAGTAATTAATTAATAATCAAAACCTTTAATAAAAATTCTTTAATAATTGCCAATAGTGGCATGCTATGATGGGCAAGTTGTTGAGTTGTTATCCTTGCCATCAAGGTTCAAATCTCATGGGGATGAGGTCCTCCTTTTGTGGGCTCACTGGTTCATAGCTCCAGGTCAAAGCGTTTACCCCTCTTTAAAAAAAAAAATTTAATAATTAATGTTTATTAATTATTAAATAATTTAGTGGATATTAATAAACTATTAATAAATTTTATTAATAAAAATAATTTAAAATTATTGATAAATAACAATTAAATTTTAAATAAAATTAATTAATAAAAAAATAATGTTTTAACACAAAGCCCACCTTGTGATTAAGGCTCGTCGGCCGTAAAAAATGGTGGTTGTCATGCGGTGCAAGGGCTTGCGGCCGCAGTGGTAGTCTGTACCATTGTTGTCGCAATACCCTGTGAGCAGCGATTATGTCGTTGGCAGGGGGTTTTTTTTGGGCGGGGGGGGGGTTGGGGTAAAACCCGCCTCCCCTTTTATTATCTATTAATTTTTTTAATATAAATTTTTATGTTAAAAAAATGTTTTCTCTTTTTTTTAATAAATAAAAAAAAGTCCCCCCCACCAAATTCCAACTTTGTTTTAATGTATATATTTTTTACATAATTTCTATCAAATACTCTGATAGGAAAATTACGGCAACCTAATCAAATTTTCAATATAAAATTTATATTTCTTTCAAAACCCCTTCTCGATTTAATTTTCAAATTTAAAATCTACTGAACGAGGATTCTAATTATATTTTAATCTTCCTGTATATAGACGAAATCCACATGCATACCAGTAATTTAAAAAATGAAATATGAAAGATTCGTCACAATGAAACTCGAATAAATAATACACAGTCACGAAGAAAACAGTATTATTTAAATAAAAAATTTAACTAGGTGAACAAAACACAAGAATCTACCAAAAAGATTGTCAAAGAAATCTTTTCTCTCAAAACCTTCTCTTTGAAAAATTTCTTCTCCAAAATTCTCAGTCCTTCCTCCTTGGAAAATGAACCCTTAATTGCTAATAAAGAGTTCTCTCCTAAATTTGGGGCATTGATTGTGCGGTCACCCCTCCAGAACTTATTGATCAATTTCTTTTATATTCTCATGCATGCTTTTTGCAATTAAACTATCTTTATTAAATTAATTTGTTTTTTTTTGTTTAATTAATTTATTATATTTTAATTTCATGCATAAGATTTATGCAATCTAATTAAAATAAACTTTATTAAATTATGTTTTCTCTCTCTTATTAAATCATGAAAATGTTTTAATAATAATATATTCACTAATTCAACTAATAATATTATTTAGAGTTTATTATTAAAATAAAACTCTTAAATAAGTATAAAATGCCCAAAATTAGAACTTTAATAAAATCTCTTAAATTTAATTAATTTCTCAATTAATTAAATATATTTAAATATTGAATTATCTTTGTAAAATTTCTATTAAATTAAATCATTAAATTATCTTTTAATTTTATCTAATTATAACTGAACATCATCACACACCCACAAAACAATATGACAACTCCACAAAACAACATAATCAAACTCTAGGGTTAAAATCACGAATTTACGTCACTTGATGAATTTAGACAGGTAGACTAACTCAGATACTTGCCCTACTTTTTTTAGGACAAATGGTTTAGGGTTTAGGATTTGGACTTAAATGTTATCTCCCCTCTCTTACCATTGAGATATTGTGATAGGGTATGCTCATCCTAGCAATTCAGGGAAGTCGATACTCAGTACTTGTAATCTACATAAAATTCATGCACATACAGACACAATATTCTAAACTAAATAGGCAATGGTAGGAAGTGGTGCATCATGTAGTTCATGACTAGCAGGTGACTATGACTCCCTTAACCACATTAGAAACATCATACATAAAGAAAACATACACGTACACCATACACAAGCAAGTATGGGGTAAGTATCGATAGAAAATACATATAAATCATTTCCCTAACTAACATCATGAAATAACTGAAAGTCAATGCATGAACATATAAATCATCATCAAACATAATCATAGAATAGGCCTAACAGAATTCGGTCAAAACAAATTAGAAAAGTCAACTAGGGGTAGGCATTATAAAAAATCTTTATTGAAAACTAAACAAAACTACATAAAAGAAATGCTTGTCTACAGGCAAAGAAAACCAATAAGACTACATTTTAAACTATTCTATTGGTGCCTCCCTTTTCAAAAACTTTAGCCCATTATATATTGTTCATGGGCAGTTACAAATGAATCTTCTTATTTCAATTACGTGACTCTTCATATTCCATCGGTTATAATGACAAGTGGGCATTATTTAAATTTTATAATAAACTTCTACAATTTAATATGTTGTTTTGTTGTCGCCACCAGACTTCCTATTGTAATATACTTCTGTATAAATAATACTATATGTTGTCTTTCTCTTGCCACTAGACTTCTTGTCGCAATAAAATTCTGCATTAATAATATTGCATGTTATCTTCCTATCGCCACTAGACTTCCTATTGTTGACGTGCTCTTGCACCAGGTGGGAGTAAGGGTGCTTGGAAGGATAAATTCGTTTTGATGAACTACAAGGAAATAGGAAGATTTATTGGTTGGGTGAGTTGCCCTTGACCTGGGAGGTTAGGAACTCATTCTTGGAAGCCTTGGGAAGGATCTACAAACACCAACCTTTGGAAGGTTAAAACATTCCCTTAGAGAGGTCATTGGACCAATTGAAGGCAAGCACAAATTCCACTTGCATCATAGTGGTATTAGAGCTTGATTGTGGCAAAGGTGTATGTCAGACGCATAGGAGTTTTCTATTTTAGAAGCAACGGAGTTGGGAACCATGCCTCCTAAAGCTCTCAATGCATTGTGAAACAAATCTTCCAAGAGATGTTGGAAGTCCAAAAATAAGAAATAAAAGGGGATCAAAGTAAAGGTAAAGGAAAAGACCAGATGACATAATGTGGAGATATCCCTAAGGATAAAGATGGAGAAGAAGCTACCTCATCTGTTGTTCCTACTACTGCTACACCTGATATAGATGGTAAGAAGGAGTAAAAGTTATTCATCGATGCACTTAAGTCCTTTAATAAAGATTCTTTTGATGGCTTACCTCATTATTATGGAAGCCTTAATGGAGATGAGTTGTTGGAATGGATAGATGTCATCAACAACCACTTTAATCTCAAGGAGGTAACTAAAGACAAGAAAGTGAGTGTGGCAAAGGCAAGATTGGGAGGGACAACACTGATTTGGTGGAATATCATGCAAGAAGAAAGAGAGAAAGAAGGCAAGAAGAAGATTACATCTTGGGAAAAGGATGCCAATCAGATTGAAGACTTAATTCCTCACTATTGATTATAAGGTTCAGATGCACAAGAAATTGCAAGCCTTCAAGCAAATAAAACTAGATGTTAGTGGACACACTAAAGAGTTCCACAAGCTCAGTCTAAGGTCCAAAAGATGAGACAGTGAGGGAGAAAAGCTAGCTAGATATCTAGGTGGTTTGAGGAAAAGAATCCAAGATGAAATCACCATTCTAACCCCTGATACCTCAACAACCAGAGCTACCACAAAGGAAGACTCTTTTTAGAACTACATGCAAATCACATGGTAAGATATGTAAGGTAATAGTAGATTTAGGTTCTACTAAAAATATTGTGTCCCTAGAGATGGTAGAAAAGTTGAAGCTAAATAGATTACCTCATGTGAACCCTTACAAGGTTTCTTGGTAACATGTCCTTTTAGATGAACAAGCTTATGTGGACTTTGAAATAGGTGAGTATAAGGATAAAGTATTGTGTGACATATTGCCAATGGATGCTTCTCATTTTTTGTTAGGATGTCCTTGCCAATTTGATATTAAAGCCATCCATGACAGAGATAAGAACACCTCTATCATCAATGAGAATGGATGAAAATTTTAGATGGATCCATTGCTTGATGTAGTAGAAGAGAAAACAATTGAGTCTAGTGTTATGTTGTTGGGTGGAAAAGAGTTTCTTAAAGACTTGAAATATGATCCCAATTAAGAAGGTTATGCCATAATGTTAAAGCCAAAAGAAGAACCTAAGAAGGACAGGGAGGTTGAAATACCTAAAGAAGTGCAAGACTTGTTAGATAGGTACAAGGATGTTGTTGTGAAGGACATACCAGACAAGCTACTACCCATGAGATATGTAAATCATCAAATAGATCCAATTCCAAGGCCTACATTACCAAACAAAACATCTTATAAGATGACCCCTGCTCATAATGAAGAGATAGGAAAACAAGTGCAATAACTTTTGAATAAAGGGTTGATAAGAAAGAGCTTAAGTCCTTGTACAATGCCTACTATTTTGGCTCCCAAGAAAGATGGTAAATGGATGATGTGTACTGATTCAAGGGCCATCAATCAAATTACTATTAGGTATAGATTTCTCATGCCTAGAATTGAAGATTTGATGGACTACCTAGGAGATGCTTGTTATTACTCCAAGATAGACTTGAAATCAAGTTACCATCAAATAAGAGTCAAACCTGGTGATGTGATGTAGTGCAAGGTAGGAGAATCCCCAAAGGTGATTTCATAACCCCCAACAAATAACCACACACAACAACAATGCAAGATCTAATACCAAAACACAATTCTTTATTCATAAAATAATTGATTACATGCAATGTGTCAAGTTGTAAGGCCTTCTCGATTACGACCAAGTACAATAGCAATTGCAATAACAATTCTATAAGATCCCTCAAGATCCAACCCGAACCCTAGCTAGTCCAGATCTACAACTGGATAAGGACACCAAGAAGAATCTACACTTATACCTTCAAGTCCACCAAGTAATCCTCTAGTTCTCAAGCCTCAACTACTAGCTTTGCTCACAAACTCGCAACTCTAGTGCCACAATCCTATTGTAAACTACCTCATATTCAGTGTTCTATCTATAGACTCGGGAAAAAATCGCTCTTCAGCTACTCTCCAGACTCACTCCTCTGAATGAATGAATGCCTTAAGACTCCATAAACCCCCTTATACCCAACTAAGCCACAAGTCGGCCGAGTGAGGTACAAATTAAATAAACCCTTACATTAAATACATGTTGAGCCACAAGTCAGCCTTTGACATAAATTAAATACCAAATGCCTTAAAAGGTTTACAAAAATTATTAAATTCATCTAGAACAATTAACCAAGACCAAAATAGGTCCATACAAGCTCCACCAAAATGCCAGAATCTTCAGGAACCTCAGATGCCCTTGCATCAGACTCCCAGGGTACAAAGAAAAGTGTCTCCCACACTTTAATGCCCAATGAAAAATCCACAACTGTCTTCATCTTCACCAAAGGCTTCCACTCCAATAGGGACAAAAAGACTAAATTATACATCATCCAAATCTACATCCATCTGTCAAACACTTGAATCTCAACCATCCAATCAACATGCTCACTCCCAAGAACAAACTAAACATAATGCTTCATCAACAAACCCTCATCCACAACAACAAGTAGTGACTCCACACCAACAACAAGAAACTCCACATTAGTAGCAATATGTAGATCTCCATCAACACAGACAAAACTCACAACACCAGCAATCTCATTACTCACAACAAGATGGCCTGCAAGATATAACTCATCATCAACAACAACTTGATCATCCATGATCGAGTGCTCTGCAATTTTCATGTCAAATCCATCCAAATGATCATGAAAACCAATCTCCATCCCAGCATCAACAAGGTTAGGAATGTCCTCAACAACAACCTCTCTGCAAGTTCTGCATTAGACTTCACAAATTGATCAACAAAACTAACCTCTTCCACCTCAATCTTGTTATCTCCTCTCTCGAACAAGTCTTCTAACCGACCAAACAACTCTCTTCCAAATTGGTAGACTCCAACTCAACAAATCTCTGTGAAACTCAATGATCCTTTCCTTAACTCGATCGATCAATCTAGCTTCAAACTGAGCAAAAATCTCTAAAAACCTCTTCTCCACCACATCATGAAGATTCACAATCACCTTAGGGTCTAATCCTCTCAGAGCCATCTTCCAAGATCTTTGCAAACCCTCTACAACAAATCACCAATAGATCAATCTTCTCGAACAAGATCAACCTTCCATCTTTGCAACCATAGATCCATCTACATGTCCCCTGCAATTGTAAGTCAGAACCAAGATTTGTCACCTCACAACCAAGTCATCTAGGACTCTAGAAAGAACATTCCACCACAAGATCAAGATTCTCTCAGATCAACTCCTCTTAACCCAAGGTCCTGGTGTAAATTGCCTCAACTTTAGTGATTTGTCTACACGTTCAAGAACAACCTATGCTCAGATACCCTTTGACATAGTACAAGGCAAGAGAATCCCCAAAGGAGATGTCCTAGCCCCCAACAAATAACCACACAATGAAAACACAACAACAATGCAAGATCTGATACCAAATCACAACTCTTTATTCATAAAATAACTGATTACATGCAATGTGTCGAGTTGTAAGGCCTTCTCGATTATGGCCAAGTAGAATAATAATTCTGTAAGATCCCTCGAGATCCAACCCAAACCCTAGCTAGTAAAAAATCTACAACTGGATAAGAACACCATGAAGAATCTACACTTGTACCCTCGTGTCCACCAAGCAATCCTCTAGTTCTCAAGCCTCAGCTACTAGCTCTACTCACAAACTCACAACTCCACCACAATCCTATTATAAACTATCTTACATTTGGCACTCTGTCTGTAGACTCAGAAAAAACTCACTCTTCAACTACTCTCGAGAATCACTCCTCCTTCGAATGAATGCCTTAAGACTCCACTAGACCCTCTTACTTATACCCAACTAAGCCACAAGTCGGCCTCCAACATAAATTAAATACCAAATGCCTTAAAAGACTTACAACACTTATTAAATAATCTAGAGCAATTAACCAATACCAAAATAGATCCACACAACCTCCACCAAAATGCTAGAATCTTTAGGAATCTCAGATGCCCCTACATCATGATGAGTGGAAGACCACTTTTAAAACCAATGAAGGTTTGTATGAATGGTTGGTGATGTCATTTGGTCTCACAAATGCACCCAACACCTTTACGAGATTGATGAACAAGGTACTTGTGGAATTTATTGGAAAAGTTATTATTATTTATCTTGATGATATCCTAATATTTAGTAGGTCAAGGGAAGAGAATTTGTAGCACCTAGACAAGGTCTTAGACAAACTCCATCAAGAGAAGTTGATGATAAACTTGGAAAAATGTGAGTTCTTTAAGACCGAGTTACTGTATCTTAGTTGTGTTGTGGCCCAAGGAAGTTTAAAGATGGATAAGTCCAAAGTAGAAGCCATTTTGAATTGGCCTACTCTTGGATCAATGGGAGATGTTAGAAGTTTCCATGGCTTAGCTTCTTTTTATAGGAAGTTTGTGAGAAATTTCAGTCATATTATGACACCCATTCTTAAAACCATCAAAGGAGGGATAAAATGCAAGTTTGCATGGGCTCCTAAAGCTAATGAAAGCTTTGGACTCTTGAAGAGAAAGGTAGTTGAATTACCAAGTCTTAGATTACCTGATTTTAATAACACATTTACTATGGATTGTGATGCTAGCAGCCTAACCATTGGGCCAATCTTGAGCCAAGAAGACCATCCAGTAGCCTTCTTCTTAGAGAAGCTAAATGAAGCTAAACAAAGGTATTCTACCTAATATTTGGAACTCTATACTATGGTTTAGTCACTCAAAAAGTGGAGACATTGCCTACTTCCATAGGAGTTCATAGTGTATACAGATAACCATACCTTAAGTTTCTTGAATAGGTAAGACAAACTCAGCCAAAAGCACCTAAAGTGGACTGAATATTTTCAAGCCTAAACCTTCATTATCAAACATAAGAAGGGAACTTCAAATAAGGTAGTTGATCACTTAGTAGGAGAGTATTAGCCTGTAATGTCCCCAAAATTAGGGTTAGTTTGAGATAAGTAATTCCTGCAAAATAATGGTTAGAATCACAATAATAACAAAACTAACTATATTACTCTACCCACTAATTTAACCCCAATCTTAAGGACGTCTCCAAAGTTGGGCTTCTTAGCTCATAGCTACCTTGTCGTCATTCCAGGAGTGCACCGCTTAAAATTCTTCTTGGATGGGCATTCTCTATCCATGGCCAACAACATGCATATGTTTGACAACATAAAAATATTCTAGTACGTCAATTATCAACCATGGTGGACAATGGAGATTTTAAATATCTCACATGCTCCATGCTTCGATATCGACTCTTGGCCATGGCAGACAATGGACATCTTAAATATCTCACATGCTCCATGCTTTGAATTTCATTAGTATCCATGGTATTAACCTCATAGGTTAACACAATATTATCCACGAGTATGATTCATTAATATAAATAAATTTATAAATATAATTAAACAAATATAATCCATAAACATGCTTTTCTTACATTCTTCTTTTCTTGGTCCATGTGACTTTATCCTTAGTCGGCCCTTCAATGAATTATTCCTTCTAGATTATCTCAAATCTATATTTACTTTCCAAATTCTTCATTTTCTAATTATAAGAAAAGGACAAAATTATACTTTTTTGTTTATTCTTTTCCAAGAGTCGTAACCTTTCATAATACAAATGCTTTGAAAAGTCACACCACTTCATAATTATAATCCTTTCGAAAAGTCATGACACTTTATAACTAAAATATTTTGGAAAAGTCCCACTACTTTATAATCACAATATTTTTGAAGAGTCACAACTATTCATAATAATAACCCTTTCGAAGGTTCACATCCTTTCAATATCATTGACACCTTTTCAAAAGTCACTTCCTTATTTTCTTCATATTACTTTCCTCTTCCATTTTTCTTTTTTTTAACTCCTCTCTTCTTCTCTTCCTTTTTATATCTTAATTTTAAGGAGTCATGTCTATTTGTTAAATGTCTCTTGACTTTTCATTAGATTTAGTTAATTTATATTATTCTATGTTATATTATTTATTTACTTACCTATTTGTGTTTATTATCATTTATTATGAACTTCTATTTAGAAAGTTAACATATTTTCTACATTATTGTATCTTGTATTTAATTTTATTTCTTTATTTACTTTTTGAAAATTTATTATTTTTTAATTATTAAAAATTTTAAATATTATACTAAATATTATTTCATTAATAATATAGATGAAATTAAGCAAGAGCCTACAACACAACGATAGATTGTGAGCCTCTTATCAAAGAGGTCTTGGGTTTGAATCTACCCATGTTTAATCAAATAATAATTAATAATACTACATAATAATTAATCTTGGCTTTGGCCTCTTACCAATCAAAAAATATATATAGATGAAATAATTATTATTTTCTAGTTTTATAAATATAACTTTATTATCATTATTTATTTAATAACATTTTATTATCTAATTATTATTAAAATTCTATCTTAAAATGGGGACATGACAATCTATCCTTCCTCAAATTGGTTGTCCTCGAGTAATTAAATAATTTCTTTTGTTGAGTTGAAATATATATTTCTTTTAGTCCAAATTATTAGGTTGCTATCATGGATATGTTTGAATCTTTTCTACTATTCTACATTAGTCTTTCATAAAAAGTAATTTTCTAGATCCTCTTTAACCCTACAGGATGGCAAGATCATGCTCTGATACCATTGTAATGTCCCCACTAATAGGGTTAGTTAGGGACAAGTAATACCTGCAAAATAAATGTTAGAATCACAATAATAACAAAACTAACTATATTACTCTACCCTCTAATTTAACCCCAATCTTAAGGACCTCTCCAAGTCAGGCTATCTAGCTCATGGCTACCTTGTCGTCTTCCAGGGAGCACACCCCTTAAGATTCTTCTTAGACGGGCATCCTCTATCCAAGACTACTCACGTATGCATATGTTGACAACTTCAAAATATTCTAGTAGGTCGATTATCGGCCATGGTGGACTATGATGATCTTAAATATCTCACATGCTCCATGCTACAATATCGACACTCGGTCATGGCAGACAATGGAGATCTTAAATATCTCGCATGCTCCATGCTACAAGTAACATTGATAACCATGGTATTAACCTCATAGGTTAACACGATATTATCCACAAGTATGATTTATTAATATAAATATAATTAAACAAATATAATCCATAAACATACCTTTCTTACCTTCTTTTCTTGGTCCATGTGGTTCTATCCTTAGTCAGCCTTTCAATGAATTACTCCTTCTAGATTATCTAAACTCTATATTTACTTTCCAAATTTTTTATTTTTTAATTATAAAAAAAGGACAAAATTATACTTTTTTGTTTCTTCTTTTCCAAAAGTCATAACCTTTCATAATACAAATGCTTTGAAAAGTCACAACACTTCATAATTATAATTCTTTCGAAAAGTCATGACACTTCACAACTAAAATCCTTTGGAAAAGTCTCACTACTTTATAATCACAATATTTTTGAAAAGTCACAACTATTCATAATTATGACCTTTTAAAGGTTCACATCCTTTCAATATCATTGACACCTTTTCAAAAAGTCACTTCTTTATTTTCTTCATATTACTTTCATCTTTCATTTTTCCTTTTTTAACTCCTCTCTTATTCTCTTCCTTTTTATATCTTAATTTTAAAGAGTCATGTCTATTTGTTAAATCTCTCTTGACTTTTCATTAGATTTAGTTAATTTATATTATTCTATGTTATATTATTTATTTACTTACCCATTTGTGTTTATTATTATTTATTATGAACTTCTATTTAGAAACTTAACATACTTTCTACAATATTATCTCTTGTATTTAATTTTATTTCTTTATTTACTTTTTTGAAAATTTATTATTTTTTAATTATTTAAAATATTATACTAAATATTATTTCATTAATAATATAGATTAAATAATTATTATTTCCTAGTTTTGTAGATATAACTTTATTATCATTATTTGTTTAATAACATTTTATTATCTAATTATTATTAAAATTCTATCTTAAAATGGGGATATGACATGGCCATACAAGAAATCCAGTTGCAAACTGTGGGGTTGGATAATCTAAAAGGGTTGTATGTTGAAGATAAAGATCTTGCTGAAGCATATCAGGTTTGTTTCAATTTTTGTAATAGTTTCCATGTGGATTATGTTGATTACATCTTATTAGAAGGTTTACTCTTCAAAGGATCTTAGTTATGCATACCCAAAGGATCCATGAGGATCAATATCATCAAAGAGAAGCATCAAGGTAGCCTTGGAGGACACTTTGGTATTGATAAAATAATGGAGCATGTAAACACATCATATTTATTGCCAAAGATGTATCAAGATGTTAAGCAATTTGTTGAACAATGTTTTAT
This sequence comes from Cupressus sempervirens, assembly GCA_028749045.1. Lineage (NCBI taxonomy): Eukaryota > Viridiplantae > Streptophyta > Pinopsida > Cupressales > Cupressaceae > Cupressus > Cupressus sempervirens. The sequence continues at coordinate 294,749,707 of CM053787.1, forward strand.
TTGTCAAAGAGGAAAAGATAGCTCATTAAATGTTGGTCTTTATCAACACTAGGCCTTGGGAGTGCCTGAGTATAGATTTTGTATTGGGATGACCTAAAATAGTGAGGGGATATGATAATGTCTTTGTTGTTGTTGATAGATTCAATAAGATGACAAACTTCATCCCATGTAAGAGCACCAGTGATGCTTCCTATGTAGTAGGTCTATATTCAAAGAGATTGTAAGGATTCATGGTTCACCTCTTAACATTGTAAGTGACAGGGATTCAAAGTTTGCGGGTCATTTTTGGAGGACATTGTGGAAGAAATTGGGAACCAATATGTCCTTTTCATCTGCATATCATCCACAATCAAATGGACAAACTGAGGTAGTTAATAGTTCATTGGGAAACCTATTACAAACACTAACCAAGAAGTATGGACATGTTTGGGACTTGGTCATAGGACAGGTTGAATTTGCTTACAATGATTCCATGAATAGGAACACAGGAAAGAGACCCTTCGAGATTGTTTATGGTCATCATCCAAGAGGAGTGTTGGAGCTAAGAGACACTAACGATATGGACAAGCAAAGTGCCCTAGGTGAGAACTTTGTTGAACACATCAAAGACATTCATGAATAGGTTAGAATTACAATACAAAAGAGTGTGGACAAGTACAAAGAACATGTTGATAAGACTAGAAGAGAAGTGAAATTCAAAGTAGGATACTTAGTCATGGCTTATCTTAGGAAGGAGAGGATGCCTAAGGGCCAAACCACTAAGTTGTTTATGAAAAATATTGGGCCTCTCGAAACACTCCATAAGTATGGAAACAATGCATATGAACTTGAACTCCCACCTAATTTGGGAATATCTCCTATCTTTAATGTTTGTGATTTGTATGCTTACAAGGGTCCAACTATGACAGTTGATTCTACACAACTCAAAAGTCTCAGGAAGTTGAGTGGGTTATTGATCTTCCTCCATCTCATCCTATGCAATTGGAGAGCATCATTGATACAAAAATAGTGAAACAAACAAGGAAAGGAGCCTACAAGGAGTACTTGGCCAAGTGTGGTGCAGGGGCACAAAGTTAATTTTCAACATTTCACATAGTTTTATGTTTAGTTTTAAAATGTGGTAGGTGTGTAAATTTTTAGTTTTAAATAAAAGTTATTTTATCCATGTGGCAGAAATATTTAGGTGGTATTCTTATAAGCCTACCCAACATTATCCACTTAGGACATTAGTTTAGTTTATTTTAATATCTTTTGGGTGTGTTAAAAGTCTTTAGTTTTCAAAAATGTTTTATGGGAAAAATCAAAATGAAGAAAATGATGAATCAATAAACAAAAGGAAGATTAAATCAAAATATAACTACCACAAGAAAGCTTTGATGCTTTCTTGGGAGTTACATTAGAAGGATTTTTCAAAAGGAGAAAGGAGATCATATTGTAAAGATATTTTTTTAGGAGAGAGTTTTGGGAGAAAGTGAATAGAATGAAGTCCTTGAGTTTTCTTGTAATTTTCTTGAGTTTCTAGTGTTTTTGATTAGATAAACAAGTTTTACAGGGAACCTGAAACCTGATAGTTAAAACATAAAAGGCTGATAAAAAGCGTGAAAGCCCAGCCAAAAAAGTATAAGTTCATAGGCTGATAATAAGCATAAAGCCTAGCCAAAAAGTAGAGTTCTAAGAAAAGACCAAGAAAAAAGGCAGGCAAAGCCACGACCTAAAGCCAAAAGACAACAAGAAACAAAAGAATAGGCGAGAGTTATTCCTCGTTCTTTCACTCCGGCTCTTGCATAACCTGAGCAGCCTCGAAGGGCAGTTGATTCTCTTCCACTTCTAGCTGTTGCACCCTTTGGTTCCCCTGGTCCTGATCAGGAATGGAGTTGTCCTTTGCAGAGTCATCCTCCATTATGGCTTCAACCCTGTCTTTTCCTTCCTCATCTTCCTGCATTTCTCTGTCTTTGATCCAGCCCATAAGAGAAATGATGTTGTTGTTAATGGAGCTTAATAAAGAAACATCTGATTCGCAAGGTTGTGATTGTAGTTCTCCAGGTTAAGTATCCTTTTTTTTGCCAGACTGAGCCTGTCAGTCGATTCCATCCTCCTGTTAGCATCCATCCCTTTTCTTGTTGCCTCAATATGTTTCACCTGATCTTTGACCTCCTCCAGCTCGTGGAAAAGCCATTTGATTGATCTAAAATTGTCAATCATATTGTTATGAGCATTATTCAAGAGGTTCATCCCTGTCTCCCTGGCTTTGTCCGAAATAGCCACAATCGCCAGGTCAATGAGTTCTTCCAGCCACTGTTCTTCTTGATTTTCCACGAGGATTTAGGGATTCATGGCCTCCTTGAAGATGCCCATCTTCGAAGTCTTGACATTGAAGTTTATCCACACTTTCCTCCTCTCATTGGTCTGCACTTCCCCTTCTACATACCCATCTTTCTCTTCTTTCTGCTCCTCAGGTTGGAGATGGACAAGAGAAAGGGGTAGCACAGACGCCTCCTCAAATTGAGAGCGCACTTCCTCCAAACTCTCCCTCTTGCATTTCTTCCTTCCACTTTCCTCCTTAATTTCCTCATGCATCTCCTTAACCACCTCCTCAGACTCTGGCTCCTCCTCATCATCGTTGTCTCCCTCCTCAACCTTCTCAAGAGGTTTCTGCCTGAGATCCCTAGGGCTTTTTCTGCTAGGGGTTATGGGGGAGGGCAATTTTTCAGCTTGGTAAGTTGCAACTTTCCCCGAAGAAGAGATCCCTCCTTTCTCAGAGCTAAGGCTCTGTATTTCATCCGAGTCACAGGAGTAACTAGAACTACCAGACTCCACACTCTCTACTTGAGGGGGGGTGATGCTTATAGTTTGAGCCTTGAAGTGCTCATGGATAAGCAGAATTAGCCCCTCGTGCAGAGCCGAGTTTGCGATGGGCTTCTTTTTGAAGTTTTCCACCGCCTTGCTCATTGAGGTTAACAGATAATATGGAAAGGAAATTTTGGCATTATGCCAAAAATGATTCAAAATAACAAAGTGGTGGGTACGAGCTCTATCAAACCTAGGGTCCAAAGTAATGTACTCGATAACAGCTTTCAAAACATACCTCCACTGCTTCTTCATGGAGTCGGGGACATAGTAGGTGTCAATCTTTTTCAGCACCTTCAATTCCTTCTCACTCTCCACAAAGTCCCTAACCACATTAGCCAAGAGCTTCTTATCCCTGAAGAATTTAAAACCCTCGATAGGGATTTCAGTGATAGTTGCAATCACCTCCTCCATTATTCGAAAGTAGATACCATTCACCTTCACCCTGCCATCCTTCTAGGACCTCACCATACTTTTGGTCACCTCCTGATCAAATCCATGCAGCTTCATGATATAATTGGTAACCCCACCCTCTTCAAGCTTTTCCCATACTTTTGGCCTACTTCTCCATTTCTCAAAATCTCCCACTGACTCCTTTCTACATCTCTCGCCTACCATTTTCGCACACTGCACACCCACTTTACTCATGTGCTCTTCACTCTGTGACTGAAATGGACCTCTGAGAGTTAGCAAAGAATAGAGAAAAATAACCCTGTTGTTGCCCTAGAAGCGATTACGAAAAACAACCCACAAAGCATGTCGATTAATTAATAATGGATTACTGCATTTACTATTTCCCATGCTTCTATTATGAAAAGTACCCTTATTTCTTAACACCTTCATATTCATAATTAAAGCTTGATTTTCTTCGTACTTCCTTGGATTTTATCCAAGTCGATCAGACTTTTAACGTCCGTCGAAAAACAAGTTCCGGGAAGCCAAGTCATTTTTTGGTCTGTGCTGACCCCTATATTTGCAAACCTGTCAACAACCGGGTTTGCTTCCCGAAAAATATGAGTGACGTGGATTCTATTAAATTTGGTGTGGGTCACTCGAGTCTCATCAATAATATTTGCAATCATCCATGATGGATGTGAGTTTCCATTAATGCACTTTATAATGTTATTCGAGTCCCCTTCGAGCCATAAATTGGTAACCCCAATTTCAAAAGCCAGTTTTACTACATTGCACGCGGCGTTGGCTTCCGTAAAATGATTTGTTTGGAATCCCAGCGGGAGAGAAAAAGACACAATACTATCTCCATTTTCATTCCTTATCACACCTCCACTACCCAAGGATCCAGGGTTGCCCTTGGAGGCTCCGTCGAAGTTGGCTTTGTGCCAGCCTTTAGGGGGGAGGAGCCACTTGGCTTCCTATCTTTTCCTTGCTCTGTCTTTTTCCTTCTCCTTTTTCCTGCCTCCTATCTCAAAATCTCCCCTCTTCCTCACAGAAAAGTTTTCCATTATGTTACTGAAGATCTTCCTCCCAACAACTAAAGTTGGCTCCTCCCTATCTCTGAAAATCTGATTGTTTCTCTCCTTCCATATGCTCCAACAAAAATGGGGCAAGATCAAGGAGCTAATTTCCTACAATGCAAACCCATTGAACATGCCATGCCATTGACAGAAGAAATCCAAAAGGTTAGAAGGAGAGCACCAGCTGTGGCCTAAGTCTTGGGTGAGGAAGCCCTAAACTATCCTGGAGTAAGAATAGTGAACGAATATATGGTTACCTGTCTCCGACTCTTCTTTACACAAAACACATCTACTGGGCATGATGTGAGCTCTTTTGATGAGATTTTCCTAGGTGAGAGTTTTGTCCTAAAGAGCCAACCAAAAAAACATGTTGACTTTTGGTGTGAGGCCAGGGAACCAAGCCCTCGACCAAGGGGGAGACTCTTTTAAGCTCCATAAAGCAGAGTACCCAGAGGCAACCAAATAGAGCCCATTGGCATTATCCCTCCAAATCAGTTCATCCTTATTTTTGCTAAGGGATAAGGAATAAAGCATGATCATGATTGGTTTGAGGTCCTCTGAGATAATGGAAAGGTCCTTCCACCCCTGTTCGGTCCTGTAATTGCTGACTTTGTGCCCATAAAGGTTGATACAATCATTAGCCCATAATCCATAGCTGGGGTTGTTCATAAGGGGGCCCTAAGAAAGCCAACAGTCAGACCAGAATAGAATGTTCTCCCCATTACCCAGCTTCCAGGAGACTTTTGAGTTAGCCAAGTCCCTGGCTTTTAAGAAACCATTCGAAACAACAAAGCCTCTTGGGATATCCTCACTATATAGGGTGAACTGAATAGAGGGCCTCTTTATATACTTAAATACCATAGTGTCTCTCCATTCCCCCATGCTACTAAAGATGCGCCAGATTTTCTTTGCCAGGAGGGCCTTATTGAGGTGAGTGAGCTTCCTGATTCCCAGACCTCCTTTCTTCTTAGGGAGGTAAACTTTGTCCCATGCAACAAGGGGGTACCTTTTATTCCTTTCAGTTCTTGTCCATAAAAAATCCCTTTGGATTTTCTCCATCCTCTTAGCATATTTCACTGGTACGGTGAAAAGGCTCAGAGCATATATCGGTAAGTTTTGGAGGATGGATTTAACTAGTTAACATTTTCCAACTTGGCTAAGAATGGCTCCTTTCCAGCCATCCAACTTCTTACTGAACCTTTCCATGATGCCATTCCAGAAGGAGTCAAATGGGGTTGTTCCCAAAGGGAGACCAAGCTAGGTAGAAGGAAGCTCCCTAGGATTCTAGAGATTCTCTTCTGTCTTTCCTCCGGAGTATTGATAAAGAAAATAGAGCTTTTGTCCCAATTGATGAGTTGCCCCAACCCTCTAGAATAGGTGTCCAAAGTGTCTTTCATAGCCTTTGCCTCCTTGATCGAGGCCTCTCCACCCATAATAGTGTCATCAACAAATTGCTAATGCGTAAAGGGGATGCATTTGAAAGAAGGTTTAAAACCTTTGATCCTCCCTTCTTTCTTTTTCTTCTCCACGAGTTTGCCAATGCATTCCGCCAGGATAATAAAGAGTATAGGTTATAGAGGATCCCCTTGACGTAGGCCTCTGGTAGGTTTGAAGAAATCAGAGGGGGATCCATTCACTAAAACAGCTAGAGAGGGGGTGGTAACCAGCTGGGAGATTAGCTTACACGATTTGACATCAAAGCCAAAAGCCTTCAACACTAATTCCAAAAAAGACCAATCCACCCGATCGTAAGCTTTGGACATGTCTAGTTTGAGTAACATCCCTTCTCTCTTTCTAGCTTCCATAGAATGAATCACTTCATGAACCATAATAATCGAATCTAAAATCTGTTTGCCTGGGACAAAACCAGATTGTTGCTGAGAAATAATCAGGGGGAGAAGCTTAAGCAGCCTCAAAGTGAGCACCTTCGAGATGATCTTATAAAAAGAGTTGCATAAACTAATGGGTCTGAACTTATCTAGAGTGTCAGCTCCTGGTACTTTGGGAATAAGAACTAAGAATGTAGAGTTAATTTCCTTCAGAATACTTTTGGCTCCAAAGAATTCCTGAACCGCCTTTACGAAATCCTTCATAATGATGGGCCAATACACTTGGGAAAAGAAGGTGGGAAAGCCATCAGGTCCAGGCGATTTATCTACCGGAAGAGAAAAATGAGCTTCTCTTACTTCAGAAACAGAAGGAATGACCTGGAGCATATTATTATGGTGCGGTAGGAAGATCTGAGGGTTACAAGAAACAATGTCATCCTACTCCACTTTAGAGAGCAAAGGATCCCAAGATAGCAGGGAGGAGAAAAAAGAAACGACTTCATTTGATATATCTTCTTCCTTAGTCAGCACACCCTGGTCTTTCTTCAAGCCATAAATCCTGTTATTTGCTCTATGCTTAAGAGAAGATAAATGGAAGAACTTTTTGTTCTGGTCCCCTTCCTTGAGCCAGTTGATTCTAGATCTTTGCCTCCAGAACTTTTCCTCTTTGCTAATGATGTCATGTAAATCAGACAAGATGGACAACTCTTCTTCCCTATTCGAGGCATCATACCCATTTTCCTGAATGGAGGCTTGGATAGAAGAGATATTTGTAGAGAGATCCTCCTTTGAGAGAGAATAAATGATCGAAATCTGACTTATTCCAAGCTTTTACCATCCTTTTTACATTACTGAGTTTTCTAGCCACCCTGAACATTGCAGTGCCTTCCACATCTATGCTCCACCAGACCTTAATTCTTTCTAAAAGGTCAGGGTGGGAAGTCCACATTTTCTCAAAATAGAAGGGAGGAGGTCTGAAGGGATCAAAAGGAACAATCGAGAGGGAGATGGAGGAGTGATCAGACCCAACTCTAGGCAAAAGAGCTAACTTGCAAGAGGAAGACTGCAGGTAATCAAGAGAAATGAGAACTTTATCCAGTCTAACTTGAATACAATCCTTGCCTATGTGTTTATTGGACCAAGTGAAGTCACCTTCCATTAGGTCCAGATCCAGAAAAGCCAATCCATTGATGAAGTTAGAAAGGTCATGCTTGCTATCCCAGTCCTGAGGCAGACCACCCTTCTTCTCCTTGTCCAGAAGAGGGGTATTAAAGTCTCCCATAATGATTCCTTTCTTTATGTTACAATTATGTACTAGCCCTTCTGCTCTAGACCAGTAGGACTTTCTATCTCTCTTGTTATTGGGAGCATAAATATTGAGCAAAAACCAAAATTCATTGGAATGGATATGGAACACTTTACAAAAAATAATGTTACCTTCATTGAAGATAGATTCCACCTTGAAAAGTTTTGTCTTGAATAATGTCAGTAGACCCCCAGAGGCTCCATCAGAGTCTGAAGCCTCCCCGCTCATCAGGTTACTAAACTTGATATTTCTCAAAGAATCCTTTTTCATTTTTGTTTCTTGGATCATCAAAATGTCAGGTCTCTGGTCTCTAATCAGATTCCTTATAATTTCCTATTTATGGGCACCATTTAGGCCCCTAATATTCTATGAGATGATCTTCATTTTTTATTCTTAGAAAAATCCTTGAGAGTGCTTTGGCGCCCATTCACCAAGCATCTTCTGGTCTCCTCCTCTTTGGACTCCCTCTCTGATTTTCTACCTGCTTTGGTAGTAGAGCCCACATCTGGTTTGCAGCTACTCCTGGTCACCGTAGGAGAAGCCTTAGACTGATCTCTGGTTTGATTCTTCTTGGGTGTGCCTCCCTTCTTTTCAAACTTCAAGGATCTAGAAGCCTTGTTACCATTCTTTGGGGTGCTGAGAAGATCTACCCTTTGGTCCAGATCTTTCAACAAGTCCTCCTTTTTTCTTGTTCTGGTCGTTGCTTCTCTGGTGGAAACCAAATTTTCCTCTGGGTCTTGAAAAACAATAATTTCCTTATTTTCTCTTTCCTTTACCTCCTCTATGGAGCTTAGTTTCGGCTCTTCCTCACTGGGGAAATTGTCCATTCAAGACTCTTGAAAACCTTTCTGCGAGGCAACCTTACCTTCCTCTTCTCCAGGCATGAGGGTCCTTTCCTTGACCTGGTCATCCTCAATCTAGTGTTATATGGATGTGGTTGTGTAGTATTCTACATGCATTCTTCTATTTGTATTTAGATTTTTCTTTTTTAAGAAATCTAAAAATCAGATCTCAATAGCTTAGCATTTTCTTTTCTTTTTTCATTTCCTATCAGCCGGAACTCTTTATTTTTTTTAGAGTGGCCTTTGCATGAAAGTTTTCTAAAGATCCTCCAATGGTCTATATCATACATTGAAGGATCCTCTTTAGTTTCATGCATTTATTTGTTTTTTTATTGTTGTCTTATATCATCTTATAGGAAAACCAAGTTGTAATGCTTATTTGAATGGGCAACATCCTCATGTGTTGACCCTTTATTCAACAAAATTTATGAAATCTGCATGCATGCATGTGTAGCCTGAAGTTGTGTATTGATTTTCTAAAGGTTTAAAAAACCCTCTACATCAAAGTGGGTTGGTTTTCTGAATGTAGAAGCTACATGGATGACTGAGCGTGATATTTTGAAGCATGGTAAGTCTATCTCAGATTTGACCACTCATGGGACATGAGTTCTTTTACAGCCCAAGAGTATGGTGCAGGAGCACCTGAAGGAAATAAGTGAGTTTAGTAAAAAATTTGTGTGTCTTTTATGTAACAAGTCCCTTGAGGCAATGCACCTAGTCAAAGTGAGCCTAAGGTGACCTTTGAACAAGTTTGGAACTCTATTAGTTTGTTTAGATAACTATTTATGTCTTTTAAGCCTAGGTTCTTTGATTGGTCAAAGCTGGTCAATGATAGTTGACCAAGGGCTTGGAACACCATTTCTAACCAAAATATATCCATGGTTAAAATTTGAAGTCATTTGGTGGAGATTTGCAATGATTTGGGCAAAAACATGAAATTGCTCAAAATACACTAAAAATGACAAGTTGCAACTTAATAAATTATAGACAACATTTATCAACTCGAGAAAGGGGAGCATGAAGAAAATTGGGAACTGATCTTTGATAAGATATAAATCACAAAAATACTAATATAAAGAGGTTCCAAGCAGTTCCAAGAAGTTTCAATCAAGTTTGTGCAAGTTTTTGGCAAGTTTTGCCTTATTTGCTGAGTGTGTTGTGGATATTTCTTGAATATTTCTAATTATAGACTATGTAAATGGATTAGGTTCTTTCAATCCAACATTGTACATGTTATTTCCTTTCTTATTCACATTGTAGAACAACAAAAAATAGTGTTTGTACATACTTTCCATAGTTTTGGTTTTTCTCTTCTTAGTAAGTGTTTTGAATCCATTCATGGATTAGTCTTGCTTATCTATGATCATAGCCTTCCATGGCCAGTTGGAAAGAGAAATAATTGTATATTAGTGACTTTACTAACTATTTGAAGCACCAAAACCAATCTTGGAAGCTTTTGTATTGAAATCATCGCTGATCACGGTTGGTGAGCCATTGAAACAAAACATGAAAACAATAGTTCAAACATAGATTCACATCCTTGTGGTTGCCCGTACATGGTGTAAATGCGAGGAAAACTAGGAGGAAGGGAAATGGAGGGTATTTAACCCTTTGAAATCCCCATGCAAGTATTGTCACTTGAATCCAATCAGCAAACTCACAAATAACAAGGAATACATGGTTTTAGGAGGGTTTTAGAGATATGTATAAAATCGATAAAACCCAGATGCCGGAATGGGATATTGTTTAAAAATTTCAAGTGGGTACTCAAAAATTGTAAAAAAAAAAGTATCTTGTTTAGGTCAATTTTGAGAAAAGAGCAAAAGAACAGTTTTGTTGATTTAGTCTACTAATCAGTTTGCATAGTTTAACCAAACAAGGGTTAAGGAGCTAAGAATGACTGAAACCCATTGAGGAGAATGATGAAACAAGGTGTTAGAAGTCTATTTGATAAGTTAGTTGTCTGATTTACTGAAGATCTTGTAGCAGTGGGAGTAAGGGTGCTTGGAAGGATAAAGTCCTTTTGAGGAACTACAAGGGAATATAAATAGTTCTTGGTTGGGTGAATTTCCCTTGACCTAGGAGGTTAGGAACTCATTCTTGGAAATCTTGGGAAGGCTCTACAAACTCCAACCTTTGGAAGGTTGAAACATTCCCTTAGAGAGGTCATTGGACCAATTAGAGGCAAGCACAAATTCCACTTGCATCATTTGGGTATTGTTGTGGCTTCTTGGTAGGGGTTTTATGGAGGAGATCTTACTTTGCACAATTTACATCTAGAGGTATGTGTAGGACATGATACAAGTTATGATTTGCATAGTTTCTCTTTGGTCATGGCTATCTTCGTGGATGTTCAATTTTACTTACATTAGATTTGGGATAGGTTGGAGCTTGTGATCACTGGTTTTGTGTTCATGTATGTCATGTGAGAGATGACATGGTTGTTCCTTATCTCTTTCCCATATTGGTTATGGAGAGCATGGGAGAGTGTTGAAGACTTTTTGTGAGAGTTGTTCTTGCAAGTTATTGATTTATGTATTGTGGATGTCCTTGATACTATATAGATTCACTTCTATGAGATGTTGTGAGTGGAATGGTTATAGATTTCACATTATTTCTTGCAGTGGGAGCTTCTTAGTATATATCTGGCAGGTATTTCTCTTGAGACTTGTGATTGCATGTACAAATTGGATATGTTGATAATGCGAGATTCATTTGGTATGCCTTTAGAGATATGGATAGTTGGACAGGTTGGAACTTATTGTGTGGGTGTCATTTTACCTATGTATTTTGACAACTATAGATACATGCGATTATCTTTGGGTCATGTTTTTGTGCTTGGCATTTTAGTTGGTATAAGATTTTGTGATTCTTATGTGATAGGCTAGGAGACTTTCTCTTTGGATGACTTCTATGGCTAGTGGTAGTGGCATAATAGGAGGTGGGATCATTTATGTTCAAGATGCTGGATACTTTGATTTTGTTACAACTACCTAGATGAAGCACATGGTGTACTTTGATCCATGATTGTAGATGTGCTAGGAGGGATTATTCCCTTGTTCATTTATGTGGCTACGAATTGACCCTATTTTTAACATACACAAGAAGTGAGAGATTGTTGAGATTATGCCTGTTGTGATATTGCTATCAGTATTTAACTGTGTAATTTTTGAGTCAAACTCGTTGACCCATGTTTCATGAGCAGTGATTCAACATGAATCCATCTCTCATGAGAATAAATGGAACACTTAGGACTCATTGGATCTAGGTGATGCTCACAGGGGTGAAGTATTGGAGTAGTACTGGGATGGGTGACCTCTCGGGAAGTCTCGGTACTTCACCCCTGTGAGCATCACCTAGATCCAATGAGTGCTAAGTGTTCCATTTATTCTCATGAGAGATGGATTCATGTTGAATCACTGCTCATGAAACATGGGTCAATGAGTTTGACTCAAAAATCACACAGTTAAATCCTGATAGCAATATAACAATTTGACTTGCTGTGGAAATTATCTCCTACTTATTATGCATGTTGTTTGCATTGCATAATATGGTTTATATTATGTTATTTTATTTTATTATGCTATGTTGCACTAGGAGCACCTAGATGAACATGCAACACGTAGAGATTCTAATAGAATATTCTTGATGAGTTGTAGTGATAATATTTGATGCAATTATTTAATGTTAAGAAAGATGAATTGAATGTCCAATATTAAATGTGGGTTAGTGGGGGTTTGGTAGCACATGGTTTTAGCACATGATTTATAGAATACCACTTATTGGTTTTATGGGAGCTTGCTACTATAAAAGCAACCACAGGAGTAGTTCTTGAGAGAGTGAGACAAGGTGAGATAGGTTAGTCAAGAGTGCGTTTGTGAAGGTCGGAAGCATGACATGAGATGTGTGGATTAATGCTTATTCACCTAGATTGTTTGGTTGTGGCTATGGCTTTGAAGGCTTCCATGGTTGTATTATAATGGTTTTTTCCTCAATAATACATGGTGATGGATGCTTTTGAGTATGTCTTGTGTCACATTTTTTTGGGTATGTTGTCTATTCTCATGCATGTGGATTTTAAGTGTTTATTTGATTCGGATCTATTATGGGTTATATAGAAATGGTAATTTTTTTAATCTTGCAAGTTTCTTTACAAATGATCCCTGAAACGACGCATCAGGCCCAACGGGAAATGCGGGTACAGGATTTTTTCCTAGGTATGACATTTTCATCCCTCGCCCATCCTCGAGATGACACGTCGCATGACAATAAAAATGCCAAAATACATTTATTTTTTATTTTTTAACTTTGATCATGGGCCCCACATGGCTTCTAGTGGTTTCTAAAATATGTAAAACCCTATTCTAAGCTTCAAAACACTAATATTACAAGTGTTTTTTTTTTTTTTTTTTTTTCTCATTTGTGGTTTTGTCAAACTTGCTAAGAGGAAGAGGAAAGCATAGAGAAACAATAATTGTAAGTTAAAATTGCATTTTGGAGTTGCAAAGGAAGGTATTGCATTCATATCTAGGTATGTATTTCTTTTTTCTTTTATTTTTTCAAACTTTGTAGCTATTTGTTGTTGTTTTTCAAAAAAATTATTACATAGACAACACATTTTGAAGGAAACATTGAAATATCTTTTTCTCCAATAACTTGCAACACTATATTACATTGTAAAATCTTATAAATAAGACTAGTAGTAGTGAGAGTGAGTATGAGGAAAGTAGTGGTAGTCATAGCATGAAAGTTATGGAAGAAACTCAAAGTCATAAATCACAAATAAAATAGTGTAGGGAAAACATTGGGGCTTCAATTAATGTGGATGCACTTAGTATTGCCATATTTTATGGATAGGTGGACAAGGGGTGAAAGGATGTAGATTGATCACACAAGAGGAAAAAAATGAGGCCACTAGATTGCAAATGGAGGGGAGTTGGGCAGATGTTGAAAATGGAGAGTCCAAGAGAGAATGTGTAAGCCAACATGCCTATGAGTAACACAATCCTCACAAACACAACCACTACTAGCAAAGGAAAGGGAAAGAAGAGCAAAAGAGAAACTAATGTTGTTGAATTTTTATTATTATGGCTACAAAAAAGAAGGTTGAATAATCTATTGGTAGGCTCCTTATTGCTCATGGTATACCACTCCATGTATCACATTCCTCATTTTATAGGTAAATAAAAAAATTAAAATGTTGTTGGTCTGTTATTTGTACCACCCAGAGAGACAAAAATACACATCATTGTCCTTGATAAAGAGTCTTCAAAAGTAAGTATTTTAATGGAGGATATGAGACAAACATGGATGATGGATGGATGCTCTATCATCATGGATGGGTGGACCGATATCAAGCACCAACCACTTATTAATATTATTGTCACTAGCACAACAATCTCTTATTTTCTTAGAACTATTGATTGCATAGGAAATAAGAAGGATGCACCATTCCAATTTCATAGTTTGAAGGATGTTATAGAAGAGGTTGGACATTCAAATGTTGTGCAAATAGTCACTAATTTAACCCAGGTGTGTAAGTTAGTTGGAATGATGGCGGAGAGTACTTATAGACACATTTTTTGGACCCCATGTTGTATACATGCATTGAATAACACCTTGAAGGACATTAGTAAAATTGATTGTATTAAGGCTTTAGTATGTGAGGTTAGAGATGTGCAAATATTTATTTGCAATCATCACACATCTCTTGCATTATTTAGGACATTTTCAAAGAAAGAATTCCTCAACTTAGTGGAAACTATATATGCTAGCTACTTCATTTTGTTGGAAAGGATGCTTGAGGTCCAAGAGACCTTACAACCCATGGTGGTCAACAGAGAGTGAAATATGTGGTGTGAATCAAGAACCCCAGACAGAAGATGTGTGAAACAAAAAACATTGGATGATAACTGGTGGACCACAATGAGGTAAACAACTTAAATAATTTTTATCACCAATTTGATAAAATTATTTCTAATTTTAGTATTTTTTGAATTTATTATTTATTATTTACGATGTTTCTCATATATAATTTACTAATTTACTAATCACTAATTACTTGCATTTTCAATTACATTTGCTCCTTCATTCAACCTATTATGGAGGTCATTAGATATGTTAATATTGACTCTCCTATCTTTGGAGAGATTTATGAGAGTTTTGATAACATGCTTGGGTAGATCAAGCATATCAAGAACACCAATTTGGCATTTTACGAGGAGCATCTAAGCCCATTGTGATGAAGAGATGGAACAAAAGAACACTCCACTTCATATGGAAACCTATGCTATTAATCCTAAATGGTATGCACCAAGGCCTGATAGAGTGCCTTCATCTAGGGATGAGGAGGTGAGTCTCAATTCTAAAATCTCAAGTATTTAGTTTTACTTTTGAATTTAAATTTAAATTTCTAAATGCTATTGTTGTTATATGGAAGTGTTGGGAAACAGATTTGTCCTTTCTTGTTTCCTATGAAAATATGACTCTTAATGCCTGAATGATGAACAATATCTGTTTACAACAGTTGAAAAGCCATTCTCTGATTATTGGCTTCTCTCTGAATTGGTAGTTACAACTCCCTATGTGAATGATGTTCAAGGAATTATATTTTGTTCCTAAAACTAATGCGGGGTATGCTCTTAACCCGAGAGCAGAAGAGGCAAACCAAATTAAGTCTAACCAGAACTTAATTTAGGCAAGAAAAACTTACTAATCTACAAACCAAGCAATAGAACTCACAAATCTTATGAATCCATATACTCAGCATCAACTAAACTACAAAAACTATCAACAGAAATATAGATGAAATGATCAAGAACTTCCAATGAATCCTCTCCTGAATATCCCAAAGCACATCCTACTTTGGTTAATTCATATCCTCGTAACAAAAGAATGAAACATCTTTTCTTTCCTTCTATAATTCAGATTCAAAAGAAAGAAACATAGAAGCAACAATTAACTAACTAAATGGAACAGAAAATCATTGATATAAAACACCCTTCTATTGACTCTGCAACATCAAGTCTATTACATCAACAATTTGTTGACCACCCGCCACCCCCCCCCCCCCCCCCCCCCCCCCCCACCTTTTTGAATTCAAAAAGATCAGCAATAAATAATTTCTCAAGTGATTGGTTGATTCTCCCATGATCATTAGGTTCCTCTACCTCTTCGGTTATTAAAATTTAATCTTGACAAGCTCTTCATTTTCTGAGCATGCCACATGTCACTTTGAGATTTCAAAAGCTTTCAAAAATGAATCACCATACAATGTGTCGGCTCTTGTTAATTAGCTCTGATGTAAAATGTATGATATTGGCATCTGCCCAATTCAATCCCTCTTTAACTTCATCAAGACACGTGCCTCTTCAAATGTTACGACTTGTCAATATATTATATGCAGATTTCTTACTATTAGAGACATCTCGACATGTTGGAGTGATTAATCCATGATGGAAATCCATTACTTTTATGAGCTTTGGTAACTATTTTACATCCCACGAGCCTGCACTTTTATGAGAACTTATATCTCACTGATCATTATATGTCTCTTTTTGGAAAATGATGTTGCACACAAGGCATATTGTCAAACAAATAATTGCATTCTCCTCATGCGGGCCTATATTATGTGTTTGTAGATCCTTTATGGCTCTGAACAACTCCAGACACTTATGCCTGAGAAGATGTTTCGACAACATGATGTAGGAGAATCACACAATGTGAATATGCAGATCACAAGCAATATAAACTCGTATGCCATGAGCTTCCTCATGAATCTTCCCTAGGCTAGTATTGGCATTTGGTCGAACATTTCCACCATGTCTTCTCTATCACAATCCATGCACTTTGTCTTCACTCTCCAAATAGAGCTAGGCGAATGCTAAACTCTTGTTCACATGTGAAAGACTTTGAAATTTTAAGATTTTCTTTCGTGGTTTGCATAACTTCACTAATTGTAGGCTGATGACTATGGCTTTAGATTTGGGTATTGAAATTTTGCACCCGCAATCTCATGCTCATCCTTCTCCACGACCTCAAGCAACAGAGGCATCTTTCTTAGTATACTAATATCATGCGAAGTGCATGTTCCTTAGCAACCCATAGATGTTATTGCATGATTCCTCCACTGGTGGCTCTGCAGATTTGTCTAATGCATTTGTACAATGTGTATTGTGTATGATTAGAGCATAATCCTCTTCACATGGTCGTGGGTCTTCCGTGGTCTTCAATCACATTCCCCAAAACACTGAGGCTGATTCATCCTTTGTATAGCCGCGGGTCTCTTGCAAGCTTGTATTAGCATTTGGCTAGACATATCGACCATATCTTTTTAATCATTTGATTCTTGTATTGTGCATCATTGGTGCTATGAACTTCGGGCTCGAGTATTGAAATTTTGTACTCGCAATCTCATGCTATGGCATCCATCGAGTTTCACATGTATAGTTTTGAATTTGTGCAGGTGGTTAGTATGAGGAAGAACATTTTGCTATTCCACTATGGACTTGTTTTAAAGCTCCTATATACATTGAATTAACTACCTGATGGAGATTATAGGCATTTAGTCGAACACTTTGAGCGACTCCTTTATGTCGCTCATACATGAATCATCCTCACCTCAAAACAAGATTCGATGGGAGTTTTTCGATTCATCCATGTCTTCACTGGTTGCGAGTATATTCTCTCAGACATTAGTGTAACAAAACAGAAACTTGCGCAAGACAAAGAATGAAGTCAAAACATTGGATCTCGATCTCCTTTGGCTTGCGATAATCCAAATAATAGTAATCATAAGGAAGCGGTGTCTTAGTTGAGGCTAGCTTGTCCACTTTTACCTGCGGCTCATCACCCTTGAAGTGAAGATAGACATTATCCATATCAATTGTTGGCACACCTAGCATTTTATTCTCATAGCCTCTGCACATTTCCAATGGTTGTGTATTTCAACTAGCATATTGTGGAGTACACCTGCATGGTCTTCTCTTTGGCGAAAAATGAACAAAGAGCTTCTCCTTGTGAAAAATGAGTAAATAGCTTCTCCTTGCGGAAAATGAGCATGTGAGTGCATTTTCTGCCAAGGTAACCTCTCTATGCTTGAGTCATTTTATTTGCTATTTTAAATGCCAGATTTAAGTGTAGGTTTTGCATATGGTCAAACATTTTGACCCTTTCCCATTTACTACAACCTTTATATCTTTATGGCTCTCATGCCTTCGCTAGCCATGGGTGTGTCTCTTTGAGCGTGATTACTGGCAGTAGGATCCGCAAAGTTATGAGGAGAATTAATTTTACCAATTTCAACTATTGACCCAATCCTTATGTTTTCTCACTAAAAAATCGAGGGTGGATGTGAGTACCTTCATTGTTAACATTATCTTTTATGTCTAAAGTCCAAGAATTCGGTTATGCCTCCATGTCAAACTGTGCTGGAAAGATGTGCTCGACATCTTCATAATGTATTCGATGCCCTTGATTATAGTGAGCATGGACATTTTCACAAATGAGTATAACATGGCTTATCTAAATTTTGACATTGAGAAAAGAGACCATATCATCTCAGGGACCGGCTCATTGAGAGATAACTTTTACTTCAAAAACATCATTCCCTCTTTAACTGTATATCCAAACTTGTTTTAGAAACTATACTCTTGAACTGGCAAAACTATACTCTTGAAATTGTGAACTGCAATGATCATATCTTGAGAAGGAATTGAACCTGAATCTGCATTATTTGAACTTTGGGAAAGCTTGCAATGTACATTTTTCATTGAAGGATCCCAACGGGAATATGCACTTTTACTTCTCTACTGGCAAAATTTTACCTTCAGAGTTCATTTTCCATTTTCTCTGTTATAAGTGAAATTTGAATACATATCCATAGTCATTATTCTTTGATCGTCAAATCTAGAAGCCTTTGATTGAAACCTAATATCAAACACCCTTGATCTTGGAACTTGCATTAATTCTGGTAATTTAAGCCGTGAGTCTAATCTTTGAATTATGAACTCCTCAAACATGAAGAATTTGGAATTTTACATTTTGGATCTTCAAACCAATTCGACTTCATGAGATCACATTAGTAAAATCAGAGAACACATTAAGGGAATTTCTTTTCATGGGAAGTGAATTTTAAAGTTTAAAAATGGTGTACTGAAAGTGCACCTATAGGAAGCAAGCTTTAAGTTTTCACTTTTAATTTTAAATGCTATTGCTATCATTAACCATGATTTATTATTTATTTAGTAGACATTTGGTAATTTTACTAATTTAATATATATTTTATTTGTTCAACATAGGTGAAGGATGACTTCTTCAAGGCCCTTACAAAAATGCATAATGATAGAGATGCTAGTATTCTTTAGGAGCAGTGGCTTGACTTAGCCAATCTTCATGGTACAATATTTGGTTGGCTTAAGGCCAAGACAAATAGAGCTCCATTAGCTTAAAGGGACCCTATTAGATGGTGGACGTGGCATGGTAGAGATTCGCCTAAGTTGAGAGTTTTTGCCATCTATCTTCTTTCACAAGTCACAAGTTCCTCTGTTGTAGAGAGGAATTGGTCCACATATAACTTCATCCAATCATTTAAGAGGATCAACCTTACATCTGAATGATAGGAGAAGTTAGTGACTATTCACAATGTATTGCACCTATAGGATATCAAACTCCCTAGTATCGTCAGAGTCCAACATTACGTTGGGATGTTCATCTCGAGGATGCCATGTAGGTTGAGGAGGATGACACATCTCCAAGATTGGTTAGAGTTCCATTGGATGAGAACCCTCTGCATATAAGATGCTGATGTTGATTTAGATTTAGACTTAGATTTAGATTTGTAAAGGATAATCATATACTTGACAATGACATATATTATTTCACATTTGTAGATACATTATTGATTTTGAACCACGATTCTTGAATCATGATTTTTATAGACATGAGACATTTCTTATTAGTATTTAAATTAGATTACTATTTATATCATTTGATTCATGTATGATACTTTGAGCCTTTAGACATTTCTGTGATATGAATGACATATATATCGTAATCAATTATGAATATACATAGTATTTTAATTTTGTTGATTTCAATTTGTTATGTTACATGTACATTGTATCAATCTATTGAGCTTTTCCATTTTAAATGTCTATGCTGAATGATTTATTATTAATGTTATGTTACGCATATTCGAATTGTTTTATACATAGAAAAAATCAGTTATATTTTTAATCGCCATCTGTAAGGCCTCGTCCCTTGAATATGAAACACATCCCGTCTCCTAAACAGTTCCTGTGCCAAAAACTCTATAGAGCATAGATCTAATAAAAAAGCAGGTATAGAAGATACATAAAACTTCAGTGATAGAAAAATAAAATAAAGCAAAGCAAATTAGGGCCCGTTTGGTTGCAAGCATAGGAATTGAGAATTAGAATAGAAAATTTGAATGAGAATGGAGAATGAAGAATAGGAATGGAAAAATGCAATCCAATCTTGTTTATCCCTTGTTTGGTTATGCAAGCTTAAATTGGAATAGGGTTAACTTGCAATCGGCACCATTTGAAAATATTTCTGAAGATGCAATTGGTGCCATTGAAAAATTGCTGAAATATTTGAAAATATTGAAAACAAAGTTCCAGCGCTCACCCCAGGTCAAAGCGGATTTGAAAATTTAATCAAATTTGAAAAAGTTAAAATGAATGCAGGAATATCAATTCAAATTACAGGTATTTTTTAGAATGGACAAAAGCTCATTTTGGGGCTAAAATGAGAGTACGTATTCCTATTTCCTATTCCTATTCCACGCACCAAACAAAGAATACAAATCATATTCTAATTTCCTATTTTTATTCCAGTTGTATTCCAGCCACCAAACGGGCCCTATAGAACTTCGGAAATTCTAACGTTATAAAAAATTGTGCACCTTTGGAAAACCAAAGAGAAATCTTTTTTATATTTCTCCTACGATTTTATTTCTACGATCTTTCCATTCCTGACATTTCGAACGATGCAGATGTTATGGAACAAAAACAAGAAGCGCTCACGCCCGCTGCCCCCGCGCCCATCAAATCTCCCTTTCGAAGATGAAAACGAAGCACAACTTGAGTCTCTGGCTTCTTCACACCCTCAACCTCCTCATGATTCAGAGCAGAATTTGGCGTTATCAAAACAATTTCAAGCCCAAGGCGACGGTTTAGCTGAGGTAAGTATTTATGTTCTTAGCTTCAATTTTCAGCTTTATAACCCTGTGGTAAGTATTCATGTCCGAATCATAATTTCTTATCGCGATGGAAAAAATTCAAGCTTTAAAAGGATCATAGTAGGTTTTGGACGCAGGGAGTGGAGGAGGAATCCTCCGGTTTGAAGTGGATTTTGTAATTCTGATAGAAAAATCAGGCAGAAAACCTTGGTTCCGGGAACTTTGATAAATTTTTAAAAGTAAAGAAGTCTGGGCTTGGCCTAGGGTTCACTTTGGAAAACAAGTCAGCTTACAATAATGCCAAATAAGCTTCCTTTTCTAGATTCTCTAAATGAGTTGTAAAAATCTACCCGATCAGTATTTTAAACAGAGTAGTAGGAGCCAAGCTGAGGGTATCTTAATTATCCGACGGTAAAAGCATCGCCGTTAAAACCGAAAAGACATGTGTAATCAATTTAGAAAACAGACAGGATAATGGTGACCCAAACACATTTTTGAAAAACACGCTAGTTGAACTGGCAAAAAAAACAGTTACAGAAGTTATAAAAGAATGACAAAAAAGTTAAAAAGAAAAAAAAGAAAAAAGAAAAACAAGAGATTAACAAATGGAACAATATTGAAAGGAGCAGAGCTCGTATGATGTTTAATCAGTTTTCAACTGCATAGTTTAGTCCTGTAAACAAGACCAAACGGTATTTTAGTTGGGTTTATTTGTGTGGCCGCTATGCTTATCAGTTCTGATGTGGCCCTGTCAATTGTCACCAAAATGCTCTTCAGGGTTCTGGTTTTCTTGGAATATGTGGGCGCTCCACTCTTTCCAAACTTCCCAAATTGCCGAGGAGGGACTTACTTGCCAGATACCAGAGAAAGTAGTCGCCTTGTGGATCCAAAGCCAACTTTGGAAGCATTCAACAGTGTTCCAAGCAAAGGACGTTACCAACCCAACTTTCCTGTTACAACTCTCCAGCACTTCTGAGTGAATTCACAATGAAGTAACAGTAAGTTCAGAGTTTCTTCATTCTTGTTACGTAAGACACACCTAAAAGGGCTTAATCTTCTTCAATCTTTACCCATTGAGATTCCTTCTTTGCAAGGCCAACCATGAGAAAGATTCGGGCTTGGGTAGACAATGCTTATTCCGTCAAAGAGTGGATGATCATCCTTCATTTGTTAAACCTACCTCTAAAATTTAATAACCTATTTCAACTGAATAATTACCTCGTTGAGAACCACAGAAAATGATATTATCTGGTTCTCCTGTTGGTTGTCTTATGAATGGTTCATAAGGCACAACACTTGGTGAAGGTTTTGCAAATGGGGTTGCAAGCTTTGGGTCTAACCATGGAGGAAACTGCGTAGTTAAGTGCGCTCAGGTTGGAGCAGTACTGGGATGGGTGACCTCTTGGGAAGTCCCGGTGCTTCACCCTTGTGAGCATCACCTAGATGCAATAAGTGCTAGGTGTTCCATTTATTCTGATGAGAGATGGATTCATGTTGAATTGCTACTCATGAAACATGGGTCAATGAGTTTGACTCAAAATCACACAGTTAAATCCTGATAGCAATATCACAAGAAAATATCTTTTAAAAGAGCAGCATTACCTTTGTTCAGACCAAGTTCCTTTACTGATTTTAATTCTCTTTTAATTCTTCCATCCACTCGAGAAGATTTCAAAAAATCAGCAACCTTTGATCTCTGTTGATCCTTACTGACTTGCTTCATGAGGTTGAAATTTGCATCTGTTCGAAGGATCTCCAACCCATCCCAAGAATCTTCCCAAAAATATGCCACTTTACCATCTCCAAGCATCCAAAAAATGTGCAAAATTATTAGTGGATGACATGACAGCATAAAATCCCAGATATCAAACCCTTCGATTGAGTCTTGAATGCTAAAAATTCTCTCCCTTGCTGAGCTGTCCAAGTACTTTACTTGCAAAATTTTAACCCAATTCTGATTGGGATTTCTGTACATGTTCCAAATAAGTTCATCCCGTTTTCCAGTTCCCCAAACTTGCACACCCTGCTGTCTTTGGTTGACAAATTTTATCGCAGGCCAAAAGTGGGAACTTCGCATTTCTGTGTTTAATAATTCTGACCACTTTAGAAGGACTTTTCAGGCACATCATGCAGAAAATAGTAATCGCTGAAATGACCGATTTCAGTATTTAAATCTAGCCAGTACATATTACAAAGTAATTGGTAAATACTTGCTTGATATTAACAGAGACTGAAAGGTCAATTTATACAAAAGAATGAGATGATGTTTCGTTAGGAAACGATTGTAAAGAATAGAAACATTCTATTCTAAAGAAAGCAAAAAATGAAAGCAAACTAAAGCGTATTAGATATTTACAATAGATAACCATTAACTAATAATAGACGACTTATCTATTATTATAATACCCTCCCGTAACGGTTTATCTATCTAACACACCAAGCTGTCCTTTGAATTTGACAAACTTATCAGGACCAAGAGGCTTGGTGAAAATGTTTGCAGTCTGATTTGTGGTAGGAACATATTGCAAATCTATAGTCCCGTCTTCAACTAGTTGTCGTATGTAATGACAGTGAACATCCACATGCTCGGTTTGTTCATGGAAGACTGGATTTCGTGCTAACTTGATAACGCCTTCGTTATCAACAAAGAGAGTAGTCGGTCCTATTGGTGACATCTGCATATCACCAAGCAGCCAACGAAGCCAAACAGCTTCACATCCTACCTTAGTAGTCCCTCTATATTCGACCTGTGTAGAAGAGCGAGAAACTGCCTATTGCTTCTTACTTGTCCATGTGACTGCACCGGATCCCAAACTGAACACATATCCAGACGTTGACTTTTTATCAACAGAGCTTGCCCAATTTGAATCTGTGAACTTATTGAGTTTAGGATTAGAATTTCGAGAGTATAAAAGTCCATAATCTGAAGTGCCCTTCACATAATGAAGCACATGCTTTGCTGCCATCCAATGATCAGCCTTAGGAGCTGTCATAAAGCATGAAATATAGTTGATTGTGAAGCTGATATCAGGCCTAGTAGCAGAGAGGTAGATGAGGTTGCCTACTAGATGCCTGTATATAGTATCATCAATGGAAGGAGAATCAGACTTTTCGGATAACTTGAGACCTTTCTCCATGGGTGTAGATGCAGGTTTGCAATCTTGCATACGGAATTTGTCTAACAGGGCCTTGGCATATTTGTATTGACAGATGAATATACCAGAAGACTATTGCCAAACTTCAACACCTAGGCAATAATGCATGAGCCCAAGGTCAGTCATATCAAAAGATTGACATAGATTCTGTTTGATTCCTTGAATCAAAGATGCCAAACTGCCAGTGATGATCAGATCATCCATATAAATAACCAGAAGGATAATGTCACTGTCAGTAGTCTTGATGTACAGATTTGAGTCTGAAGAATTCCTCTTGAAGCCTTGATCACTGAGGTACTTATCAATTTTTATGTACCATGCCCGAGGGGCCTGCTTCAAATCATAGAGAGTTTTTACCAATCTGAGAACCTGATGGTCTTTACCAGCAACCTTGAAACTAGGAGGCTATGTCATGTAGACCTCTTCATGGAAATCACTATTCAAGAAAGCACTCTTGACGTCCATCTGATGGACCTTCCAGCGAAACTGTGCTGCTATGGCTAGGACTAATCTGATGGTGCTGATCTTTGCAGTAGGAGCAAAGGTCTCCTCATAATCAATGCCCTAACGCTGAGAAAAGCCCTTTGCCATTAAACGAGCTTTGTATTTATCCAAAGTACCATCCGATTTGTATTTGATTTTGTAGACCAATTTGTAGCCAATGGGTTTCTTCCTTGGTGGAAGATCAGAAAGGATCCAAGTGTTGTTCTTCAGCAGGCTCTGGTGTTTAGATGTTTTGGCCTGTTCCCACTTTGGAATTCCTTTAGCTTCGAAATATGTTTGAGGTTCAAACACATTGTGAATGTTGGCCATGAGAGCAAAGTTAACAGAATCTGTAGTTTTGCTCTTTTTCCGAGCAATTCTCCCATCAATGAGCTCATCATCATGAAGATCAGTGTCTTAGCCCACCACTTAGGCCGGATAGGAGAATGACCAACATTAGGACTAGGAGATGCTTGATCAGCAGGATCTTCATCAGAAGAATCTGGATCAAACTTAGGTGAAGCATCTACAAAACGAGGTGATCCTGCAGGAGAAGCCAGAGGTGTCTGTACAGGTATCACTGGTATAACTGGTGTTGTAGGAGCTACTAGAGACCTCTCATCAGGTGGACCTAATGGAAGCCAAACTCCCAAATCATGAGCCATCATAGGTTGGTCTGCTGGATCAGGAACAAGAGAAACAGGCATGAATGGTCCTCGTTGCTCATCAAAGACTACATCTCGACTGTAGATCAGACAAGATGTCTCAACATCAATCAGGCGATAGGTTTTGTGAAGACTGCTATATCCAACAAGCGTGGGTTTCTGACTCTTGGCATCCAACTTGGTGCGTGATGCATCAGGGATCCAAACAAAAGCAAGGGAGTCAAAAACCTTCAGGTGACTGATTCTGGGCTTGCAACCTGACCAAGCCTCTTCCAGAGTTTTACCTTTGACCACCACTGTGGGTGACCGGTTCAACAGATAAACTGCAGTGTTAACTGCTTCTGCCCAAAACTGCTTCGGAACATGCTTGTGTTCGAGCATGGAATGAGCCATCTCGTTGATTGTCTTGTTCCGACGTTCAACTACACTGTCTTGTTGTGGCGTGTGGGGTGTGGTTAATTGGTGTTTGATGCCATGTGTATCCAAGAAGCTGGAGAAAGCATTAGAACAAAATTCCCACCCATTGTCTGATCTAAGGGTAATAATAGATTTCCTAGACTCTTTTTCAACTAAAGTTTTAAACTTCTGAAATACAGGAAATGCATCTAATTTCTTTTTAAGGAAATACACCCACTTTTTTCTATTGAAATCATCAACAAACAATAGAAAATACCTGGACCCAAGAATAGGAGTGTCCATAGGGTTGTAGATATCGACATGAACAAGCTGAAGTACCTGAGAAGCTTGCCATGAATCGCTATTGGTGAAAGGTGTGCGATGTTGCTTCCCAGCTTGGCATGCGTCACAAACTCCAAGTTGTTGAATCTAAATCAGAACAAGCTCATCTCGAGCAAGCTGTGAGAGATAATGCACATTTAAGTGCCCATATCACTGATGCCAAAGTGTGTTGACAGAAGATCGCCGAGCAGCCATAGCTAAGTCCTAAGAATCACTAGAATCAGTAAGTTCAAAAAGACCATGATCCTCAAGACCCACTGCAACAGTAGACTTAGTCGCTCGATCAGTGATGGTGCACTGATGTGAATTGAAGGTGACTGCCAAGTGTGGAGAATGTCACAGTAGCTAACTGATTGAGAGTAGATTTAGTTCCATCCCTAGAACGTAGTACACATCAAGGAATATGAGATTCCTCTCAATAGACTGAATCTGAATGTTGCCTTTATCGACAACTGTGTACTCTTCTCCGCCACCAAAAATAACAGAGTCTAAATAAGGTTGGTAGTTAATAAACTAGTCCCTGTGGTGAGTGAAATGACGAGAGGCACCTAAATCAATGTACCAAGTAGATGATTTCACATGATTTGTAGGTCTTTTAGCCATGAAGGCATAAAAGGCAGATTCCGCTTGCTCAGTGTG
The DNA here is from genome assembly GCA_028749045.1 of Cupressus sempervirens. Taxonomy (NCBI): domain Eukaryota; kingdom Viridiplantae; phylum Streptophyta; class Pinopsida; order Cupressales; family Cupressaceae; genus Cupressus; species Cupressus sempervirens. Next base: position 294,775,888 of record CM053787.1, read on the forward strand.
CTCTGCACTGTTCGCTTTCGGCTGCGAACCTGATTGCTTAGACTGTGCAGCTAAGCGCTGCATGTGTCCAAACTTGTGGCAGTAGTTGCATGGAATGTTCTTCTTTTTGGAACCATCTGATGCTTGAGCATAAGACTTTTGCTGAGATGGCTGTTGAAACTTGCTTTTATGTTTTTGAAAGGATTTTGCAGCAAAGGCTTGCTCTGTGGAGGTGGAACTGGAGCTACTACCGAATTGTTGTTTTCATCGATCTTGCTAAAGCAGCAGCGTGCAGAGATTAGTGAACTTCAAATCAACACCAGAAGATGTGATGTTGAGAGTCTCGATAAAATGCTCATAGGGTTTTGGTTAACTCCGAAGAGTGATAACCACAATATCCTCTTCCTCCATCTTGCGACTGATGGCAAGTAATTGATCACGGATTTCTTGAAGCTGATTCAAGTGTTCTTGGAGCGAGGTGCGCTCATCCATGACAATAGAAAACAAAGTGTTTTTAAGAAAGAAGGCTTTGCTTTTGTCAGAAGTCTCATGAAGACCTTTGAGATGTGTCGAGATCTCGTTTGCTGTCTTGCCGGATGGAATCCGAGAAAGCTGATCATTAGCCACGGATAATTTGAGAAGCATCACTGCCTCTTGATTATTCAGATCCCATGTATCTTGATCAGGACTCGGAGAAGTCGGACATTTCGTAACACCCATAACAAGTTGATCGGTGTTTCTATATTCAAAAATAGCTATGATTTGCTGCTTCCAGGTGTCATAATTGCGATCATTGAATTTGGAGTTATGCTTGAGCAGAATATTTGTCAGAGATGCCATGTCACATTTTTCAATGAAAAACTGTGAAAATGTGTGAAGGCACATTCTTTGAGGCAAAAATACGGAATACCCAGAAGAATCAGAGAGTGACCTAGAAGAGAGCTGAAAAAACTCAGAAGGAATATACTATCGGTTTTTGATCCGCTGACTTGAAAATTGAGTCACAAAAATCGAGGCACCCAAAAAAATGGACGACAACCCAATTGAGCTCTCGAAAAACCCACCAAGAATTTGCAAACAAAAATAATTTCCAAGCTCAAAATATAGGGTTTCATGCAAAACCCTAGCCGACGGATTAGAAGGTTGGATTTGCAGAAAGAATGGTGGTTTTCTTGAAACAGATGGTTGGTTTTTGTTCCAGAAAGAGACCCTCAACTAGAGACGTCTGTGTAAGAGAGAGTATGAGCAAAAAAAGGCACGATTTCGCTGTTGCAGGTGCGCGAAAGAGCCAAACCTTGTCTACAAAAAACAACTACAAAAAATGCCCAAAAAAACTCACGACTTTAGGCGGAGACTGTGCATGAGCTTGTTGGGATGTCTGTAGCAAACAAAAAAGGGCACATTCTTGCTAAGAAATGATGGTAGAAATTCACAGTTGAAGACCAGATTGCAGCACAAGGAAAACCGATTTTGGTTTAGGCAGATTTCTCAAAAAAATGCGATTTTTATCATAGTGGGATTTCTCAAAACTAAAACCCTAAACAAGTTGTAGAGAAAGTTGCAGAAATGATTTCAAAAAAACTTAGCGAATAACTTCGAAAGAAATTATAAGTATTGGCTCTGATACTATACTATGAAGTAATTGGTAAATACTTGCTTGAGATTAACAGAGACCAAAAGGTCAATTTATACAAAAGAATGAGACGATGTTTCCTTAGGAAACGATCATAAAGAATAGAAATATTCTATTCTAGAGAAAGCAAAAAACGAAAGCAAACTAAAGCTTATTAGATATTTACAATAGATAACCATTAACTAATGATAGATGACGTATCTATTATTGTAATAGTACAAGTGAGCCATTTACTCTTCCATCTTTCCATCTTGCCAATATAGTTTTCCAACAATCTCCTCCATACAAATACAATTATCCAACAATCTGCTCCATACATTTGACTTACAAGAGCCAACAAACAGAGGTATCCCTAAAATTTCCCAGGCAATGAACCTGATTTGATGTCAAAGATTCTCGAGATTTTCTTGCCTTTTTCCAGTGTTGGAGACTTCTTCCAGTTAATCTTCTTCCCAGAAGCGCTACTGTAACATTCAAGAGCAACTCTCATAATGCTTGCTTCTTTCAAAGAAGCCTTCCCCATTAAGAAAGTGTCATCTGTGAATTGGAGGTAGGAAATAGGTTCAACCCCCCTTGCCACTTTCACAGATTTTAAGAGCCCCACATTTCTCTTTGTAGTTATGAGCCTGCCCAGAACCTTCATTATGATAAAGAGAAAAGTGATAAAGGATCACCTTGTCTCAGTCCCCTTGATGCTAAAAGGTACCTTTGGGGGCTACGATTGACAAGAATAAAGAAACATGGGGTGTTGATGCAGTTCTGGATCAATGAAATCCATTTTGGCCAAAAGCAAAAGAACTCCAAGGCTTTCAACAAGAATGATCTATATGATCTATCCACTCAGTCATAAGCCCTCATAATTTATAATTTCACAAATATTTTTTCCATTCTGGTTGTTTTGATTGAGGGGATAGCCTCATGGGCTATAATTATTCCTTCCACAATAGATCCATTGGTGGTGACACCGCTTTGCTCCTCTGAAATGATTGACCCCAAAGTCTTCTTAAGCCTCTTTGTAGCAACTTTAGAACTAACTTTGTACACTATGTTGCTCAAAGAAATTGGTTTGAAGCCATCAAAGGACTGAATCTTTTTTTTGTGGGAATTAAAGCTATTTGTGTTATTTATAGTCTTTCAAGATGTAGCTGACTTTTGTTGATTCCTCTAAAATTGCATGTAAGTCATCTTAAGTCCCAAAATTTGTGGAAGAAGACAACCAGGAAACCATTAGGTCCTAGGGCCTTCTCACGATCCATGGAAAAGAGGGCTTTTATCACTTCCTTTAAAGTGATTAGTTCCTCAAGCATATTATTTTGAGCCTCTGACATCAACTTGGGAATATTAAGAATATCTTCATTTGGCTCCAAGTAGTCATTGTCATCCATAGATAAGAGATCACTTCCTTCTTGATTTCCATGTTGTCCTAAATCCATTGACCATTTGAATTCTTGATTGAATTGATCTTGTTAATCAACCTTCTAGCATTCACTAAATTGTGTTTTTTTTTTTGTATTACAATCTCCTTCCTTGAGCGAATTTTGTCTAGTTTTTTGTCGCCAAAAAATCTCTTCCCTTTTAAGAATTTCAGAATATTGAGAATGTGGGGCCTTTCCTTCAAGAAAGTGAGCCTCTATTCCTTCCCTAATTACTTTGTTGTTTGAAGCGTCCAATTGCTGCTTTGAGTGCAATTGAAAGCTAGTAGTGGTCGAGTCTTCCATAGACACAGTTGAGTGGCTAGCCAACTGAGATAGTTGATGCTACAAGGGCGTTGGTACAATAGGAGATGTCGAGTGAGGTGGTTGAGGTGACTGAGCGAAGTGGTAGGGACAGAGCTGGTGGAGCAACCAATATGGATGAGGGTACAGATGGTGCCGGATGTGAGCACTTGGCTCAGCTGCTTCTAACTTACACCTATGGGCCTTTTTGGAACAAACATCCTATCTTTGCGATGCCATACACCATAAGATATTGTGGACTTGGAGGAAGAGAGTTCACCTATCGGACAATTGGTGGAGAGTTCACCTCTCTGATAGTTGGTGGAGATTTTACTGGTGGTCAGATAATTGAGAGTTCACCTATCGGACAATGGCCTTGACTCAGGTACAGTGTTAGGCAGTAATTGATCAATAGGTGGAGGAGTTATTGAAGTTTGTTAGGACGGGGTGCACTCAGGGTTTCTACGGCTTCTTTTAGTCCCAAGGGTGGCCAGCCATGGAGAATTTAGATATGTTGGAGAGTTGGGGTCTTCCAGAGGCTTGGGGCCATTTGCAAAGTGGGGAGAATCATATTCAGTCTTTATTGCAAAAGATGGAGCAGGTCTTGAGGTAGGGCTACTATGAGTTGAGGACGACTCAACACATTGCATTTGGAGCTGAGGCCTAGCGGGTGGCAACAGTGACAGTAGGGAGGAGTTAGCCAATGGTCCCCAAGAGATTAACGAGTACTGTTGAGATAAGTTGGCCTTGGAGAGAGCTGCATGGACAATTGAGAGGGTAGTTTTGGTAGCTTAGTTGGAGGTGGAATGGAGAGAGAAGGCTGCTATGGCAATGTAGTTGGAGGAATAGTGAGTAGAGAGAGCCATGATAGAGACCCACTTGGCTAGTGCTTTGGAGGCAACTGAAAAGAAGGATAAGAAGGTTCTTGAAGCAACTTTTATGATGCAAACTGCTATGGAGCAGTAGATGTTGGCTAAGCTCATCCAATAGTTGAAGACAGATTGCGTGTATGAGTTGAGAGATCGACTCGCAACATCGTCACTATTGCCAACACCCTCTTCATTAGGGAGGCTCTCTCAACTAACTTAGCCTTGATTTTCTTCTTTTGTATAGTTGCATAGTTATTTTATTCCCATTTTGTTGTGTGTTATCTGGATTAATTTCTTTTTTGGGGGCATGATGTTGTCGGGTAATTACATATTATTAGTAGTTGTTAGTTGTTGAAGGGTAGGTAGTTGGGAATGGTCACGATGGTTGGTACTAGCGTCCCTTTGACCCTTATATATGTTATGTACTACATTCGATGGATATCATTATGGTTGTTGACATTGTTGTGTTGTCATTGTTGTCCATTGTAAAGCTTTTGATGGAAATTGGAATTAATGAATGAATGAATGAAAGATTTTTAATGACATCCACAAGGCCATAAGCCTAAGGGACCCACATAAAACTCCTAATCAGTTTGATGTGATTTCTCCAGACTATCTCTTTTGTTGTGAATCTGCATAAGTAAGATGGCCCCCTTGAGGAGTCTCGGTCCTTCGAAAAGGTCTTTTATGTTGTTCACTTTTAAAGTTTCTCGGTGCTGGTTGCGAATGTCTTCATATGCTGTACAATCCTTAGAATAGTGTCCTCATATGAAGAAGCGATTATGAGTTATCGGATATACTGTGTTCAGTTACATTTACTATTATTCTCGAATGCTTTGCACTAGTTATCCTATGGGACAAACAAATATCTTTGAAATGGAGCCTATTCGTGAGATGTCCAAAGTACTGATAATAGAAAAACACAAAAACATTACAAGTTTGTAGGCACAATTTACATATCAATAGATTAATAATATGCTGTTGCAATCAGATTTGTCGATGCAATCAAAATATATATCCGATGATATAGAGCGATAGGTCTTCCATGATTGGTATCCATGTTAAAAAGCATGGATACAAATCGATATGTTGAACAAACTTCTAAAGCAATCAAACTATTTGGTTACAAGACCTCCAATTTGATGATATGAATGAAGTGTTGTCGAGTTGTGATGCAAGATGAACTTTGATAGGGCGACACAAACGATATTGTAGGTTATGAATGAACTGATGTGGATGCATCATTGATGATATGGTGAATTACGATCAACACAAAGGTGGAGTCTATCAATAGTCTAAAATGTGTTGCATAGAGGTGTCTTCGGATGTGTAGATTGTTGTATGTCGAATTAGGATTTGTGTAATCCTACTGAACATGGTGATAAGGGGGATGCTTGTTATGACACACCAATTGTTTTGTTGCAAGGATTTTAGAATGTTAATGTTGTAGATCACAAAGGGATGGATGCAATGCGGAGACTAATTTGGTGGCGCCATAGTTGATGCGAATTCATGAGCTACATATTATAGTTTACTGTAGGTTGAAGTATGTTCGCTCGAATGACACACTATGAATGCTTCTTTTGATTGCAAAAGATATTATTGTGTTTGCAATGTATTGTTTATGGAGATCAGCTAAGAGGATCTCTATTGTGAATGTTGTCGTCTTAGTTGTGGATTGGAATTATTGTTTACTCTACAAATATGGAGCTTGCTAACGACATCGCAGTGTAATTGTAGAGTATGATGCTGTTTGTTGTTTGATGGAATCATAATGATAATGAACGCGATCTAGATTTCGATGGTGAAGCTTTGCAAATGAAATGAATCTCCAATGTAGCACCACCGTTGATTTGCATAAAACAATTATTTTGATTAGTCCAATAAGGTTATGAAGTGACTTCACCTTGCTAGAGAATCCAATAGGCTAGGGAGGTTCTATTACCTTTGAAATTGCTTTCCAATCCTAATGCCTCAATCAGAATTGTTAAGACAAGAAATAATATGCTAGAATTGATGATCATGAACATCCAACATGTTTATTTAAAATATGCTATTCTAAGTGTTAAAGAACTCAAATTCGGTGGTCCCAAAAGTGGGCACCTAAAATCAAAATATGGAAATATGTCCTAATTAAGACAAGGTGGCACTCTAGTGCACTCCCTTGAATGGGCTCCATAGTGTGGCTAATTACCTTTCAAGGGACCAAAAGAGCTAATAGCAAAATAAAATAGGTGTAGCCTAAAGACAAGACATGACAATCTCCTGTTCTCGAGATTGCTTGCCCTTGAGCAATTTCAAATTAGGATACATCAAAATCTTCTTGTTTGCCCACATGACATCCTCAACTGAGAAATCTTTCCATCAAACAAGGTACTCCTTGATTGTGCGTGCCTGAGCTTCCTCTCCTTGAAGTCAATGATCTCAACAGGCTCCAACGCAAGTTTGCCTCTCATCAAGAAGCTCATTGGAAACTGACATGCTGCTTGACCGTCTTCTTAAAGCAAGAGACATGAAATGCATTGTGGATCTGATTGGAAGCTTCAAGTCATAAGCAACCTCGCCTCTTCTCCATATCAACTTAAAAGGCCATTACAAGTGAGGATTGAGCTTTTCGGCCCTACTTCTCTTCAAGGATGACTGTCTATAGGATTGCACATGAAGATAGACCAAATCTCCAATCTCCAAACTCTTTTTTTGATTTCAGCTTGCTGTAGATTATCTTTGAGGGATCAAAGTATATCTATACTCTCTTGCAACCAATTCTTAGCCCTAGGTGCTCGACTATCTCCCAATCAAATCAACCAATGATGCAACCTTATAAACATAGCGTACTTTGAAAGGCAACATGCCCATCGACTTGTGGTAAGTAGTGTTGTAGTCAATGGGTCCATGTCTTCTCCTATGTTGCTACATAGCTCCTCAAATAGCGCTTTAACTTTTGTTCCATAATCTCTGTTTAACCATTTGTCTAGGGATGGTAGCTAGTACTCAGAGTCAACTCAGTCCTTGGTAATCTGAAAAATTCCATAAAAAAACCACCCAGGAAACAATTGACTCTATTATTGACTATATTCCTTAATATAGTCAATTCAAAGTATCTCTTGAAAGAACAACTCTGCTTTTAAACTGCTTGAAACTCTGTAGGAATGGGAAAGAAGTGAGTGTACTTGGTCAACTTATCAACCACCACATAGATGCAATTCTTTCCTCTATCTTGGGATGCCTGGTGATGAAATCAATCGAAATGCACTTCCCCTTTTGTTTGGGAATAGGTGACGACTGAAGTGGTCCTGTTGGATAGTATGCTTAGATTTGTTCTGTTGGCAAGTGGTGCACTCCTTGGCATATCGCAACATATCTTCTTGAGGCCCTTCCATGAGAACCTCTTGTGAATCTGCCTATATGTCTTGAGGTACCTAGATATCTTGCTAGGGACGACTCATGAATCTCCCTCAAGATTTTCTCATTTGTCTTCTATTTGGGCACTAAGAAAATCTTGTCCTGGTTGTAGTTGACATCATCCACCTTCTTTTGTAGATCATCTTGATTTTGTCCATCCATATACTGACAGGAAAAAATGTTCTTAGAATACTCCACCAAGAAATGAGCAATCCCTTGACACTTGAGACAATGAGTATATGTTGGGTCTCTTGAATGCATTGGCCTCCACGTTTGTCTTCCCTTTCACATACTCAATGTCAAAGTTGTGGGCCTGAATTTTGCTCACCCACTTCTGCTGCCTTTCATTTACGTACTCTAAGGAATGCTGTAAACTATTGTGGTTAGTCTTTGCCACAAATCTTACTCCAAGTAGGTATTATCTGCACTTGGTCAACATGCATGATATCATCTTCTAATTGTAGATTGAGTATAATCGCTCAACTCTTGTGAGCTTTCCATTCTTAAAGGCAATGTGACGATGATTCTGCATCAAGACTTCTCCACTGCTCTCCCCAATGTATTGCACCCAAGAACAAAGGCTTGAGAGAAATCAGGCAATGCTAGAATTGGGCAAGTATTCACAGTCACCTTCAACTTGTCAAAAGCTTGCTATGTCTCATTCTAATGAAAAGCTCCCTTCTTCATGAGATCTGTCACTGCCGCTCCAAGTTGTAAGAATCCTTTCATGAATTTCCTATAGTAGTTACATAAGGTACCACACAACTCTGTGAGCATCCTAGGTGTGGCCCAATTAGGAATTGCTTGAATCTTCTCCTGGTGCACCTAAACTTCTCGCACACTAATGATTGACACATGTATAGGATTTTTGTCATTTCAAATTTAAATTTTCTTTAACATTGACTAAAGCTCATTTTCATGATAGTATGCTTGCTATCCACTCAATGGTTTGGTGGGGAACAAACATTGTGTTGCACAAATGACCTCATCATGTCTGAAAATTGCCTTCATGTGCTTTGCTGAATTCTCCCTAGGGCCTCCAGTGGAATATCGCTATGGGGGTATCCCTGGTGGAATATTGCTAAATACCAAACTGTGCCTGCTCTACATTGATTAAAGCTCATTTTTGTGATAGTATGCTTGCTATCCACTTAATGATTGTGTTGCACAAATTACCTTGTCATGTCTGAAACTTGCCTTCATATGCTTGGCTGAAATCTACCTGGGACCACCAATGGACATTCCTCTCAATTGTAACAAATGCTTGGCTGAAATCTCCCTGGGACCTCCAATGAACATTCCTCACAATTGTAACAAGCACTAAATTATAACAAGAAGTAACGGCTAGTGTAACTTATAGATGATATCGAACTTGAATAAGACTTGAAAAGTAAATTACACTAACATGCTAATATATATATATATATATATATATATATATTTTGAAAAGCAATTTAACAAACACTTGAAAAGCAATTTAACAAACACTTTCAAAATAATAAAAGAAACTTTCTAAAAGTATTCTATTTATGTAAACATAGTTATCGTCGTAGAAAAATTATAAATGAAGGAAAGATTCTTTCTATTCACATTCAGTGTCTGGTATACATTTGTCTTTCATTCTTTCCATTTTGCAACATGGGGGGGGGGGGAGGTGTGGGGAGTTATTACTGGAGTGTTTATCCACCCAAACTTGAATCAATTACTGATCTCCCTTGCTCACTTCCTACTCGAAGTGGCCCACCCCTTCACAAGGGATGTAACTGGTTATGTCAAGTCATGTGGGAACTGTTGTAAGACCTTACAACTATAGTTGGTCACACCCTATAGTTAATGCTATCTTAGTATGACTCTTGACTAGGATTGTATCTGGAATCTTAAGAACTGACAAGTAGTAGCACATGGTTAGTGCACCTTGGCCAAGGATTCACTCTATATGTTATCATATCATCTAAGTTCTCACCCTATCCAACTTGCACACTTAAGCACACAATAGGCTAATGGAAAGCTCAAAGGGGAAGAAAAGTTTTCTTTCTTCTGTCCTCTATACATTCTGACACACTTGTCTTGCATACAAATGTTTGATCATTCTTTATTTGATTTGTTATTGTTTAAACTAAACCAATTATAGAAACGTGACCCACTCAGCATGGAGCTGCACAACGTACTCTGTCAAGCCCATGTACTCAATCATGATCCTTGATCCTAAAGAGTACATGCACTTCAGCTCTTGCTCAAGTTGTGCTCTGTCCATTCTAATGTGCTCATGGAGTAGTTCTCAAATCAGAAAGTTTAAACCACTGCAACAGTTTCTCAAATTGAAACTACTAAAAGGAAGTCTCTTATTTAAACTGTTCTAATTCTGACAGCAGATATTGGGTGAGATATCTCCTGTATCTTTATCTCAAGGTAGAGCTCGAACCCTGTCTATAACAGCAGAATTATCCACTTGTTCTTTTAATGTTGAAAGAGGTGGTTCTTATGCCTACATAATTAAATCTTGAGAACATTCACTGTACTTTTCCTCCTAAGTCCTTAAGGAGATTGCAAATCTTATTTAACATTTCAGCTATGTCACTATGCAATGAATGACAGTCTATAGGCATACTCGACCAGCTGTAAGGTTTGCTATATTTTGTACTCAATACACAATTATTTCCTTATGAGAATTCATCAGAACTTTAATAGCATGGTCTAGATAGTATCTTAAACAACTATTGAATTTAAAGTCCGAACCTGCACCTATGTTTCCAGAATTTTGACTTTCACAGAACTTGTCACTTAATAAGAGAGTTTTGCTTGACAGTAAAGATAAACCTTTTCTTCCATTCAAGTTTCCAATTCAGTTTGGTGCAAAAAAAATATTGAAGTTCTTTTAGAATCGAGAGAGTCAGGAAATTCTTAGTTCTTTCTTGCATGCAAAAGCTTTACATATTTCATGAAGCTAAAAATTCTTCTCAGTTATAAAAGATTATGCAAGCAATTTCTAGCTATACCTTAAGCTCACTAAGTAAGGAGAAAGATAGCAAAATCTCAACGTGCCTGAGTCTGAAAACTGCTGTTCGAAAATTAAATGGTAGTCTTGTCTCTGCTACACTGGCTGGAATTCCTTAGGCTGAACCAGCTACAACTTCCTCTCTAGTGCATGAGTCAAGAACTTCCTCAGCATAATCCTTGCTAAATTATCATTGCCATTCTGGTTCCAGAATGACAGCTGCTAAGAATGTCCTGTGATTTTCATTCTATCAAAAGCTAAGCAAATGAAATGGATGAATTGTTCAGGAAACCATTCTCCTATATACATCCCGCAGATATTCTCCTACACAGTTTCGATCAGTTGGCTCCACATTCTTGCCACTCATACATGGTGGTTGATGAACAAATGGACCTTCAGCATATCTGCATGGTTTAATCGCTGCAGAGGGTTATATAAATTAATTAATGTTTCCTTGCCAAAGTATATAGCCGAAATTTTATTGATTCTTCACTGGTTGGTGTTCGCAATATTGAAGCCATTGAATAATTTCAAATTTAAAACTTCTTTTCCTTATGAATAATAAACTAGATCAAAGATCTAAGGTAGGCAGTGGACTCAAATGCTAATTTGATAATTAGTATCAAAATTTTATAAAATTATATGAATGTTTAAATGTTTTAAAATGACCAACAAAAAAAAATGCAAGATAAATTCAGGAATGTTAAATGTTAACTTCTACAATACAAGTGGCAAAATGAAAACAAAAAATGCTTACTCGTGAGGGGATCTTGACTGCAAGAGGTTGGAGGCACATATAATCTTGACCATGGACGCACCATTATGTAGTAGCATCCATTTTGGATTGGTCCTTGACAACACAAGGAGTATGATTTTTCTTGAGACAAACAAGCCAAATTCTTGCCTAACACTTGTCTCCACTTTTGGATCTTTAAAGAGTCTACCATTCCCCGCTTGTACACATTAGCAACATCAAAATCTCTATATAGTGGTACTCTCCATGGGATAGAAATTACATAATTGCTATAGTACCTCATAGATAGGGCATATGCAAGAAGGTGCAATGGTGTGGTCATCTTGTCCCAACGATAAAGAATGATCGCTTCCACCCTTTTGAAAAAGGTTTCATTAGGAACGTTCTCTTTCTTTTGTATTACTGCTTTTATTTTCTCCAACATCATGGCGATACCATTATGGACATGTCCATACCATTTTGGACATCCCCCAAGCATGGTGCACCTGTTTTAGCAAGCCAAAATAAAGACATGATAGGTTCGGTGAATTCCAATACATATTCCACATGAACTCACCAATTGTCATCCAAGATTAATGACTTAACCTTTTGGGTGCTCTTTGAATTTGATTGCTTCTATTTAGCTGAAATATCCCTAATCGGATATTTACTCGATTAACCTCAGAATAATGTTTAGATCATAAAAAACATGAAACTGTATCATAAATAAAACCAACAATGTAAACCATAGGAAATAACCCAACTGATAGTTATCTGGTTGTTTCCTAAAATTGATATTCAACATTTGAATACAGGCAGATGTATTGCAGAACACAATAGAAAATAAGAAGATTTACCATAAGATATTAACCTGTTCTTCTCATAATAGTATTCATTATTCAAGCATGAAAAATGCGTTACAAACCAGTAATATAAAAGACCCGTAAACTCTTATACAACTCCTTAGAACACGCTATTGCATTATACAACAACAATACAATAACCGACTTCCAACATCCAATCCTAAATATAGCTTAACAGTCAGATTGGAAAACTTAAGAAAAGAACCTGGTAAGCACATGCAAAACACTTGAATTGATGTCCCCTCAGACAATGGGTTTGCGTCCATTCTCTGTTGGAAGAGGGGCTACGTCCTCATACTAGTTGAAAGCTGAAGCTTTCCAAATACTCTTGTAAGAGAGAAACTGAAATCTGAAATAATAAATCCAAGCATGCCTAGGAATGAGCCTCTTTCCCTTTTTTATACACAAACTAAGACTCTTCGACTTCCCTTTGGCTTTCGTCCTATTCTCTTGTGACTATTCAACTTCCCTTTGGCTTTTCGTCTTATTCCTCCTTGACCTTTTTGCCTCTCTATAACATTAAATTGGCCTTTTTGAAATTTGAATCTACACTCTCCTCGTCAATTTTAACATTATATATAATAAGACTTCAATATTTCTAATGTCCCAAAAAGGGGACATTACAAATCTCCCCTCCTTAAAATTGCTTGTCCTCAAGCAATCAATACTAGGATCCCATATGAATTTGTATGTAGCCCTGTAGCCCAATTTGAAAACAAATTTGGCCATCCTGCGAAGCAATGTGTCACTCTGCAATCCCTCCGGCAACCGGATCCCTAGATCCCATATAACTCTATGAAATAATGCTGCACCTGTAAATTGTACAACTCTGATGATCACTATATCCAACCTTAGACTGAATAGAATTACAACAAGGTCCTCAACAAGCCATAAATACATACGATCAACACGTGGATCCCAAACCCTATTGTCATAACCAACCGATATGATAAGATAGAAATGTATCAATGAACTATGCATAACCCAGTAGATGTCGACAACTCGACCTAAATAGATGATGTAATAAACAAGCCGCTCAAAAACTGAGTGTAACACCCTGGGCGCAACAAATACTATACTGTCATTTTCAATCTGGAGAACCTCCGAGTACATAGGTACTAAGAATAAGAATGAAGTTGAAAAAGCATTTCCTATGATCAACACATAACTCTCCTCAATACTACACCAAAAATTATCCAAAGGCTGATGTATATAATTCAACCAACTCCTGTATGGTGTGAAATCAAGAACCCTATGTGGACTGATCCAATGATGCACAATTGTAGTCGAATCACCACTCCCATCTTGTGACTAGGTTTCGCTGTTAAGAACTGTAGCTTGATCCGAATCTCTTAGGGCCCATTTGGCAACGTAAATACAAGTGGAATAGGCATATGTATATTCTTAAAATTTTGAATTCTTTGTTTGGATACACCAAATGGGAATTGGATTAGGAATAAAATTGGAATACATATTCCAATTTTGGCCAAAAAATGAGCATTTGCTATTCCACTTAAATAGGTGGAATTGGAATACGTATTCCTATTCCAATTTTTTTATTTTAGAAAACATAAATTTTTGAGTCTGTGAATTCCGCATCAAATTCTGGGTGAACCAGACAAGAATAGGAATACGTAACCCCATTTTTTATTCAAGAATAAGTATTCCTATTCCCATTTTTATATTCCCACAGCTAAACGGGCCCTTAAGTCAAGATCATCCTCTTCTTGGAATCCAAGAGGAACTCTCTCCTCTATCGGAAATCCAAACAACATCTACCTCAAACAGAGGGTTGTCTATAAGCTAAATGTGTTCTAAAGTTTTGGAACTTGATCGCTTGGGGCAACTATCCAAAGCATACGTCTGCTGAATGCTATCAAGTTTATCAATTACCTCTAGGAAAAATTCCTACCTCTCTTTATCCTCTTGTTCCTGAGAGTGATTCATGATCATAATCTGATTTTCTGCTTCCTGAAAGGAAATCCGAGCATCGTTAAATGCCTCTTGAGTTTCCTTAAGCTCTCTGTTGAGCTCCTTAATCTCATTCCTTTATTTATTCAGCTGATTAACGTGTTTCAGCAATCTTAAGAATGTTATCCTTGTCAGAAAGCAAATACAAATATTCTGATTTCATAGTTTCAAGAGCTGTTTTGATCACTTGCAAATCAGAAACAAGCCATTCTTCTTCCACTCCCTTTTGAACTTTCTTGTAGAGATCCTCAACCATCTTGTGAGTGCTGTCATAACATACCAAAGACACCACAACCATGTCTTCACTAACCTTCCGCTGGTTCTTTAATGTATGCACTTTATTATCGTCATGTTGGAACGGTTCATCGTCTTGCAACGTCATCTTAGATTGTTTCACCAACTTCATGTCATGGACATCAAGAATATATGGTTCATCACACCCCTCAAAATCATAGGCCTTCTTGCCCTTGTTCTCTTGATTTGTATGCAAAGACCCGAATGTTACCATGTTATCATTTGTAAATAAAGGCTCATCAAACCAAGGCCCCAATCTATTCATACTTCTTGTGCAACCGTTCTTCTCAACTTGCTTATCAAAGCTAACCTCCAAATCCCTAACGTAGAAACTTGCATCCTGTGTAACATGTCCTACGTGATCACGAGAAGGCTGTAAATCACTGGTAATTGGTTGCTCTTTTGTTTTAAATCTCTTTAAAAGCTGTTTATGATCTGTTGGAAACTCTTCATACAAATTTTTGCACTGGTCTTTTCCAAGGAGATCCTGAACCAATTCAAAGTACTTTCCTTTTGCCTTATCCGTCTTATTTTTCTGTTCTAGATGAAGCTCCATGTAATCATTGAATGGTAAATCATTTTGAATTCGGGTAGGAAGTTTCTTATACTCTTCATAAATGTCGAGTATTTTTGCTCTTATAGCGGATTCAAAATTTTGGGCTAACTACTCTTGTGGCTTCATAGTACTCTTTCTGATTTGTCCAAGTCTTCTCCTAACGCTGAATGTTGTTATCATGTTACTGTAAGTCTGACATAGCTACATTCTGCCCCAAAATTGCAAATAGTCAAACTATCTTGATTGCCATCTTTGTATTGAAATGCCTTTCGGTATTATGGTCACTTTGTTTAGTGTCTAGATGTTTAAAGTTACTGCTTATAAAGTCAACCACGGTCCTCTAATCTTCATTATGCTCATTATACTTCTAGCCTTTATTTGGTTTTCTTTTGTAAGGCTTTTTGTTCACAACCCTCCAACATTGGGTGGTATTGGCTGATTTAATTCTCTTGGATGCTAAATACCCTGCTTTTGGTCTTCTTTGTCTCACCCTTAAACTACTGTTTGCTCGGTACTGGGTTACTTCAGTTTTGGATATGAACATAAGAGTTAATCTCGGTGCAGTGATGGTCCCTTATGGAGTATATAATCTTACTGCCTGTGTTCACGCACAACCTTGTTATGTGATTACTTGCTGTGAGTGGCCCGATTTTCCAAATATGTCCAAACTGTAGTCTTTTGAACTCACGTTATCTCTCCTTACTTGGCAATGGAAAGTCCGCCTATTTGGCCTACCGTTAACCTCTTGTGATTCTAGCTTGTCTGCCTTAGATGCCAACGTGGACAATTGATGGTTCCTGTTTGCATACGTTATTAAGTTACTATTTTTAATCCTTACTATTGGTTACATCCCCGCTAAGACATGTTACATAACTTATGCCAAAGAGGTTTGCATACTTATTACCACCTCTTGTTGCAACCAATCATCAAGCGCTTCCACTGGTGACAATTACCACTTTAAATTCCGTTGATGATAAGGAGATGAGACATGCGACACCAGGAACGAGACCCGACTTCACCTTCCGCTTATAGTCTAGGTTCTTCTTGTCTTGACGCCCAATTGATTGCCGTCATCAATGCTCAATTCAAAACTCTGAACGTGGCTGCAGGAACTGATAGGACACCCGTAATCTTCATTACCCAATACAATAGCCAAGCAATGCTTCCCAACTTTGGTTAATGTGTATACAACACGTTCATAGACTTGAATCTCGGCAAGGATTAATTGGTGTTACTTTCACAATATTATTTCCTGTTGTAATTGTCAAACAATACTCCTGACAAAATATATCAGAGTGAATGCATAAAGCCCGTTGTTGGTTCCCAAATCCGCAGATTGGAAATCCAAGAGATTGCCACTTCTCCGATAGGACTTCTCAATCAGTTCTGGCCAACGAACAGGAATACTTCCAGATTCCCCTGCACTTTAGGCTCCACTACACCCAGGCGGGTAAACCTTCACCTGAAACGCTGACTATTTGGTTCAAGGCTTTTATATAGTGAATTTAAACTTTGCGAGTTCCTCGACTGGCAAGGTCCTTGAACTCGATCAGAATGAAACTGGATGCTGAGGATTTGGATAAAATTTTAATAATAATGAATTTGATTTTTTTAAAGAGGGATATTTTAATTTTTCTGAGTTTAATAACAAAAGACCAGTGCTTTGTTAATCTGGGCGATAGAGTCAACTTCGGTGAGCTTTCACATACAACTTCATAATGTTCAATGCACTTATATTGCCAACAATTTTAATAATCCAGATGTGACAGACCAATTATAATGCAATTTTAAATTAGTCCAGATTGAATTTTAACTCCACTGAGAAGGAGACAAACTGGACAGAGGTACGGAAACAATTTAGTATTTCACAACACCTATGATGATCAAATCTAAAATGCTAATTGACCATGTCCACTTATCTGATATCAAAATTATATACAGAATTCTAAAATATAATTATGAAGGACGATCCGCCTGTAGTTTAAATCTCCATGCCATTAATGATAAACAAAGAACATTTTTATTTTATTATTAAAATAAAATAATTTTATAATAATAAAATAATGAAATTTCATTATAAAGTCATATTGAGCCCTTATTCCTCCCTTATTCCTCCTTACAAAATATATAAGTATAAAAATGCTTCTTCTTAATATTTGAATGGATGTGTATGTTCGAATGTTCGGATATGTCTTCTACAAAATGAATAGCTCTCCTTTTATATCTTGAGAACAAACAAATATACCTCTTATTTTAAACAGGTGCACCGCTTCACCTTAAGAAACTAAGATCATTTACATATAATAAATATAATTATATTTGACTTTAGCACCTTGCCGTAATTAATTTTAACATCATCGGGCTTTATTTCTTTATCCTTCACAATAATATCGATTAGATGCTATTTTTAGTTCCTGCCTTTGGCAGGAATACTTATGCATTCATGTCAGTGCTAATATGACATTAACACTGATCAATCAAATCAAAGAATTTAAAACATTATATAAAATTTCAAATGTTTATATATTTTTTAAATTTTTCATTATTTTATAAATCACATTTTTCAATCATTCTATTGGTCCATACTATTTTTGGTGGGGAAGAAAATTAATTTTCCTCAACAAAAGTACAAATATTTTCTAACAACTTCATCTTGCATTAATGAATGCATTAATTACAACTTTATCCTTTCAACATTTGTGACAAGTTGATAAGATTTTTTTTTTTTTCAATCATTTTATCTTCCACCCCACACATGTCTAATCAATATTAATTCTCAATAAAAATATAATTTCAATATTTTATATCTTTCTATTTGAATTTCTCATTTTTTTAAAACTTTGATTTTTTAATAAAAGTTGTTAAATTATTAGTGTTATTTTACTTTTGTACAAATAAATTAAACAATATTATTTTTTAATTATATTTTATAATAGTGTTTGTAATATGTATAATTGATAAGTGTTACAACAATTTGTAAATTATATCATTTATTATTATTAATATTTTATATTTAAACAATTTAGTTTAAATATATTTAAAACTTAAATATATATTTTGGTATTAAATTAATAATCATATTTTACATAAAAAACATACTGAAGGAAATAACCACAAAAAAGAAATAATTCAATTCTAAAAGATATGTAAATTATTATTAAGTTTTTATAAACTATGTATTAAAATTAAATAGTTATATTCTATTTCTTATTTATTATATCATATTTATTCATCAACATCAAATTTATATGTATTGATCGTTGGGGGGGTTTTTCCAACTACTTATGGTTCTCTAGTAGCATGCATAACATGCTTAAACATATAATGTGATACTCCAAATGCTTCATCACTTCTTCACGTTCTATAATTCAAATATTGGTATGGATAACTTTCCTCATTGCACAATGTAGAAGGTGCAAATTTGTCTAAAGCATATGTATTGATCGTAGTATGATATTAGGTACTTAGTGCCATATTGGGGACTTTGGCCTCTTATTCTTGGGCTTAAATGCCCAAATATATAATAACACGAGAACTTAACAACAAAATATGAGCCATCCTATCAGATCACAAGTGCATTTCTAGGCAAAAATTAATGCATTCGCAATGTTAATTTAGAACTATTTAACCTTGTTCTCACTCATCTATACCTCTACAACCATTATGCATTGGGCAGGAACTATGACACATTGCGTCTCTTGTCATATTAATGTCTCCAAGAAAATATCGATTGGAACATTATCGATTTTTCTCCCTATACCTTTATTATCCACCATATGAGATTTTATATGATTTCAATCTCTAAAAATCATAGGTATTTGGTATTCAATATATTTACTCCGTAGTAGTAATCCACCGCTCCTGACATTAGTATATTTTCTTTACTGAAAATACCTCTCTGGCATATCCAGTCTGCATCTCCAGAAATTTATTCTTTCACAGGGGCGGCTTCTTCAACTCGATATTGTGCTTGAAGATTCTCGTGCATTTAGAAACAGCATGCTTATTCTAATGCCTTCGTGTACTATCGCAAAGGAGAAATATTCCATCATTTGTAGTTTGAGAAGAATTCTGAATAAGTGCCATGGACTGGTGCTTTTGTGCGGAATAAGGAAAAGTCTGCTCCTAGAGATCTCCAGGTCATCGTTGCTGAAGAATAAATCGTTTGTGAATTCTTTATCGCTGCTATTATCTGGAGATTATGCACCATGCGATGATGGGTTCCAGCGACTCCTTTGTATTGTCAAAAACAAGTTAATGGGTCTTTGCCGTGGATGAGAAAATGCCCCTCTTGCATATTGCAAGCATCCAGTCCTTGCCTCTATCATTTCATCTATTGTTTCCATTTTGAGCCCACTCCAATATTCCTTCCGTAGATGCATACTTTTCTATTCAAAACTCCTTACATATAGTTGCTGCTGAATTGGTCCTTGTCACCATTGACGTTGCATGTGGAGTGAATATGATGATAAATAGCTAAACTGATCTGAATTCAGAGGTGCTTCCAACAGTGGGACAAAGGGCTGGAAGCATTATTTGAATCAATGGTGATTCATGTAAGAGATCTGCCTTACAATCACCCAACCTGTGATAAATAATAGGCTGTGAAGAACAAGCAGAAGGAATGTGAAGTAGTCCCTTTCCTCATACTTAGCAAATTTTCTGGTGCTGATGCCACAAATCTTCATCACATTCCAAACCAGAATGCCCCAATATCACACTTGCTGTTAATACTTCTCAGGCAGTAATCTATATACAGATAAGATATCTGGTTATTCTGCAACAGGGATTAGGTCTGTCTGTATTGGTATTTGTATTCTCTTCATATAAATTGTTTGATGAATTGCACAAGCCACTTTGGATAGTGCTGAAATGCATGCCTAGATCAAACAACTTCCTTTCCCATATTCCTTTAACCATAACCTTTTGTATTTTGAAGCATATTGTTTGAATGGGTAAGGTCTGAAAATTAGCCCCTTGACGTGGTGGTTGGGACTCTAAATTTGCCAAAATTTAGAGTTCCATCACCCGTTATGGGCTTAATAATTTGACTTCAGTGATGCTCAGGATAACTAATCGCGTGCTAATTGTAACGGCAATGACCTTTGGATTTCCAAGGTATAGTTCGGTCTCAAACATCAATGTGCCTTTCATAGCAATATGGGCAGCCCTCAACTGTATCCAATGCAACGCTGCAATTTTTATTTATTCACAAAGCACAAATTTGTCTATAGTCGCAAGCTCTGGTTGCAATAATTTGTAACACTTCAATAAACAATCCATATAACATAATTTTCCATGGCAAAATTTGAGAGGTCGAATGAATTATTAAATTTCCGACAGCCCATAGAGATATGTGGAATGCGACATACAATATTAATATAGTCTTTAAAATATCGGCCCAATGAATGTTTCTATGGGAGTGCGACATACAATATTAATATAGTCTTTAAAATATCAGCCCAATGAATGTTTGTGGCACATAGTATCAAACATTAGACTACAAGAAATGGAACGGGCCCACAATATCATCAATCATCTGAATAAATTGAAATGTACCTCCTGACAAATGGAATTCTGGTTTCATAATGAATAGGCATGCAACTATAATCTTGAAGATTATATTTATTTCCTTCCAAATAATGTCCCACGACTATAATCTTGGCTCTTAAAATTCATTGTCCAGATTGAATATTTCATTAATTCCAAGTCACCGTGGCAACAACAATAATCAAGCAAATTAAATAAAATCTCCGCACCTGCTCTTGATTCTTCTCTCCGCATAGTAGATACGAATCAACATTGCTCCATTTTGCTAGAATATTCAGAGTTTATAACATCCTTTCAGACTATCCAAAATTTCTCTAGTCGGAATAATGCTTGCAAGGGCAGACTTCAAAGCTGAAAAACAGGTTTTGCTTGTCGAACCTAGATAAGGCTAAGAGAATTGTAAAACCTTTGTGTTGTTAATTTGAAACTCACAGGCAACCAAACTTGTTCTGATAAGCCTTTTTAAAATCTACCTCTGCTAAAACTTTGGTATGCAAATCTGACCCTTAAGGATGGCAGCATGCACGGCTTTGTTATAATTTCACAGGGTGGTAGAAAGACCAGCTTTGGTACCACTGAAATATCCCTAACTAGATATTTATTCGATTTCCCTCAGAATAACGTTTAGATCATAAAAAACATGAAACCGTATCATAAATTAAACCAGCAATATAAACCATAGGAAATAACCCAACTGATAGTTATCTGGTTGTTTCCTCAAATTGATATTCAGCACTTGAATACAAGCAGATGTATTACGAAACACAATAGAAAATCAAAAGATTTACCATAAGATATCAACCCGTTGTTCTTCTCATAATGGTATTCAAGATTCAAGCATATAAAATGCGTTACAAACCAATAATATAAAAGACCAGTAAACTCTTATACAACTCTTTAGAACACGTTATTGCATTATACAACGGCAATACTATTACGAGGTAATTGGTAAATACTTGCTTATTAATAACAGAGACCGAAAGGTTAATTTATACAAAAGGAAGAGACGATGTTTCCTTAGGAATTCAGATTGCATGGCCTGTTCCCACTCTGGAATTCCTTTAGCCTCGGAATATGTTTGAGGTTCAAACACACTGTGAATGTTGGCCATAAGAGCAAAGTTAACAGAATCTATAGTTTTGCTCTTTTTCCGAGTAGTTCTCCCATCAATGAGCTCATCATCATGAAGATCAGCAAGTGTCTTAGCCCACCACTTAGGCCGGAGAGGAGAATGACCAACAGTAGTACTAGGAGATGCTTGATCAGCAGGATCCTGATCAGAAAAATCTGGATCAAACTCAGGTGAAGCATCTTCAAAACGAGGTGATCCTGCAGGAGAAGCCGGAGGTGGCTGTACAGGTATCACTGGCAGGACTGGAGCTGTAGGAGCTACTAGAGCCCTCCCATCAGGTGGACCTAATGGAAGCCGAACTCCCAAATCATGAACCTGCATAGGCTTGTCTGCTGGATCAGGAACAGGCATGAATGGTCCTCGCTGCTCATCAAAGACTACATCGCAGCTGTATATGAGACGAGATGTCTCAACATCAATAAGGCGGTAGGCTTTGTGAAGACTGCTATATCCAACAAGCATCAATTTCTGACTCTTGGCATCCAACTTGGTGCGTGAAGCATTAGGGATCCAAACAAAAGCAAGAGAGCCAAAAACCTTCAGGTGACTGATTCTGGGCTTGCGACCTGACCAGGCCTCTTCTAGAGTTTTACCTTTGACCGCCACTGTGGGTGACCGGTTCAACAGATAAACTGCAGTGTTAACTGCTTCTGCCCAAAAACGCTTCGGAACATGTCTGTGTTCGAGCATGGAACGAGCCATCTCGGTGACTGTCCTGTTCCGACGTTCAACTACACTGTTCTGTTGTGGCGTGTGGGGTGTGGTGAACTGGCGTTGGATGCCATGTGTATCCAAGAAGCTGGAGAAAACATTAGAACAAAATTCCCCCCCATTGTCTGATCTAAGAGTAATAATAGATTTCCCAGGCTCTTTTTCAACTAAGGGTTTAAACTTCTGAAATACAATAAATGCATCGGATTTCTTTTTAAGGAAATACACCCACATTTTTCTACTGAAATCATCTACAAACAACAGAAAATACCTGTACCCAAGAACAGAAGGAGTGGCCATAGGGCCGCAGATATCAGCATGAACAAGCTGAAGTACTTGAGAAGCTCGCCAAGAATCGCCACTGGGGAAAGGTGTGCGATGTTGCTTCCCAGCTTGACATGCGTCACAAACTCCAAGGTGTTGGGTTTGAATCTCTGGCAAACCAAGAACAAGCTCATCCCGAGCAAGTTGTGAGAGATAATGCACATTTAAGTGCCCATATCGCTGATGCCAAAGTGTGTTGATGGAAGATCGCCGAGCAGCCATAGCTAAGTCCTGAGAATCACCAGAATCAGTAAGTCTGAAAAGACCATGATCCTCAAGACCAACTGCAATGGTAGACTTAGTCGCCCGATCAGTGATGGTGCAGTGATGTGAACTGAAGGTGACTGCCAAGTGTGGAGAATGTTGCAGCAACTGACTGACCGAGAGTAGATTTAGTTCCATCCCTGGAACGTAGTACACATCAAGGAATATGAGCTTCCTCCCAACAGACTGAATTTGAATGTTGCCTTTACCAACAACCGTGTACTCTTCTCCACCACCAAAGATAACAGAATCTGAATAAGGCTGGTAGTCAATAAACCAGTCTCTGCGGTGAGTGAAATGTCGAGAGGCACCTGAATCAATGTACCAGGCAGATGACTGCACATGATCTGCGGGTCTTTTAGCCATGAAGGCATAAAAGGCAGATTTCGCCTGCTCAGTGTGCTCTGCACTGTTCGCTTTGGGTTGCGAACTTGATTGCTTAGACTGGGCAGCTAAGCGTTTCCGACATGCAACCTTCATGTGACCATACTTGTGGCAATAGTTGCATTGAATGTTCTTCTTTTTGGTACCATCGGATGCTGGAGCAGAAGACTTCTGTTGAGATGGTTGCTGAAACTTGCCCTTATCCTTCTAAAAGGATTTCGCAGCAAAGGCTTGCTCAGTGGAGGTGGAACTGGAGCTGCTACCGAACTGTTGTTTCCACCGATCTTGCTGAAGTAGCAGGGTGCAGAGATCAGTGAACTTTAGATCAACACCAGTAGATGTGATGTTGAGAGTCTCGATAAAATGCTCATAGGAATTTGGTAAACTCCGAAGAGTGATTACCACAATATCCTCTTCCTCCATCTTGCGACCGATGGCAAGTAATTGATCACGGATTTCCTGAATCTGATTCAGGTGTGCCTGGAGCGAGGTGCGCTCATCCATGACAATAGAAAACAGAGTGTTTTTCAGAAAGAAGGCTCTGCTCTTGTCGGAAGTCTCATGAAGACCTTTTAGATGTGTCCAGATTTCGGCAGCTGTCTTGCCGGATGGAATCTGAGAAAGCTGGTCATCAGCTACGGAGAGTTTGAGAAGCATTACTGCCTCTCGATTGTTCAGATCCCATGTATCTTGATCAGGACCTGGAGAAGTCGGATGCTGCTTAACACTCAGAACAAGTTGATCGGTGTTTTGATATTCGAAGATTGCGATGATGTGTTGCTTCTAGGTTCCATAATTGCGACCATTGAATTTGGAATTATGCTCGAGCAAAATATTTGTCAGAGATGCCATGGCACGTTTTTCAATGAAAAATTGTGAAAATCTGTGAAGGCACGTTCTTCGAGGCAAAAATATAGAAGACCCAGAAGAATCAGAGAATGACCCAGAAGAGAGCTCGAAAAACCTAGAAGGAATCTGTTGTTTTCTGAATCCGCTGGCTCAAAAATCGAGGCACAAAAATCGAGCACCCAGAAATAACGGACGGCAACCCAGTTGAGCTCTCGAAAAACCCACCAAGAATTTGCAAACAAAAATTTTTTTCGACCCAAAAAATTAGGGTTTCGAGCAAAATAGCAGTCGGCGGCCAAAAAGGTCAAAAACAGCAAAAATGGTGTTTTGCAGGGCAAAAAATGGTCGATTTGGATAAATGAACACCCGAAAAAGGAAGACATGCTGGCAAAGAGGGGCGTGAATGCTTCAGCAGTGATCTTCGGCGTTCGAAATAGTCGTTTTCTGCAGGCGTTTTGCGGGTCCAGAAAATCGCGTCGTTTTCTGCATATATTTGTTCAGATTTGCGCTGCCATGTGACGCGATTGCATGAGGAGACAAGGTCGCCAATGGAGGAAGGATGCTTGCAGGCCGCAAATCTCAAAAAAAAACACCAGGAAAAGAAATCTGCGATTTCAAAAAAACGCCCAGAAAAATATCCGCAAGTCTGCCAGAAAAAATCTGCGAGTTTAAAAAAATCTCAGACAAAAAACTATTCTGAAAATCTCAGGGTTTTTAGATTAGGAAGCAAGGTTCACATAATAGTTTCGAAAATTGGTTCCGATAATTTCAGAAAAGAAATTATAATTTTCGAAAAAATTAAGAAAGATGCTCTGATACCATATTACGAGGTAATTGGTAAATACTTGCTTATTAATAACAGAGACCGAAAGGTCAATTTATACAAAAGGAAGAGACGATGTTTCCTTAGGAAACAATCGTAAAGAATAGAAACATTCTATTCCAGAGAAAGCAAAAAACGAAAGCAAACTAAAGCTAAAGATATTTACAAGATAACCATTAACTAATAATAGACGTCTTATCTATTATTGTAATAAATACAATAACCAACTTTCAACATCCATTCCTAAATACAGCTTAACAGTTAGATTGGAAAACTCAAGAAAAGAATCTGGTAAGCACATGCGAAACACTTGAATTGATGTCTCCTCAGGCAATGGGTTTGCATCCACTGTTTGTTGGCACAAGGGCTACATCCTCATACTAGCTGAAAAATACTCTCGCAAGAGAGAAACTGAAATTTGAAATAATAAATCCAAGCATGACCAGGAATGAGTCTCTTTCCCTTTTTAATACACAAACTAAGACTTTTCGACTTCCCTCTAGCTTTCGTCCTATTCCCTTGTGACTCTTCAACTTCCCTCTGACATTTCATCTTATTCCTCCTTGACCTTTTGCTCTCTTTATAACATTAAATTGACCTTTTTGTAATTTGAGTCTACGCTCTCGTAATCAATTTTAACATTCTATATAATAAGACTTCAATATTTCTAATGTCCCAAAAAGGGGACATTACATTAGCCCATTGGTTACTAATAACCATTTGATGCAATGCCTCTCGGACCTTCTCAAGTCATCTCATAACAATTGTATGAGACGCAAAGTGGATTTCAACAACCTAAGAACATGTTAGTAGTAAATTAATAACACATTAAAAATATGTAAATGACAATTTTTTTTAATTCAATTTTGTAAAATATGACATAATGAAACTAAATAAATTAAATTTACCTTCAACAATTCCATTATGAAAATTGCTTGTGGCATATGGTGGTTCGTCACAAACATATGGATCTTTTCGGCCTCTTGGTGTATTTCTTTCACTCACTCTCTTTGGGTGCCAATTACACTCATCACCAAGTTGAGGGAGCGTACGATGTATAGTACCCAAAAAATGTGCTCATATCTTGCCTCCACCAAAGCACATGTATCCTTGCAAACTTTTGCATTGCCCATAATTACTTGGACCATATTCTCATTAGCCATCATCTCTATGGAGTCAATTAGGAAAATGAACTGGGCATCTTTGACTTCCCCTTTACAATCAACTATCCTCAAAAACATTGTCCCCTTCAGGGACACCGCAATAACATTTATCAATGGATGGTTTTTGCAACCATTCCATCCATCATAAACATTAGAAACACCTTATTCAATGCAAGAAACACTAATTGGTTTCAGTTGGGCCTCTACATAATTCTTCTCTTTTTGAAATAAGGTATTACACATCTTTTCATACCCAAGACCCTTGAAACCAGGAGTACCTTTTCATGCCTAGGACTTGTGAATTTAGGAGGTGCACTATTTATTGTTGACATCATGTCCTGTCAATATGGTGATCTCATCATGTTGAATTGAAGATCATTGGCATAGATGCAACATGCAAGTATTTCTTTAGCAATATCTCTTGCTTCCATTTTAAATGCCCTATCCAATGGACCTCTCTTGTGGGTTGGAATTTCTTCATCTTTGTCTTCCTTTAGAGCGCATAAGTAAGAAGGGATGTTTGGAGGCCATTAGTGTATGAGAGAGTACTTTCATTGTTTTTTTTTTTCAGAAGTATAAGTGCTTTGTTTTCCTTTTGCAACCAATTTGTCAGCATCTTCTTGTTCTTTAATGAATCCTGCTATTTCTAAAGGAGGCAACCCCTTCTTATTTGGGTCTTCACACATATTAATCCCTTTGCCACCAAGACCCATAAAGTGAAGTTTCACTAGGGAATAAGAGCTGTTACATTGTACATTACAAAAATCACACTTCCAAATACATCCCCCACCTCTAGGAACTTGTGAAACTCTTGTGGTATGTCTCCATAAAGGAGATCCTAAATCAATCTTGAATTTTTGGCTTTTTTGCACACTCGCTAAACTTTGACAACTAGCCATCTAGCCATTGTTGCATTATATAAAAAAATAATGAAGATTATTTGAAAAATTTCTTCACAAAATTGAAAAAATTCATCAAAAGACTAAAGAATAGGGTTCAAATGATTACCTTGGACACTTAAATCTCCTTTCTGGAAGTTGGTACTCTACAGATGATTTTCTTCATCAAAACCCACCTCGCTCAAAACACCAAAATGGAGAGAGAATATGTTGGCAGCAAAATAAGAAGAAAAATGATATATTTCTGTTTTGGAAGGCCTCATAAAGGGCCGTTTTAGGGTTGAGGAGAAAAAACAGAACACTTTTTTATTACTTTTTAAAGTCACTTTTTAGCTCACTGCCTGCGGATGCGTCTGGGTGTGGGCTGGGTGTACACAGGATGTGTGCCCAGCCCTGCACCTGAATGTGTGGTGCTGCACATCTTGGCGCACTTGCAGGTTTGGGTGTGTACCCTGTGCGCAACCAAAAAACATGCTTGTAGATGTATCCTGCAACATAGCTATAATGGATACTGGTATAACTTCCCCTACTGATGTTTAGGAAATTTTTGCAAGTTAGTTGCCCTTTTTCCTGATAAAATGGTCCCAAGTTTTTCAAAAAGTTGTCAGCAACTCAGTAGAATTGCTTGCCTCATGATTACTTTTGAGTTCTGTGAGTAGCTAGGTATTAGATTAATGGATTTCAATCCAAGTTTATTTGCTTGCAGAGTTCCAGAACTGTGTGACCACTCGCCAGGTGTGCGTAATCATGAGCTAGATATGCAGGCAACTTGCAATAAAACTTGGTATAGAGTAATATATAAAATTCACTACCAGTTTTTTTGACATTTCTCACCAAAACACAAAGAAAAATTGTTATGACCCACAACCATGGCAAACTTGGCCAGGTATAAAATGATTTCTTGCTGGACTTCAAACACTTAACAGGTTTGTTTTTTCTTAATGATGCATGAAAAATTTGTAGGACATGCATTGAATGAAACATGGTCAAATTTATCAGAGTGCTGATGTATAGGCTGCAGTGAAATAGATTTGGTTGTGGCTCATATCAAATTGCAGGCATGTATACTCCATGTATAGGTAACATAAAGTTTGGCTTTTATTGGTATCCTTTCTTTGGTGCTGGAATGAAACATATTTGAACAAATATAAAATTTTGCTTATATCAGTCTCCTTTATACAATGCTGAAACATAACATATTTGAACAAACTAAAATCTTGATCACATATTGCTTTTCATTCAAAATAAAATATTTGAGCAAATTAAAATTTCTTTGTCTCGTAGTTGTGCTCATTACTTATACCACAAGGTAGACATTATAGTAATAGAAGTGGTTCACATTTTGCTTAAGCTGTTTCAATATAAGTACTGATGTACAAGAAAAAGTTATGAAAGAAACTTAGTTAATGAGAACCTTGAATTGGTAAATTTAAAATTTCAGTTTTCAGAAGGAAAATTTTAGGAAAGGAGTCAATATTAGACAGCAAACAATTGACTGCAGATTTTGACAAAAGAATATTTAAAGCAGAAAATTTGCTGCAAATATTTTTAACCAAGAGAATTCCAGAATGAAAATGTGAAATCTGCAATCAACAAGGCCAATACCTGTATTACTGTATTCTAAAATCCGTTAAATACCTATGTTGATTTGTATCTTAGTTGTAGTGCAAAGAAACCAACTTCTAAGCATAAATTTGAAATTTTGAAATAAACAATTTTTTAACAGAAATGGAAAAAACTTGTTTGCTAGGTTATTGGTGTACTTGATATATGCTGAGAATATATTGAAGGCCGAATAATCTGAAAATTGATAGCCTAACAAAAATTCAGATACGAGGAGGGTTGTTTATTAGGCTTTGTGGTGGATATATGCAACGAGGATATCAAACACTTGGCAATTTGAAATTTGATAGCTTGCAGAAGATTTAAGGTATGGAAAGGCTTCATACCAATTGATATGATCATGTTGTTGCTGAATGCTGAATGTGTTTCTTTTTGTTGAAATTACTTAAGTTACCAGCTTGGGTTCAGGCTCTAGATTGGGTTTGACGGTTGGGTTAAATTGTTTTGGGTTATATATGTTGATAGATATGTGTGTGTGTATATATATAACTTCATTGGTGGGTACTACTATATCTAATCCTATTGGCTCTCAAACATGGACTCAACCTTGAACTAGGACTGGGGACCCTACTATTGAATCTATATCTGTATCTGGGGAACTAGCTTTTGATCTAATTTGAAAAGGAATGCTGCCTCTATTGCCTCTCTTAATGTTGCCTTTCTTTCTTCCAATGATTCTTCTATATATATACATATGAGATTTTTCTCTAATAAATAATAAAATAAAAATAAGTAATATCTATTGTATAAATATATTTAATATAATTTAATATACATATGAAATATTAATAATAACTTATTAAATTTTTTTATTGATATATTAATATATGAAATATAAAACTATTTAAATATAAAATAATATTAATAATATGATATAGTCAATAATAAATATAATTTATATTTGCATTAATTGAAACTTAAAGGACTATGCTTCCAAATAAAATGTACTATTTGGAGGCATGCATATGGGATTTCAAACCTTGGAGATAATGGAGACAATACATTCCTTTGATTTAGAGGATCACAAAGGACAAACTTTGGATGTGATGGTGGGTGAAGTTGAATACCAAAATGTGGAGTTCGCATACCCATCGAAGGTGGAGACCAAGATTTTCCACGATTATAGGGCAGAGGCAAAGGCTAAATATTTGAAGGGCAAAGGCAACAAAAGAGATCTGGTTATGAAGATGACTGGATCTAGTGATGCATCAATAATATATTGAACAAATGACGAACAAATAACTACCTAAAAATAAAATAAAATAAAAACAGGCTAAATTTGGCATTTTTTTCTTTGACAAAACCAAAGACAGGTTACGTTTGTCAGGGTGAAACCCACAAACTGTGGCCGAAATTTGCTTCGGATCCACAACGGATTGGACATGGAGCAGAACTGGGTTGATATCAACGATAATGATTCAAATTTCCAGTGAGATAGATTGGTTGTGGGCTTCTAATTTGATGTATTTGATTCTCAGGGAAGTTGACAAGGGTAAAAATGATTTTCGCATAGGTGAGGCTCATGAACAAGTGCTTAATTCCACATCACCTCAGAAGATTGAAATCTTTTAATCGATTCTTTGCTATTGTTCTAATGGTTCATCTACTTTTTAGTTAACTACTATCTACTCTTGACAGTTGTTCCAATTGAACTTTTAACCTTACAATTGTTCCATCTTTTTATCAACTTTTTATCTTGTTGCAATCTATACTTTATGGGCCATGGCTCTTCCATTTGTAAACTTCTTTAAATCTAGCTACCCATACAATTCTTACATTGTTACTGCATGTGGACCGTAGTTAAATTTCTAACTACATAATATGTCCTTTTCAAATGATTAGACTTTCATTGAGCTTATGCCCAGAGTTGACAACCTATATATTAAATAAAAGGATAACCATGATGTAATGTTCCCTTCTACAAAGTCACTCCTAGAGGACTTACTAGCACTCCAGGAGGATTTAATTCAGTTAGGCCGTTGTTGGGATTAAGGGAATTAATTCATTTAATTATTTATTGTTATCCCTCAAAAGTAACTAATTTAATGAAGTTATAAAAGCAACTTTAATGGTACTTGTTGCAATCTATACTTCATTGCTCTTCCATCTATAAACTTCTTTAAATCTAGCTACCCATATAATTCTTACTTTTACATTATCACTGCATGTGGACTGTAGTTAAATTTCTAACTACATAATATGTCCTTTTCAAATGATTAGACTTTCGTTTGAGCTTATGCTCAGAGTTGACAACATGTATATTAAATAAAAGGACAACCATGATGTAATGTTTACTTCTGCATACTCACTCCGAGAGGACTTACTAGCTCTCAGGAGGATTTAATTCACTTAGGCCATTGTTGGGATTAAGGGAATCAATTAATTTAATTATTTAATGTTATCCCTCAAAAGTAACTAATTTAATGAAGTTATAAAAGTGACTTTAATGGTAATATAAGTGAGAATTTTATAAAGTCACTTTATTAATTTGCCCAGCTCAAATTTGAGTAAAAAAGAGAGGGTAAACCTAAAAAGTGTCTAGAAGCATCTCTGGTTGTTATAAGAGAGCAGCTTGGGCCTCATTTCAGTTGTGCTTTATTATTTCTTATTTTGTTTTGAAGAGCTTCTTGGAGCTCTTAACACTAGGACAAAAACCCTGAGGCATTGCTGATTTCGATAGTGAAACTATCTACCCTAGCCAGAGTTGGAGATATCATTTAGTTATTCAACAATGCATTATGGACAGAGTTTCTCAAATTTGTGAGGTCCCTGTCTGATACAAATTTGCAGATGTTGGAGGTTTATCGATAATTTAAAATTTTCCTATTCATCTAGTGAGTAAATTTTGGATGAATGAGGAAAATAAAGATTACCATTTATTAACACAATATTGTAAGAATTGATTTAATAAAGGGCAGACTTATTATTGAGCTGAATACTCCTTTGTCATGTCTCCCTAAAGAAAGGTTTGGGCGGCTTCTTTTTTTGATCGATAATAATTGATTTTATTGAAAGATAAGAAATTTAGTACATAACCGGACCATCCAAATACTACTTGGCCATAAGGACTACAAAGCATCACCAAAAGCAAACCCCACTAAATTGGCAGATTCACCTATACAAACAGTACCCACAAGAAAATGCCACTGAATTGGCCGCATACAGTACAAAACCCAATACCCGTACACATTGAATACTGCAATGCATGCAAACAAACAATGGTAGACGAAATAGGAACAAGAATACTAGCTTAAAAAGTCCCCATCACCAAACCACACAATCGATTATTTGAACCAGCCGGCCACTTCCTCCCTAGAAAAGCTCAGACTGCCCACCATTGCAGGACCTCCACCCGCCTCTACACCACCGTTACTTCCAACAACACCACCACCTGACATCACTGTCTCCCGAGCCGAGCCGCTAGACTCCCCGACCTCACGAGCACACTACCACTTGGCTTCTTGCCATCCTGAGCTCTCACCTTGAGTTGCCTACACAGCAAGGGCCTACCATTAGCTCCACGAGGTGTCATGGATCTCACTGGCATCACTTTTTGCCTTTTCCTCGCCACCAACACCACAGCCCGATCCTCCTCCAAGTCATGCAGAAAACTCAACAAAGCATGCCATCCCTTACGAGCATTCACCATATGTTTCTCCTAAGGCCGAGTGGAAGTGAAAACCACTAGAGGCTGAAGTTCTCCTTTGCCGCCCCCAATTAAACATCAAGGTCGTTGGTACATGTGGAGACCTGCCCTGACCTCAGCTTAGTTAACAATTCTTTCCAACCCTCCAACCCACTTCGGCTCCAAGAATGCCCGAGCCACCCTGAGCACTTCCTCCCAAGATGAACCAACTAGAAGCACCAAGCCTAGAAACATTGATGAAATATTCAAGTTAGTCCTCGGGCATTCGTACGACGTATTTAGAAATTCATCTCCCAATATTCCCACTGCCACTTCCGAGAACTACACTTGATCAAACTTGAAAACATTTCTCATTGTGTGGACTGAAATGGGGCCGGTAAAACTAGGGATTTGGCTAGAAGTTTCTAGCGAAAAGTTGGCTTCCATGGCGATAGTGGAGGGCACAGATAATGCAAAACTAGATTCATTGCTTGACGAATGAAAATAACCTCCAAATCATCCGATTTAATGGCGGAAGGTTACCCTTGCCAAGTACAGGCTCTAGTGAACCGATGCTGCCTGACGCATCAATGAATGTATGTCATGATGACCACCATTAGTGCCTCGACCTTCCCCCCTCCACACACAATGTAGCCATCACATCGCCCACCTTGGGAAGTACAGACCCACCTCCATTTACATAAAAGCCATCATCACTCAATGAGGTAGGAGAGATTGCCGCCTGTACTGCTTGAAAGATTAAATCAACAAAAATCTTCCATATCCAAAAATTGAAAATCTTCAAGAAGTTCAAATTTTTCCTCTAGGGACCCATTGGCTTCAATGTTAGAAAGCTTAGTTACCACCTTGTTCGCTTCTCTCAACACATGGGAAATCTTGAACTCATCAAAGCAAGCTAGCAGATTTCTAATTCGCTTGCTGTGCTTGTTAAGATACCAAGTATCCATCTGACCTTTGGTGATGCTTTTCACAACCAATTGAGCATCTCCTTCTAGGTGCAGTTTTTGTATCCCAAGTCGTTTTGCAAGTAGTATTGCTCCTACCGCAGTGAGACATTCGGCCTCACTGTTTGTCCCGTCTGACAACCTCTTCGGGCCTACTGCAATGGAGCCCTATGGGTCACGAGCTACATACCCCGCCCCAGATTGACCCGGATTACCTCATCAAAGTTTATTTTGTTCCACCCTTCCTCCGGAGGGCTCCAATTGCAGATTGAAACCTGAGACTTAGGGTGAACCCTTGAGGACCCATTAACGGGTGAAAGGTTTGGGCTTCTTGAAATATTCAAATAATGAACTGAGGGAGGATATCTGTGTCAAGTTTGAATTCTGCTACTTCATTGCTGGAAAGTAAACACATATTTCCCTGCTGTTTGGATACATGGTGGCTTTGTGAAGGATGACATGAATATGCTCAACTTGTGGGAGCTGTTGGAAGCATTTGGTATATGTGGTGCCATTACTAGTATGAATATTGTGGCTCTAAAGGGGCAATTGAATTACTGCTGCTTTAAACTCTGGTTGCATCCTCAATATAGCTGCTTCAAATTTCAGTACTTACCTTTCTCATTCCATCGTGGGTACCTTGCTGATTATATAATTACATGAGGATAAGCAAAGGATTTACTTGTTGATCTAGC
Source organism: Cupressus sempervirens (assembly GCA_028749045.1). NCBI lineage: Eukaryota > Viridiplantae > Streptophyta > Pinopsida > Cupressales > Cupressaceae > Cupressus > Cupressus sempervirens. The sequence continues at coordinate 294,809,905 of CM053787.1, forward strand.
TCCTTTCAACTCTGCCTTGGAGATATCATTGTATGAGGACATCACTATCAAGTAATCTGCCTTCTCAGTTTTTGATATTCCCAATAGAGAGGTCAGATTTGTGTTAACTCGCTTATTCTGAAATAGTTTAATATCTGACCGCTCCAGATGTTGATATATAATTGTTTTGAAAATTATATTTGTTGCCTCTGTATTAAGTTTGTAGAACAAATCCTGCTCAAACTAAAAACATCCTTAAATTATAAATCTGCGTCAGCAAGAACAGAGGAACATATGGCAACAGAAATCAATGCCAATGTGAGAAAAATTAAAATGGCCTGAAGGAAATTTTACATGAGATATGTTGTTTCAAATTCATTTTGTAGATCTCAATCTCTTTGAAGCTACTTGCACTTTTCACTTTGGTCTCTCTCCAGTTTTTTAATTAATTTCTTGCTCCTTTGATCAATACTACAGGATCCTAAACAAGCCAGATGTGACGTAGAATAAAAATAAGGGACCAGTCCTTCCTTCCATTAAAACTTTGTTTTGCTAGGCCATAGTCTAATTTCTGATGCCATTTAATGGTTCAAGTTTAATTTCACATTGTGCTGCTGAAGTCTGGGTATACTGTGGCTGATTTATCTTGGAACTTGTAGGGAGATCTAAAGCTCTGTTCGAAACTTTTGAGCAAAAAGTGGGATAAAGCTAATAAATAAAAAGATTTCATTTTCTTGAGGCTTTATATCCCATAAGGCATTGTAAGAAAACATCAAAATAAATGACAACAAATTTATATAATTGTGAGGAAGTATGATTAGATGAATGAGTGTTGAACTGTCCATTTATCTTTTTTCTGTTGCATTGCTCTTGAACCTTAATATCCCATAAGGCATTGTAAGAAAATATCAAAACAAATGATAACAAATTTATATGATTGTGAGGAAGTGTGATTAGATGAATGAGCGTTGAACTGTTCATTTATCTTTTTTCTGTTGCATTGCTTATGAAAGTCCAGCATTATTATTTAACCTCTTCAACTGTGCAGAATGGAAAATATGATGAGGCTCTTGGAAAATGGGAGGCGGCAATTTCAATAACACCTGAAAGGGCAGTATTGCATGAACAGAAAGCACAAATCTTGCTTGAGATTGGCGAAACATGGAAAGCGTTGCAAGCAGCCACACGTATGTCTTTTCCATCAAGTTAGGCTTCATATATTGTTATCTTTCGGTAACTCAACTTCATTTCAAGAGCTTTATGATTGCAGCTGAGAGAAAAACATGTTAAAATGCATAGAAGTAAGACTTAAATATAATAGATCAGATTACAAGTTGTTATGGATAAGAACTAATCCTAGAATAAAGTACAAACTGAAATCATAAGTTTGAAGAATATTATAATAATTTGACATGTTTCAAGTATTTTAAGAAGCAGATTGCCTTTAGCATATATCTCTTAGATAGCTGTAAATTTTAAAGTTGGATTTGGCATGAGAATTAGTAGTAAGTTCCTTTTCTGCTTCTTAACTTTTTTGAAGACATGTAATATGAATTGAATGATGAGAAAAATAAATTTCTTTAGGGCATTGAATGCTTTAAACATGGGAATTTGTAGTAAGTTCCTTTTCTGCTTCTTAACTTTTTTGAAGACATGTAATATGAATTGAATGATGAGAAAAATAAATTTCTTCAGGGCATTGAATGCTTTAAACACGGGCTGGTTTGTAATGATATTCAGTAGCAGAGGAGTGCTAGTCAAATTTGAAGAGCTGAATCCTCAACACAAATACAACAAATACACCAATAGATTTTAGAGCATATGTTAATCTAAAATCTTATAAATGGGTGGGGGACAGATACTATTAAGATTTTCTACGGTTTGTTCATTAAAGCTTTTGCTAAATGTACCTTTTAGTGAGTTGCATGTGATTTTTGGGTACAGACCCACAAAATTATGTACCACTGCAAAACTAAGTTTTTATTCCCTTTTCATCTCTTGTTAGTCAATCTTTAACTTTGCATCAATGCCAAGATAATTTTTGTGTTCTCATCAGTTGCCAAAGATTGCTTTGTTTGGATCTTTCTTCTAACAACTTTGCAGGGTACAAAGGGTCATTTGAGCTTGATAAATGGGAAACAATGATGATATTCAAGGAACGAAAGAGAAGTGGGAAACGATCAAAATAAAAGGGTAGAACATTGGCAAGTTTTCAAGGGCAAAGATGGCATTCACTTTCATTGTTTTAGCCATGAAATTCCACCGCCATACATCAGCAAAATAAAGTCATATTTAGAATGTGAACTACAGTAATTTAAGGAGAGATGGCAAAGCTGGTAGAAAACCATGCCTAGAACTTGGCAAACAAGTTAATAATCAACACTCAGCAATAAGATCCTAAAACAGCTCAAACATGGTGCAAAATGGATGGAAATACCATGGTGAATGTGTGCTAAAGGTGGTAGATAGCTAGGGAAAGTGTGCCAAAGGAAGGAATAATAAACTGTATAAGCAAATTGCCATTTTGAAGTGGTTCCAAGTGAAAGCTTTGTAGTTTGTGTACGATGCTTATTTTAATGGTTGATAAAATTGGTTATCCATCAATCTATTAATTGTCTATTGATTGTCACTCTCAGGTAGTTGTTAGTGTTATTTGGTTGATGGTTGTGTCTCTTGGTGACCATTGGGTCCTTTAAATATGTTGTGTACTGCTAAGGAAGGTAGTAATGTAGAGTAGAATGAAGTGTAATTCTTGGCTGACCATCTTCTGTCTTCTTCTTTGTAAATAATTTATGAGCTAGTAAATATATATTTTACTACTATCTGGTATGCACTGCCATTTGTATTATTATTTCATGTATGTAATTTACCTAGTATAACATGAATGTTTGGCGCCATTGCCTTAAAGAAATCAGGTTCATGCTCTTAGATCTCAATAAAGGCAAGAAGAAGCCACAAGGTGGTCAAGACCAAGTGATCAGGTGATCTTTAAGGATTGTAGAACAAAGAGAATGAAGAAGAAGATTCAGAGAAATTGCCAGAAATTTACCAGTCCAATGAAATGTACTGTTGATGCATAGCTTCGTTCAGATAAATTGGATGATAGTATAATAACATACATGCACACATAATACATGTTGCTTATTACTCACACACACATATTAGAATGCAGGTTATTATAGTATCAACTATCTTCCACTAAATCTGTTTTTCTCCTTCTAGTATATTGATCTGTTCATACGGATCTATTAGTACGACATTTCATGTTCTTATACTGATCAAGTCATGATCATGTAATCTGCTTATAAGTATATATATAATCAGATTGAAGTCTGATTAATTTCTTTATGGAGATAGGTGACATTATGTAGAGGTTTGATTAAATTCAAACAAAAAAACAAACACCGATTGAAATTGGTTTATCTGCATAATTAATTGCACTTTATGAAGAGTCATGTCTTGTATGGACATGTTTCTACTTTGTGGAGACACGTCCATCCAAGATGCGTCTCCCATTAGATATATATGCTTATAATCGGCCAAGCAATAGAGCATAGAAATCAATAAATACTCTGCTCCATTTAGACTTGTGCGATCAGACTTTAGAATTCAGTATTTATAAATATTGAATCAAATTCACATGCAATTGAAATATTAAATTCAAGAGATTCAAGACCAATATATTCTGATCATAATCTGCAAACAAAAGACAGAGATTAGTTATCACAGAATTCTGATATAAAAAACTCAATCTGATATAGATTTAATTCACATTCACATGGTATCAGAGCCTAGTTAAGGAAGATCCAAATTAAATTGAGAATTCAGATTACAGAAAACAAATCAAGTAACCTCCTTTGAGCAGATTGAATCTCTTGTGATACTGCAAGATGGACAGCCTGCAACGTGTTTGGGGTGAGTCATAGTGACGTTTAAATAACAAATCCCTTGCTACCTGGAAGTGAGCAACATTTTTCTGCACCATCAAAGCCGCAAGTATTGAGAGTTATTTCGGAATTCATCCCAGCACATGGGCAGACATAACACCTTGTGGAACTAAGCTCTCTGGATTCATTATCGAAGATATTATTTTCACAGCCAACTAACTTTGATATGTAACTGTATGTGCCTTTGTGAGACTAGCAGAGGAAATGAAACTGCAAAGTGAAATTACACACAGACGGAGTTTCTCTGAACACATTAAATGGCATTCATTGTTGGGATGCCCCAAATTGGAAGATCAGGAAATTCATACCACAAATTTGGGATAACATAGAAGGTTTGTAAGGTCACAAATTATTTTGGAGCCTCCCGTGCTTGAAATGGTAATTATATAGAAGTTTGTGAGGATAAATTGAATCATTGAATCGCATTTTTAGATATGGATGTAAACTAGAACACCTACGTTTATGAGACCAATTCCTGCCATGTGTGTATGAATCTTGCCTTAGGAATCTAAGTCCAGAGAAACAACCACAGGCTTGTAAGAGGAGAACATACCTGTCAATGATGAGAGGGGGCCACTTCATCTGCACACTTGAGGCTACAATATGGATTGCTGGATGTCAGAGATGAGTGGCATCAGTCTGATGCAGATAGTCTGAGATCTTGCAAAATTGTTAGATGTTCACTGGACCAGTGATTGCTCCCTTGTTGATGTCGTGACTACCAGGTGGACTCATACAAGATGTTTCTCAGTCTGTGTTAACTTTACATACAGTGTTGTCTCCACATATCTTGGGTATTTAGTGGTGGCTTGGGATGACTTCCCTCACTCCTTCCTACAAAGGAGGATGAAATCTCCATCTGTCACCATGATCGAGGAGGCTATCTGAATTTTCAATTTGGGTCGAAAGAATTGCTGTGGAAAGACCGTATTCAGGCATTGCTGTGTGACTGGGAATGTATCACCTAAAGCATTGTTCTGTGTAACATTGGGAGTCAAAATTTAGACATCCTATGAACAAAGTATAGGACTTCCTAAGATGGCTGTCAGCAACTGGATTGATCTCATGTAGAAACTGGAGAAGATGCCTCCTCACATCGTTTGTGATTTTAGGGCCTTTTGTGATCATGATATATTTTCTATAATAACAGGTCCACTCATTGTCATATCAGGGGTATTTTACTATTTTTCCATAGAGAGGATGCCACCATCTAGGGGATGTGCTAGACGACCTTGTGGCTTCTCTTTGTAAATTTACAATTCTTCTCAACCCATCTGTTTTTGTTGAAGAGAGTGCTCTTGCCCTTTTCGATGATAAAATAAAAGTATATTATTCTGCAGGATGTTTCAGATACTGTTGTTAATTCACCTATGAACAAAGCAGCAAATCTATGAACAATAACCAATGTTCCATTTCCATTTGAACCATCCTTAGATGACGACGTACTCAAATTGTTTGACAAATGCCTATATGGAGGTATTTTTGGATTTGATGCATATGGACCTTAATTGGAGCAACTTATATCAAGGAGGATGATGGATGTTCTTATAGGAAAAAGAAGAATGGTGCATTAGGTATGCTATCGAGGCATTGTAGAGGACTCAATCTTAGGATTGTAGCTCCAAAGTGGCTTTTGAACTTAGACGTATGTTGATCATGCTAGAAGATGTGAGTCTATTAAAGAAAACTATCTTCTACGATTGGAATTACGTAAGAAGGATATCTTTCCATGACAAGAGGTAGTGTTAGAATCTGAAAAGATTAATAACCCAGAAAACTAGCGCAAAGAATAAAAATCTAAACTATGAATGCAATATTGATTAAAAACTCCAAATATGCAAGTTGGTTGTCAGATTTGAGATTGAAACCCCAAAAAAAAAACATTTTTGTCAAAACTTTTTTGATTCTCAAGATCATCCAAAGATGCAAGAGAAGAGGATACTTCATTTTTCAAAAAACTACAATAAAATTTATTAGCCCCCCTTGAATCTCTCAAATAAAGAAATTAAAATCTACTCTTGCACATAGAAAAGCTCTGATACCATGTTAGAATCTGAAAAGATTAATAATCCAGAAAACTAGTGCAAAGAATAAATATCTAAACTATGAATGCAAATGATACAAAATCAAAATAGCAACACAGAGTTAGTCTCCAAGAGAGTAATGCAAATGCTAGAAGCAAAATAGCATTAAGAGGATGCAAAAACAAGAGATGCAAGTACAAGCCAGGTAGCATGCTTATATAGGCTAGGAAGAGGGAGGAGGTGGCAACACCAACTAATGAGGAGCAACCATCTATCGGACTAAAGATAGCAAAGTATCTTCTCAAGATAGCTAATGGATGCTCACATGTAGGAAGGTGACACCTCACAACCATTCACCTAATAAGACATGCTTTATTAACCTAAGCGAGATTATTAAAAGTGTAGGAAAAACCTAGCAAAATAGGAAAAATAAAAACTACACTAACAGGTAGTAGCTAGAGGATGTGATTAAATTGATCTTCGAGGATAGATGGATACTTAAAAGCCTACAGTTATGAGACTAAATTGATGGCTGAAACATTTTCGAATTTACAAGGACTCTAACATTACATTAGAAGCAACCTTGGACGAGGTCAAGAGGTTGTCGAATGTACTTGAAGCTTTAGAAGGAAGCCAAATTAGCATGAATGCCTGATTTAGTCAAATTTGGGGATAAATCCACAGTTCATTACATTCACTCATGTTATCATGGAATTAGACAAGTATATTTGTGTATGAGAAGTTGCTCTTGTGAACAATGTTGTGATTATTAAACTAATAGATCATGTGCCTGATGACGAGTATCTTGGAACAAGATACTTTCCACGATTGGAGTATATTAATAGGACATGCCTCTGTGATAGAGGGAGCAACTTAAGGATCTTCATCTATTGACATCCAATGATATGGATTTAGAGGGAGTAGACCATGTCGAGATGGTTTCTCTAACTTTCAGTTAAGGTATATTATCACTAAAGAACAGACAACCAACATTCTTGCCAAGCCTCATGCTAGACAGAACAAGCTTGACACGTTAGAGAATGAAGCCTTTGCTGAAAAAGGAACTTCAACATCAATGATCTATTATTCGTATCCTTGCATATTCTTTCCTTTGAGAGAAAAGTTTGACTGGCATTGTTTTCATCCTATGGATTGAGCCCATAGTGGATCCACCTTATGATATGATTCATGGTGGATGCCATGTGTCTGAGTCCATGACTTTATGGGCCCCTTTCTGTCCATTATTAAAAGGTGACGATCTTTCAGATAATATACACTTGTATCTAATATTGTAAGGTGATGACTTTACAATGATTAGTTCTCTATCATGATGAATATCATGTGACTTGATATACGTGACATATCATGATAGTATCTCTTGGACATTTTGATAGATATCATGTGACTTGTTATCAGTTGTAGATCATTATGTTCTTTATGAGATAAAATCATGGTGGATATGCAATGAGTTGTTATGGTAGACATCATGAGACGTGATGTTAGTGCACATACCATAACTTGGATATATATAAGAAGAATTTCATGTGACTTGATATTCATTATATCCTCCAATATCACGAGTTCGGTGATATCTCTTTTCAATATATGTATGTGTATATACATATACATATACATATACATATATGTGTGTGTATATATATATATAATAAGCAAGATGTATTATGTGTGCATGTATGTTAGTTTTTTTTGATTGGTAATATCGTTTTGTATTGATATTGAAAAAGAGAGTACATTATACTGGTATGGCATTAAGCCTTGCATTTACAACTACCCTTCCCCCTATATATACCATTAGGTAAATATAACACAAAAAGGAGTATTAACACTCCGATAGAACAAACACCCACCCATACATTAACCAAACCTTAACCTAAAAAGTAGTGCCACCACCTCCATCGTTAGCTACACCTTGAACCAATTGGCTACTTCCTCTCGAGTAAATATTGGGGTAGCATGATCATCCTCCACTGAGAGTCCTTGCCGCAACCTGTGACACTTTCTCTTGCTTTTTTCCTCCTCTGGCAGCAAAGAGGCATCAACCCACATCCCCTCTGTAGTTGACACCCCTTCTTTCAGTTGAGATTTCTTCACACGCTGGTGGTGGAATTTTTGACTAGGGGCCAGAGTGCTTTTTTTCACCGTCGCCTTCATAAAAGCACGCCCCTCCTCCTTCGGTTCCCAAATGTTCGTAGCCATGTAATCCAGGATCAATTTCCATCTCTCCACAACTTTTGGGATATGCACTCCTTGCGGGTTTGAAGACGGCCAAACCACCAACGGTTGGATAGAGGAATCGCTTACGCCAATCAAATGCCCGACTTTGGTGCCCATTTCAATTCCCACTCCTAGAACTGCTCGTTCAATGATTTCGTCTGGACCCAAAAGCCATTGCCTGTCAACGCTTGCAGCAACCACCCTTCGAACTTCATCTTTTGATTCCCACACCAACAGAGCATGCGCCACAAACAAAGAGGCTACGTCCAGATTGGACCACCTCTTCCAAAAATAATCCAAATACTCTGGCCCAAATAGCAGCTGAACACCCTTCATAAAGCTTGGATCCTCAATAACGAAAATGTGTTTCAGTCGCTGAGAGAAATCCGACCTTCATAAGTTTGAATTTGCGAATCTGAACCAAGAGCGAAATTCGCCTCTATTTTTGTCTCTGTCAAAAACAATGACTTTTCCTTGTTTTCCACCTGGTTTTAACACCCTCAGAACTCTTTGGAAACTTTGGAAAACGTACCAAAGCCAACCAAACATTGCTTTGCCATGCGTGAGGGATGCTTTGGTATCATGATTGATTTTGCTTACCCTGGGGTGGTTAATGCCCTCGTGAATCTAAATCATAATGTTTCAGACATCCAAAATGCAGTACCATGAGTGGGATATTTACTCTAATGGTCATCTACTTTTCTTTCTTAATTTACTCTCAAAGGTGGCGAAAGTCCTGACAAATTACATATTGAGGACCCAATGTTGAATTAGCACTTAAGTTGGCTAGCCGATCCGCCACTTTATTCGCTTCCCTGTAACAGTGAGAAACATTAAAATTCTCAAAGTCCAACAACAACTCCTTGATTTGCCGTATGCTTTGATCCAAATGCCATGCTTCCATCTTTCCTTTCTTGATGCCATTGATGATGATTTCTGAATCACCTTCCAAATGTATTCGTTGACCTTTAATTTTTACTCCTAATTCCAAGGCTTCCTTGGCAACTAAACATTTTGCAATATTATTTGTTCTGCCCGGCAATCTTTTGGCTCTAAATGCAATGATATCGCCTTTTATGATCTCTTGCCACACATCCATACCCAGATACACCTGGGTTGCTCCTTGCAGCCCCATCAAAATTAATTTGACCCATCCCTCCTCTGGAGGTATCCATAACCCCTTCTCCCTTTTCGAGATTGATGTGCATGTATGTTATTATACTATCATCCAGTTTATCTAAACAAAGCTATTCACCAACAATCCCTCTTAGCTAGGGAAGTTAAAGAATTGAACCAAGTATATGTGTGTGTGTGTGTGATCGTCTATATATATATATGCCTGCTGGCAATGCCACCTAGCCATCTTTTTTAGTTGTTCGAACTCGACATCTCATATATTCTCTACGTGACACACCCCTATCCATAACGCCCTCTGCCTTTTCGAGATTGATGTGCATGTATGTTATTATACTATCATCCAATTTATCTAAACAAAGCTATTCATCAACAATCCCTCTTAGCTAGGGAAGTTAAAGAATCTAACCAAGTATATATATGTGTGTGTGAGTGTCTATATATATATATATGTATATATATGCCCGCTAGCAACGCCACCTAGACACCTTTTTTAGTTGTTCGAACTCGACATTTCATATATTCTCTACGTAACACAGCCCCTGCATTTGCAATTCCATACTAGGGCAGTGACATTATGAGTGGCCCTAACGCCTTGCCTCGTAAGCCCTTTGCACCTATAGAATGGTAGGGCATTGGCATTTAGGTCTATACAATTCTACGGGCCCTACTATTCTAGATAATTCTAAATAAACGCCCCCCTACAATTCTATGATGATCTTAGGATGAAGAGATGTCTTTGCTTACCGGATAGATGTCGCCCCGGTCAAGCCCCAACAACATATTTGCTGAGGGGTAAGGGGGGTGGGTGGTAGGATATAGGGCTAATCCTCTCATTGCACCTGGAATCTCCCTACTATGATATATATAGACACACACACACATATATACTTGGTTAGATTCTTTATCTTCCCTAGCTAAGAGGGAGTGTTGATGAATAGCTTTGTTTAGATAAACTAGATGCTAGTATAATAACATGCATGCACACATAATACATCTTGCTTATTACTCACACACATATATATTAGATTGCAGGATATTATAGTATCATCCACTAAATGTGTTTTTCTCCTCCAACAATATCGATCTGATTATACAAATCTATTATATGACATTTCATGTCATTATACTGATCGAGTCATGATCATGTAATCTAATTATAAGTATATATATATTCAGATCGAAGTCTGATTAATTTCCTTATCTATGTAGAGGTTTGATTAAATTCAAACTAAATAACAAACACCGATTGAAATCGGTTTATCTGCATAACCAATCACACTTTGTGAAGAGACATGACTTGTATGGACATGTCTTCACTTTGTGGAGACACATCCATCCAAGACATGTCTCCCATTAGATATATATGCTTATAATCGGCCAAGCAATAGAGCATAGAAATCGGTAAATGCTCTGCTCCATCTATATTTGTGCAATCAGACTTTAGAATTCAGTATTTATAAAAATTGAATCCAATTCACATGCAGTTGAAATAATATCAAGACCAATATATTCTGATCATAGTCTGCAAACAAAAGGCAGATTAGTAATCAAATAATTCTGATATAAAAGACTAAATCTGATATAAATTTAATTTATATTCACATGTAACTCACCAACCAAGCAAGACAACTATTTGTATAGTTAACGTCAAACAAGGAGTGTGAACAAGGAAAACTTGAAATGATGCACATATTGCATGAGATTGAGAATCTATCCATCTTAATAGAACCAATGCTTAGAGTATTCTAATTGAAAACCCTCTGTTGAACAGGGCACAAGTATGAGTTAGAGTCAAAAAGTACTTGAGGTGATAGGGCCAGTTGTTGGAATAGTCCACACACAAGGGAGCAAGCAGGCCGGAAAGATGGTGACTCCTTCAACAAGTCCAAGCTTGGATTAACAAAATCTGTTGATGTTCACAGGGAACGAGTTAGGAGACCCTTTGAGACATAGGAAGACGCGCAAGACCATCTAGGTGCAAACAATCAAGTTGACAAGGACTATTGGCTGACAACATTTCTTGCAATGCTATAGGGTACAATCATTGACTAGTTCATAGAACTAGATGCTTCATCCATAGCCTCTTGGGATGCATTGAAGAGGGTGTTCAAAGCCGATTTTAAATTGCTGCAAGGCAACAATGTGAGTGTTGCCTAAAATATAATACCAAACAAGGGAAGAACGAGATTGTATAGGGTTATAATAGTAGGCCCAAGGAATTGCTATGCAAGTTGGAGACTCAACTAGCTGATGGGTTGACAAAGAGGTGATTTATTGAGGGGTAGATTCCCTCCTTGTGCAAGAAGATGAAGCTAGTGTCCCCACCCTCGTACTCCGATGCCTAAAATCAGGTGATGGACATCAAGAGTGAAAAAAGACATCTTCCTAGGGGAAGAGGAAGGTGCATGATGACAATATCATTGAGGGTAGTAGCAATGATGAATTGACAACAGTCTAGGCCCTATGACGAGATGTGATGAGAATGATGAAGGAACTGAAAGTCAAGAAAGAAACCAATAAAGAAAGTAATGAACTATGTGAAGAGCACACGATTATACTGAGAGGGGGGGAGGGGGGCTGAATCAGTATAATAAAAACTTTTGCCAATTTAAAACTTTGTATCCAAATAACATTAAATGCTGAAATGATCAATTATGCGCATAACACGATAACACAACATTTTACGTGGAAACCCAATGTGGGAGAAAACCACGAGAATAAATGCTTTTATATAGACTTTGTTCTTTTACAATGTTTTGTAGGCTACGACCTACTAGAGGCTATAACCTCTATGTTTATGAGCACCGACTCAGTGGAAGCTCCAACTCCCACACTTTGCAGGCACCGACCTACTGGAAGCACCAAATCCCCACTGTCGTCTTTGTGAGCACCAACTCACTGCACATGATCTTCTTTTCCACCTCGTTCATGTTGCTTGTTCAACTGATGATGGATATTGTTAATCTCTGATTCTGTTATCCACACTTGTCCTTCCTTCAAATCAATTACAAGTCTTCTCATAGAGATCTTATGAAATGACTATAAGTCTGTCATAATTTCCTTCATTGATTTGCTATAAATCTGATATAAACTTGTTCACAAATATGTCATAAGAAATCACAGTCTGTTCTCTTTAATCTATTCTTATATGAAAACAGTAGTCTTTATAATATACTCCCTTCAATGTATATCTTCTATAAATTCTCCAAACACATTTTTATAGATCATATATATATATATATCACGTCTCTGTTTTATCTCAATTTTCTATCATATCCTTTTCACAACTTATTTCAGTCTTTTATTCTTTTTAAAATTTTGCATCCACCGCTCTGCTCTGCATAAATCCACTGTTGTTAATCTTCTATCATTCACAGCTTGCACTTTACAATCCTGAATATATATATTTATATATCAGACTAAAATCTGAACATACAAACAAATATCTTTATCTTCTCTTGTTTTTAATCACTGTTATCTCTTACATGCTTTAACACACATCTCTGTTTTTTCTAAATTTTCTATTATATCCTTTTCACATCTTATTTCACTCTTTTATTCTTTTTAAAATTTTGCGTCCACTGCTCTGCTCTTCATATATCCACTGTTGTTAATCTTCTATCATTCTCAGCTTGCACTTTAGAATCCTGAATATATATATTTATATATCAGACTAAAATCTGAATATACAAACAAATATCTTTATCTTCTCTTGTTTTTAATCACTGTTATCTCTTACATGCTTTCTTCTGTTTCTATCCGCTTCATTCTTCTCAAGAATTCATTCTATACTTATATGTATTATAAGGTCACATCTCTTGCCCAAATAAGACATTGGTTCAAACTAACTTTTTAATTAATCTTCTTAAACTATAAGTGTAGCCTTTGTTTTATCGACCAAGTACTGATGTTGTGGTCTTTTAAAAAAATAAATCATTTTACTAAAGATGGGGCTTATGTTTATTACTTGATATCACCGTGTATTGCAAGTGTGCAATTCTTATTTGATGGCTGAAATTATTTCGTCCAAACTTATTTTCTTTGTCTACTTCATATCACTGGCTGAAACTCCATTTAGATTTCTTTGTCTAGATTACGTTGATTGGAATTTTGTTTCATATCGATAATTATGGGTTTGTCGTAAATATTATTGCGAGCTACCATATCCTTATTCAAGTAATCTTCATGTATACAATTGTCTGTCATATTGGTGTATGAAAGAAAACAAACAAACTGACTTTATTCTACCTCTGTGAATGATGTGGCAGCCTTATTTGTCTTTAGTGAACCTTTATTTGATTCTCTCCTTCCTGGGGGGGGGTTTCTTGTGTGGGTCACATAGGCTACTCTAGCCTCGTGGACGTTATTAAAATCTTTCATTCATTTGCCACTCCTGGGTGATGTGGTAAATTTTTTGTTTTTGTTTTAATACTTATCGCTGCTCTTTCTTTGACTGAACAAGGTGCATGAGACAAAATTGGTATAAGACAAATTTCATCTTTTATGACTTCAGAATTTTGTTTTGTATGCTTCTCTTTCGTCTTTGCCTCTTACAACCAAATACAGATATTAATTAAATCATTTCATGCTGACTTCTGCAATATTGTTTCTGAATTATTCCTTTGTCTGAAATGCTGAAAAGTCACAGCTTCTTATTGTATGAGTAACTCCATATATCGTTGTTTTTATTGTAGTGATGATTAAATGCTGTCTTTTGCTGAGTTATCATCTGCCATTGATATTTAACACTGAGGTATCTAGTTGTTCATTGTTCCTCTGTCTTTAATTGATTATCGCTGCTGCTATATGTTATCATTTCCAACTCTGTAATGGCTTCTTCAATCTTAAGTATCTATCACTGCCAGTATTTGTTCATGAAGTCTTTCAATTTGGAGATGCATAGTTATATCCTCACTGTTGCTGAAACTGCTACATTATAATCCCCACTGTTGCCGAAATTGCTACATTATAACTTCCTCTTGATGTAAGTGGTTGTTATGATCTGTAGCTTACATCAGGCAAACAACATCGTATTATAAATAGTTCAATCACTGTCTTCTATTTTTTTTTAACTGTAGCATATTTATAATTAATTATGTATATATATATTCTTGATGATCTTGTGTACCATATGTCTGAAGTCTTTTTGACATCAATGACTGTCGTCGGTAATTATTGTGTAGCCGACAGGGTGTGTTTCAAGATGTATCCCGTTGGTATATGCCCTTCAGGAAGGTTCTTGTTATGTAGCCGACAGACGCCTTTGGGAAGGTTCTTCGGAAAGTATTTATACATCCTTGGGGATCATTGTAATCATCATCAGAAGCATAATGTAATTGGCATATGCGAATAATAAAAGGAGTACTGCTGTGTTACTCTTCTTGTCTATTGTTTGTATGCATTAAACTGTTTACCCCGTACGGTAAACATTTGGCGCCGTTACACAATGACAATGTCCATCATTGTGGTATATTGAGTGCAAAATTGGAGGGCAAACGAAAGGTAATTATCCTAAAATGATATTTTGTAAGATTTTCCAAGTGATCGGTCATTCACTAAAGGAGTTTCCAAATCTAATTTGCAGACTGGAAGCACACAAGTACTCTTCACATAGAGAGAGGCTATTGCATTGAAACAACAAAATGTATCACCAAGCAATTACAAAAATCAAGGGTGAAATTAAATAGAGTACAACATGAGAGGACATCCTCTTATACAATACCGTAGATGCAACATATGAGGTCACTTTGTTGCGGGACTGTTAGAGTGGGTAGAGCAATGGGAGTTTTCTATGCAAATACTGTGGTCTAGGTGACAATGAGGACACTTGTTGCCCAAAGAAAAAGGGAATAAATATGCTAGACATAGAAGACTGAGAGGAGGAAGTATTGGGGATCACCAAACTCCAAACCAAGAAGGTAGTCTATCTCAACCCTCCTATGGAGAAGGAAAGACTTTAGGAAGCAAGAGGTGACATTGTATAGGCCACAAATGATGTCCGCTAGTACCCCACTGCGGTCTAAGTTTGAGAAAGTGATCATGAGACAAATGTTGCAAGCCTTTGTGCCCATACAAGTATTCAATCATTTGTAGACTATGCCATAATTAAAGATGGCCAATTGAAAGATTCCTAATTCCGGTGACCATAGAAATTACCGTTTGTTTCAAAATCTGAATCTATGACTAGCATTTGTTACCACTGAATGATCTTAGCTTAATTCTGATTTCTTTTTTTCTTTTCCTTGTTTTTGAGTTTTTTGGGGTTTTTCGGAAATAAATTAATTGCATAACAAATAGGAAATAAATAGCACTTAAAAAATGTAAACATATGCTGCAAATTTTATCATTATTGAATTCTGAAATAGTACATACCCAAACCAACCAGCAACCTGATATATTAACTTCAAAGAGGTCACTGCCAATGTACAATATTGTCTTAAACAGGGATCAACACCAGCTATAGGGAGATGCTTTGAGAATGATTCAACCCTAAAGAAATTGCTGCAATGAACTGTCCAACGCCAAAGGGAAGCTATGGCATCCAATGTTGAAAAGACCTCCAACCCCCACGTGAGCTGCTGCAATGAAATGCCTGTTGCCAAAAGCTGGCCGCCCAGTTGCAAGTGCCCTACTCCACTCAAATGATAATGCCAAGGTAAATCGACCACCTCCTCTGTCAATCTGAATGCAATGAAAGACAACTCTAGTACCAAGACTTGTTGAGATTTGTGTCCCAACAGTCCAGACTCGAGGGTTTTGTCCCAAGGCACAAATCGCCCTTCCAGAAGAATTTCACAATTAATAACAAAATGCCAAAAGATAATGAACAATTAGGTCTTCATCTCCTTATAACTCCTCCCAAGTGCAAATCGAACCCTAAATGAGAATTACACTTTGCACTTTATAATAAAATAACATTTTCCCAAATAAAGGCTTCTAGGCTATAGGAAAAACATTACTTTATTAAAATGTCATAACTCAAAAGCGCCAAAGAGTCTCCGGATAGCGAAAATAGTTTATAATAATTCAAGACCTTTCCAACGACCTATAACACAAGGGCACATTTGACCTAACGAAGCCATATTCCCCTTATTACTCCGAAATGGCTTTATAAATAGCCTTATTATAAATTATTTAAATGCTAACTTAGGAAATATTTAAATATATTAAAATATCCCCCATTTTGTTTTTGAAAGCCCAAACCACCAAATAAATGTGAAATTGACCATGTCACTTGTCTGTGACTGATACCGGACAAGATGGGTCAACTGGCAGTCCCTTCCCTATAATCTAGGGATGCTCCTATAAACTAGGGAACGCATCCTGAAAGTGAAACCATGGAATGGTCTTGTGGAACCTCACATCTGGAAATTGCCACATCCTCTTAACATGTAGGGATAACCCCTAAAATCAAGGAGATGCACCCAATTGGCTCTCAACTGCCTGTAAAGTCAAGCCTGGTAACTGAATATCCTGTATGAGTCTCTATCCACAACTGCTAGGCAACAAGACCCCTATGATAGGCTAAGTCCCATAACTTTGCGAGTCAGACTAAAGAGGGGACATGGCACCAATATTAACATATTTGGCAATGACACAATTGGCTAGGACCATGGCAATCCAATGGAAGTGCCAACAAATGGTTTGGTCATTGACCCAAATGCCATTGATGGTAAATATTAAGAGGAAGCTGATTGTCATCAAGATGGAGATAACAGGATGAAAGATGACAAACACCATTGTTGACAAAGGATCTAGCATAAACGTACTACCCAGCGGAGACATGGATGTGTTGATGTGCATTTTATGACCTACCAACAACGGAACAAAATATTGAAATATCTTGATAAAAATCATGTGTATGCTAAGATTGTGTACCATACAATTGATTCCAAGGCTCCTTTTATGCAAGTTCTTGACTGTGGATAAGCTTAAAGGTAAATGTGATATGCTATTTATCATGAGGGGCCTTACATTTACATTAGTCAACTTTTGCTGATATTGGATATGGGAGTTGTTAGATGATTTGCAATGGAGTACTTTGGATTTACATGCTTTCGCAGAAAGCAAAAGGGAATAGGGTTGAGGAATTTTATTTTACTTCTAAGGTTAATGACATTAATAGATACTGTTTTGATGGTCAAATTTCAAATTAACCAAGCTCTACTTTGCCAAGATCAACTACAACTCTACAAGAGCTGATGCAGTCTTCAGTGGGATATGCAAAGGATTTTCATACCGCAATGAACACCATTAGAATGAACAATGCACATTTAATGACAAAAGTTAAGCATCCATAAAAGGGAAGGCTTAGGCTAGCTTTACACAACTACTTACAGTCAACAGACCATCAGAAGTATGAGTCATATAATTCATCTGACATCGCTAGATTCTCCATAGAAATTAAAACATTTTATCTAACGAATCTAATCTAATGGGAGTACAAAGAGAACATGCAAGCACTAGGAGAACAAAGAGAACATCCAAGCACTAGGACACATCAAAGATCACCAACTTCAATGATAACTTTATTATCTCAGTAGCCAATGCAGCAATCTCCAAATTACATCTTTTAGAAATGGGAAATTAGGCCTTTAATTACAATGAGTGGCCTGAATTGAAAGCAAAACCGATGGTCCAAATTGTGCAACCTCAACCCTAATTAGGGTTAGAGCCCGAAGAGAGTATCTATAATTAATTCACGGGTCCATATGGATCAATCTGAAAGAAGACCACCTTCTTAGTGAGTAATAAATGCCCACTATGCACGTCCATTCAGCAGGGGAGTTGGGCTACATGAATGTCCACTATGAGCAGGGGAGCATGGCTACATGAATGTCCACTATGTATTAAATGCTCCTTTGCCGAGAATAGCCTATGTTTGACTTTTCCGTTTGAATGTACAAAATCTGTCAACATGGTCCCCAACTCATCCACATTGACACTTGGTGCTGTTTCCTGCTTGAACTTCAGAACTGTCATCTCTTGCTCACGTTTGGTCAAACCACTCCCCCAATTTGGCAACGAGTCCTAGGTTGTGTGCATGACATTTGAAAAAATATAAAAATTCTCAAAATTGTCCTTAATGAAGCAATGCAACCAAAAGAATTCCTCTAGTTTACTTCTTAGGTTGTCCACAATTATTTCACTCTTAGCAAATCTCAATGATGAACACATAAATCTATCAATTGAAGACTTCATCCTGGTTCATTCTTGAACCCACTCAGTTCAAAGGTTTAATAAAAGTACGATTACAGTCGAACCTGGATGAGAAAAACAATTTACAACATCAATAGGATCTGTTCTTTGACTGCTTGTCTTATTGTCACTGTAAGATTGCAAGAATAAATACTCATTTCAGATTCAGCAGCCCCAATCAGTATCATTGTCTTTACAGGTATATAATTAAGGATTGCATCAGGCCAGGGGATATAATTGTAAGAAACATATCACAGTAGCCATTACACACTAAGAAGAGAATTAATTAATAAGATCATCTCATTAAGATTGCATCTAGTTGTCTAAAATCAGAGATAGTAAGTGGCTTTGAGGCTTGTCATTTGGCAAAACATTGATTGTTTTGGTCATCAATTCACAGAATTGATAGTAGATTCGTGATTATACTTAATAGTAATAATAAATAATTCAAGTATGGTCCCTTAATTCCAAGGTAATCAGACGGGACATTATAATTGCCTATTTTATTTTGAAATACACTCTCCTAGTTGAGCTAATAATTTGTATTTATTCAAGTAATGTAATGTTTCTTTAATGGTCATCTTAGTTTAGGTAGCTTCTATTTATAATTTCTGTTATGTTTGTTTCTTCCAACAACATCGTAATGTCATTGTCTGTATATTGTAAAATCAATTTTCATTCTTTGAATTACCATTACATTGCATTAGGGAGTGTCGATGGGTTTTTTTAGAGTTTGGCAAAATTTTAATAAAAAATCATTTGTGGAAATCCCAAAAATTTCTTGAGTTTTTTAGTTAGATTATTTTACCAACAAAATTGAAGGTTGTTTATTACTGCAAATTGCGAAACTATATTTTTGCTTTGAGGTTTTTGTAAACCCATGTCTTTTCAGTCTAAAAATTGCATAGGAGATTGAAGAATCTTGCACAAGGGCTTTTGCGGGCATTTGACTAGGTTTTTCTTCTCTTCATCATGTTGCATTTTTGTGTTCTGCATTTGCAGAGGAAAGGGTTTTTAGATAACACATGTTTTTTGCTTGCATCAAGAGTGGATTCTCCAGCCTGCAAAGACTTGTTTTGTTTTATTTTGTTTAACTCTTGTTTTTTAGCACATGAGTGACCTGATGTTTTGTTGAGGCAGCCTGCAAGCAAAATGCGACCTGTTTAGCCTGCCAAACTTTTGTTTTTGTGGCCCATGTTTTTACAGAGCTCACGTCTGGTTCTGAAGCACATATGATCTACTTCATGTCCAAGTTCTGCTTTCAACAAGGTTTTGTCCTGCTCTATTGGGCATTTTTTTCCCCTGCAGGTAGGGGTTTTGGAGCTATGGGTTTTTCACATTTTCCCCTAAAAATGTGCTGTCTTTTTTGGGGTTTTATAAAAATTACATTGGGGTTTAATATTTTTTTTCCTCAAAAAATTATGCTATGTTTTATAAATTTTTCCTTAATTATTCTGTGTTTTTCTTACATCATCTAATTTTGCTCGATTTTTCCTTAAAAATTATGATCGCACATTTTTTTGTTTTTTGCCTTTTTTTCATACAAAAATCATGTGTTTTTCTTTGTTGGAGCGGTTTTTTGATTTTCTTCCACAGACAATCATGTCTGATGTTTCAGTGTCTAGTTTTCATAGTTTTTCCTTCAAAATATAACTGTAAGGTTTTATAATTTTTTCCTAAATAAATCACTATCGGGTTCTACAAATTTTCCCTCAAAAAATTATTGTAAGGTTTTAAAAGTTTTTCCTCACTGCTCCTGCTGGTTTCTTTACTTCACTGTACTGTTGTATCTTTCAGTCCCTTAGACCCTTGTTGATCTCTTGTTGGACATTAATATCATTATCTTATCTTATCTTATCCTCAAAAAATTACTGTTGGGTTTTATGATTTTTCTCCCTAGAAATCAGGCAGTTTTTCATAAGTGATCTGAGCATTACATCAAGTGTTTGATGATTTCTCCACAAAAACTGTGGTTTCTTGCAGTTTGTTTCGGCTTGTAATGCTCATCTGCAAAAGGTTCTGGTAAATATTTGATCAAAATCGTGGCTTTTTTTTTGAAACAGTTCGGGTTTTGCAATTTTCTCTTCAAAATTGCGGTTTCAGTTTGAGAAGGTGTTCTTGGTATCTTTGCTTATAGGGAGAGTGATTTTTGTTTCCCAACATCAGGTTGGAAATTTTTGGTTATCTTGGTCATTTATGGAAGTTTTGCAGGACCAAGGAGGGTCTTATCAAACTCATGCCGTAGAGCATTCTGCAGAGAAGGGGGCGACCACCTATGTATTTATCACCATAAAACTTGCAGATTGTCTTTTGTAGGGTTTGTAGAATGATGACCATCGTGGTAGTGTATTAAATTAATGTAATTCTTTAATGGTCATCTTAGTTTAGGTAGTATTTATATCCAACCTCTGTTTACGTTTTTTTAAGAAACATCGTAATGGAGCTGCCTAAATATTGTAAACTCCATTTTCATTATCGAATATACAATTACCATTATATTATTGGTCCGCACTCATTCAAATTTTGATTGCTTTTGTTTTCCAATACTTATTTACTTTGGAAGCTATTGGATTGTACACATTTTATATCTGACAGCATGTTACCTAATGTTTGTCTACGCTTTTTAAAAATTATGTCTCTATCTTTGATTTTGCCTCAATCACATGCCTAGTTGGTTTAATACATTGAACATTGCAATAAGATAGTAATATTTCTCTAGTTGAAAAGGTGTCGGTGCTGTATCTTTTGTTATGTCTCACAATATCATTTGGAATTAGTGGCCTTAGCAATTTTTTAAACAACATTCCTTCCAGAATCCAAGTCTTGTGCTTCAAGTGTTCTGTTGAAGCTTGCTTCTCTTTCAACAATAAACATTCCAAATTGATTTACCATCAAGTGAGTATATTGGTATCTATGTTGAATCTCCCTGTGCTTGTTTATTTATTTATATTTACGTCTTGCAGAAAAATGCTAAAAATTAAAGTGTAAGTTTCTAGTGCCATATTTCTGTCATTATGATTCATTCATGCAAAATATTGCATAATTAGTGAATATTCCTGATAACTTCAGGGATAACTGTCTAAGGCCATATTTCCCTGCTAAACAAATATCTCTTGAGAAAACTTAAAAACTGTTTTGCTGTAACTCTTTTGGGTTCCATCTTGAAGCGTGTAAAGAAACTTTGATTTTTTCAATAATAGGTTCAATCTATCTACTTTGTTTCCAGTCTTGTAGATTGCTAACACATCTTGTGTGGTGGTATTTGTGTTTTGCAGCTGCTTGATTTTTGATTAGGCTATTTCTCCTTGTGTACAGGTGCTACAGAGCTGCAACCGTCTTGGCCAGAGGTGAGCAAGGTGATTTTGTTCTGTTTGATTCTTTCCTTATATTATTTGAATGTCAGGGGTGCAAATGTTTTTGTCATTCATCTTTTTAAAATTTTCTGTAAATTAATCTGGGTGAATCTATGCTTGGTTTAGGCAATATTGCATGGCGTTTGGTCATTGTATGTTCTAGCAATATCTCAGTGATTGTTTGCAGTGTGTCAGTGAGAATCTTCTGGTTCAGACTGGTTTTCTTAACTAACTGTAAAGTCAATCATTCTACACTAAATCAACAATGAATAGATTGCATGATTTATGTGTTGTATTCATTTATCTAAAATGTCCCATTTCACGAAAGAGAAATGAAAAGCTAAGTTTATGGAGGCAGAAATGACCTGGAGGATTTGTTTCTGTTGGAATTGCATCAAATTCATCAAAATTGTTATTTGTCTTCACTTCTTAGTAGCAAATGCCATCTTTTCTTCAATTTTTAAAGTATTAGTTATCTTTGTTAAATGATCAAAGAAATTTTGACTACGGTCTTGGAAATCTCCACCTTGAAATCTTTGAAAGACGCACATCAGATAATTTATCTATGCTAGTACATAATTATAGTTATATAAGATGTTCTTAGTGTAGGAAGAGACTGTGGAAGGCCAATTGGTTGAAAAATTACTTGTAATTACATGCCAAACTTGGAATAATTAGTTTCATCACTAGTTGTGAATTATCTTTTGTTTTCCCCTTTTTGTGCTTGTAAATGAAATAGATAGCATTTAGAAGTCATGGAGCTCCTTTTTAAGGTTGTAGGCTTTATTTTTTATTTTTCTTCAAGTTTTTTTCTTCTTTTCCAACACTGTTCTGGTTGCTGAGTCTGGGGCTACAAATTGGGTCTGAGTCCATGGGACTTCTTTTATGCTGCTCAAGTCTCTGTCTAGTCTTGTAACCAGTGTTACCAGGAGACGGGGAGACTTAGAGGTCTCCGGTACTGGTACTAGTACTGGTACGGCTATTTTTCAAACAGGAGATGCAGGTACTTTTGGAGACGTCTATTTTTTTAAAAAAAATTTAAAAATTCCTAATAACTACCATAGATTCATAAATAACATAGTGCTTTGAAAACAAGAATAATGAAAAGTTATAAATATGAACATTCAACATAAATTGAAAAAGTTATGAATATGAACATTCAACATTAGAAGTAATAATATTGTTATTGTGAAGGCAATATTAAAACACACAAAAGAGTAAAACCGTAAAACATTATGTTTTTTTATTGTATTTTATATAGGAGACGTGCGCGAGACTTCAAATTTCCTGATTGGAGGTGGGGAGACTGTGGGAGACTCCATCACGAAGTCTCCACATGTTTACAGTGTGTCCGGAGACTCTAAAAGTCTTGGAGATGCATCTCCATCTCTGAGACGCATTTTGGAGGGGGGGAGACACATCCCTCGGTAACTGCTTGTAACCCTGTATTTAGTCATTTCCATGTGAATAATTCAAAAGGAGCTGAAACTCTACCATTTGCTCTCTTATCATGGTCATTTTGCGTGAAATGACTATTGCAGTCTAGAGGATGGTAAGTAAAATTTTTATTTTCATTGGAAGCATACTTAAAATCATTAGCTGCTTAGGATTGGACAATTATTAGCAAACAATTTCTGTGATTTCTGTTCATATGGAGGACGATAAACTCATGAAGATAATGGGAGAACTACATTGGAGTTACAATTACTATAATATCAAATCTAAAGAGTTAGTTTGACTTACATCTCATTTGTTTACCACACAGGTCTATGATCATCTTTAAGAGGGCTCCTTCAACTTGGCCATCATGTTTTAATGCTGAGAGCCATTCTCAAATGGTAGCAAGGGGTGGGGTGAAATAGTGTGTGCGCTAACAAAATCTTTGTCTTAAATATGAAGCAATTTACGCATCAAAATATTAGTATTTAATAATAAACATAATATTTCCAAAATAAGCAGTACATAAAATTTGTATTTTCATAAATGTAGTAAATAAAATGGCTCCCAAGCATATATATATATATATGTTAATGTAAAATAGCTCCAAATTGATGAATCTCTCAGCATTTTTTAGATAGATGCATTTAAGATGCATATACTAGTTACATAGTATGCAAGCCTTTAGGCTTTATTAATCAAATAATCTTCTGTATGTGCTTTTTTTTCTAGTGCTTATGTTTAGAAACTTATCAGTTATTTTATTTGTTATGGTGTAGCTTGAACCATGAAATAAATGTTATTTAGTTTTACAAGAAAATTGATACATATGGAAAGAAAAACAATGGGACACAGATTGCAGCTCATGAGTTCACACATCCCTGCCCAAACCTCTACATCAATAAATGTAATTAGCCAATAGGCTATTTACTGTGGGCATTGCCCACCGGAGTTCAATTCCTCATGCTGTTAAATAATTCTGTCATTAAACTGTCAAATGGTTATTTTTTTTGTAATCACGAGTCTGCAAGGTTTATCTATTTGCGAACACCACTGCCATGGAAATTTTATATGCGTGGACCAGTTTTGACCTTTGTATTCTTCACACAAGGGGACGCTGAGTTGCTACAATTTCTTGGGCTTAGCGTAAACCACTTCCAGGAGAATGTTTTTTTGTTTTTGTATCCGACTTGATAAAATTTGTAAGTGGAAGCTTGTGTCAAAAGAAGTGTTCTTAAAACTCTTACCAACTACTCCAATCTTAGAGGCCTCCATTTCAACGAGACTTTGTCAGGGGGCATATGAAAGCTTTCTCAAAGCCCATCAGAATTGTACTTGAATAGGAATCGTACAATTGGTAATATACCAGAAGAAATTGGAGATGCATGAATGGAGATTCGTTCTGTGGGTGAGGGCCATATCAGGTTTTATTTGACATCAAACAATGTTGCAACCCCACTATTCCCAACATCGCCCCTCTTCCGTCCATTCTTTCTGTATTGGTTGGTACATGGAAGTGGCAAGATCATATGCATCAGGAAGGGCTTCTGTTCTTGAACAGGAAAGGCTTTCAGAATGTTCTGATTGGCTGTGAAATGGACAACTTTGATATATGAGTAAACTAGATTCTGTGAACAAAAAGCCCCAATAAAATTTGGGATTAACTAGTATTTTTTCCCTGGGCTTTGAACATCTTAATACCTATCAACGAAAAAAAATAGAGAGGCAAGAATGATCCGATTGCCATGGGCATGGCTCTATGAAGGCTGTCTCTCATCGTGATACGTCTTGGAAAAATACCAACAAATAGATGGTTTTTACCTCTTTTGCTTTTCTTATGTTTATTTTTTCTATTGACTCTATCCATTTCTTCTTGAATTGCTTGGTGGAGTGTGGGGGCCTTTTTTCTTTGTCAATTTCAGTTCGAAGTCACATCTGTTATTTGTAACAGAGGTATGACCTTTTGTTCAAAACTCGATGATTTTTGTGTATGGACAATTGATTGTTGGGGAAAACTGCCTGCAGATTAGAGAGGATACATTCAACAAGCAACGGGTATACAAATTATGATAACATAGCTAATTTTTCTGATCATGGGGTGTGAATCTGGATAACATACTGAAACCCTGATCAAGATTAAGGTTTTGTTTCTTTAATGGTGCGATAATTTTTTGTTGTTCTAGCACATATGGGGAAGAGGAAAGATTGGCAATTTTTCAGATTCCTTAGTACGGTGGAATTGTTGGGATAGTGAATTATTCGAAGGATAACCAAAATGGCTGTAAGACATTCAATACTTTTAGTATTTTGTTAAATTCCCATTGTCATTCTCATCGACTGTGGAGGTTATTATTTTTCCTTGTATTATTTTCCAATTTGAAAGATTAATGAAAATTGCAGAAGAGTCCATTAGAAAAATAACAGGATGTTTACTTTTAGGGTTTGGTTTATATTGACTTTCTACAAATTAGTGTTTTTTGGATCAATCCACCGCGAGAGTAGATAAATGCATTCCCACATCACCCACAAAAGATTTGAATTTGCTAAGCTCACGTTTTCTCAAAATTACCTTATCAGCTTGTATGTGAAGTGTGGTAGTTTGGTTGGTACTCGTAAAGTGTTTGTCAAATATATAGAACGAGATGTGATCTCATGCAATATTATAATTGCTGCTTATAAAAGATATGTGTATCCTCATGAGCCATCGACATTGTTTCTATTATAAATTATAATAGATAAGCTTCTATTATTAGTTAATGGTCATCTGTTTGTAATCTATTATAAATATTAGAATGTTTCTAATATTTAGTTAGCTGTAGTTTTTTGTCACCTTTCTTCAGCTTTCTTTTAGCTAGAATAGAATATTTCTATTCTTGATGATCGTTTCCCAAGGAAACATCGCTTTATTCTTTTGAATCTTTAGACCTCTCGGTCTCTGTTAATAACAAGCAAGTATTTTACCAATTACATCGTAATATGGTATCTGAGCCACTTTAAATTTTTTTGAAAATCATAATTTGTTTTATGAAATTATCAGATCCTGATTTCAAGCTTTTTACAGCCCAAGACTTTTCTATTCGAAACCCTAATTTTTGGGCTCAGTTTTTTTGTCTTCTAATTAGAGATTCTTGGTGGGTTTTTCAAGAGCTCAACTGGAATGCTATCCAATTTTTCTGGGTGCCTCAATTTTCCAGCCAATGGATCCAAAAAACGACAACATATTCTTTGTGGGTTTTTCAAGTTCTCTTTTGGGTTACCTTTCAAATTTTTTGGGTCTTCCATTTTTATGCTTTGAAGAACACACCTTCATAGATTTTCACGCTTTTTCATTAAAAAACGTGTTATGGCATCATTGACTAATATTCTGCACAGTTACAAATTCAATGGTCGGAATCATGACACTTGGAAGCAGCGGATAATAACAATTTCTAAATATCGAAATATCGATTAGATTGTTCTGGGTTTTACATAGCGTTCGACTGCCCCTGGTGCTGATCAAGATACATGGGATTTGAATAATTGGGAGGCGATGATGCTTCTCAAATTATTCGGCAAGACCACAGGTGTGATATGGACACATCTCAAAAATCTTCATTAGACTTCTGACAAAAGCAGAGCTTTCTTCTTGAAGAACACCCTATTTTCTATTATCATGGATGAGCAAACATCGCTCCAAGCTCATCTGAATAGGATTCAGGAAATCCGTGATCAGTTGCTTGCCATTGGTCACAAGATGGAGGAAGAGGACATTGTGGTTATCACTCTCTGAAGTGTACTGAAGTCCTATGAGCATTTTATCGACTCCCAACATCACATCTTCTACTGTTGATTTGAAGTTCACAGATCTCTGCACACTTCTGCTTCAACAAGATCGGTGGAAACAACAATTAGGTTGTCATGCCCAAAAAAATCAAGGCAAAAACACACCAACACTTTTTTTTAATGGTAACAACAACTAAGTTTAATACTTACTAGCATCGAATACGTTGTAGAAAGATTGTTCTGGGTTTTACACAGTGTCCGACTGCCCCTGGTGCTGATCAAGATACATGGAATTTGAATAATCGGGAGGCGGTGATGCTTCTCAAATTATTCGGCAAGACAACTGGTGTGATATGGACACATCTCAAAAATCTTCATTAGACTTTTGACAAAAGAAGAGCTTTCTTCTTGAAGAACACAACATTTTCTATTATCACGGATGAGCAAACATCGCTCCAAGCCCATCTGAATAGGATTCAGGAAATCCGTGATCAGTTGCTTGCCATTGGTCGCAAGATGGAGGAAGAGGACATTGTGGTTATCACTCTCCAAGTGTACTGAAGTCCTATGAGCATTTTATCGACTCCCAACATCACATCTTCTGTTGTTGATTTGAAGTTCACAGATCTTTGCACACTTCTGCTTCAACAAGATCAGTGGAAACAACAATTCGGTTGTCATGCCCAAAAAAATCAAGGCAAAAACACACCAACAATTTTTTTTTAATGGTAACAACAACTAAGTTTAATACTTACTAGCATCGAATATGTTGCAGAAAGATGACAACGTTATAAGGTTAGATTCGAGTCACAAGGTTTAGGCAACAATTGAATTCCGATTACATTTCATAAGGATGCAAAGTCGGTATCCAAACATACTGAACTGGTTCAAAACCATAAGTTATAGTGCTACAGGAGCACTTAGTTCAAGTTGATTAAGTTTGATAGATTAAACCATAGGTTCATGATTACTAAGGTATGACATCATGTTTGAGAAACATTTTAGGGTTTCCAAGTTCTTAAGTTGAATTCAAGTTAGATAGGTTTAGTTTTAGTAAGGTTTGATTCACATGTTTTCATTTCCGACATGAAGACAGGAAAACACCACAACATAAGTAAAGGAAACCTATGATCTTTGTAATTTATTTTTGTTCCTTGGGATTAAAATATTGTATAGATAAAATAAAATGGTGAGTGAATAGGAATGTAACACTTTAAAAGTATACAATGTTATCAAGCTATTGGGATACCTTTGACCTATTATGGGTTAAAATGTATTGTTTTAGTAATCTTTGGAAAGCAAAAAAGAGCTCAATTTAAATCTGCAAGTAACCTTTGGGAACCTCGAACGATATGATAAATTCAAGAAGCTAATTCAACAAGTGAGTTAGTTAGGAGTATCTCAGTCTATTATGAGGAATAGAACCCTAACAGAGTAATAAATTTATATGAATATGATGGTAAGAATGTAGCTAAATGGTGAGAAGTATGTAACATATAATTAACATTTTATTTAGTGCTATTAGGCTATGTTGACAACTAGAATCAAATATTATTAGACTAGTAGTATGAACCTTCAGTGCATAATTAGTTTCTTCTAGTGGATTGACCTAGTAAAGTGTAATAGGGGATAGTATCGGATTCTAACCTAATGTAACTTAAGTTATTGATCAAATCAAATGATGTGGAATGCATTATAGTTAAGTAAGGTTGACTTAACCGTTTAGGGTTTCCAAGATCTTGAGTTCGAGTTAGATAGGTTTAGTTTCAGTAAGGTTAGGTTCACATGTTTCATTTTCCGATATGAGGACAAAAAACACCTCAATCTTGACACATTCGGGTTTTATAAATCGAACTAAATCAACTCGAACTAAGTGTTCTTGCAGCACTATAACTCATTGTTTTGAACTAGTATAGTAGGTTCCAATATTGACTTTGCATCCTTATGAAATGTAATCAAAATTCAATTGGTTAACTAAACTTTGAAACAAGAACAAAATCCTTTATGAGTACTTCAACTTACCCTTACCCTAATCGAGGGTTTAATTAGAGACCGAAACCCTAGAACTCTTTAAACGAATTGTGCAACCTTGTGACTTGAAACTAATTTTATCATGTCGTCATCTTTCCGCAACGTATTCGATGTTAGTATGTTTTAATTATAGTTGTTATTACCTTCTTTAAAAAAAAATTTGTTGGTGTGTTTTTGCCTTGATTTTTGGGCATGACATTGGTAGCAGTTCTAGCTCTACCTCCACAGAGCAAGCCTTTGCTGCTAAATCTTTTCAAAAGGATAAAGGCAAGTCTCAACAGTCTTCTCTGCGGAAGTCCTTTGCTCCAATTTCAGAAGGCTCCCAAAAGAACATTCAATGCAACTATTGCCACAAGTTTGGTCACATGAAGGTTGAATGTCGGAAACGCTTAGTTGTCTAATCTAAGCAATCAAGTTCGCAGCCCAAATCAAACAGTGGAGAGCACACTGAGTAGACAAAATTTGCCTATTATGCCTTCATGGCTAAAAGACCTGCAGATCATGTAAAGTCGTCTGCTTGGTATATTGATTCAGGTACCTCTAGTCATTTCACCCACCGCAGAGACTGATTCACTGATTACCAGTGTTACTCAAATTCTGTTATTTTTGGTGGCGGAGAAGAGTACACTGTTGTCGGTGAAGGCAACATTCGTATTCAGTCTGCTAGGAGGAATCTCATTTTCCTCGATGTGTACTACGTTCCAGGGATGGAACTAAATCTATTCTTAGTTAGTTAGTTGCTACAACATTCTCCACACTTGGATGTTACCTTCAGTTCACATCAGTGTACCATGACTGATAGGGCGATGTAGTCTGTTGTTGCAGTAGGTCTTGAGGATCGTGGTTTTTTTTGACTTACTGATTTTGTTGATTCTTAGGACTTAGCTATGGATGCTTGACGGCCTTCTGTTAGCACACTTTTGCATCAGTGGTATGGGCACTTAAATGCGCATTATCTCTCTTAGCTTGCTCGAGAAGAGCTTGTCCTCGGTTTGCCAGAGATTCAGACTCAACAATTTAGAGTTTGTGATGCATGTCAGGTTGGGAAGCAACATCGCACACCTTTCACTAGTGGTGATTCATGGCAAGCTTCTCAGGTATTTCAGCTTGTTCATGTCGATATCTGTGGCCCTATGGACACTCCTATTCTTGGGTCCAAGTATTTTCTATTGTTTGTTGATGATTTCAGTAGAAAAATGTGGGTGTATTTTCTTAAAAAGAAATCAGATACATTTCTTATATTTCAGAAGTTTAAACCTTTAGTTGAAAAAGAGTTTGGGAAATCTATTATTACTCTTAGATCAGACAATGGGGGGGAGTTTTGTTCTAATGAATTCTCTAGCTTCTTGGATACTCATGGCATCAAACACCAGTTAACCAAACCCCACACACTACAAAACAATAGTGTAGACCAGAATAAAACAATCACCGAGATGGCTCAATCTATGCTCGAACATAAACATGTTCCGAGGTTCTCGACAGAAGTAGTCAACACTGTAGTTTATCTTTTGAACTGATCACCCACAATGGCAATCAAAGGTAAGACTCCGAAAGAGGCCTGGTCAGGTCGCAAGCCCAGAATCAGTCATTTGAAGGTTTTTGGCTCCTTTGCTTTTGTTTGGATCCCTGATGCGTCACGCACCAAGTTGGATGCCAAGAGTCAGAAACTTATGTTTGCTGGATACAGTAGTCTTCACAAAGCTTACTGCTTGATTGACATTGAGACATCTCGTCTCCTATACAGTGGTGATGTAGTCTTTGATGAGCAACTAGGACCATTCATGCCTATTTCTCCTGTTCCAGATCTGCCATACCAGCCTGTGAAGGGTAATGATTTGGGAGTTAGGCTTCCATTAGGTCCAATTGATGGCAGGGCTCCAATAGCTCTTGCAGCTTCAGTTATACCAGTGATCACTGTACAAACACCTCTAGCTTCTCTTGCAGGATCACCTCGATTTGTAGATGCTTCACTTGAGTTTGATCCAGATTCTTCTGATGAGGAGCCTGATCACCAAGCATCTCCTGATACTAAAGTTGGTCGTTCTCCTCTCCGACCTAAGTGGTGGGCTAAGACACTTGTTGATCTTTGTAATGATGAGCTCATTGATGGGAGAACGGCTCGGAAAAAGAGAAAACCTACAGAGTTTGTTAACTTTTCTCTCATGGCCAACATTCACAGTGTGTTTGAACCTTAAACATATTTCGAGGCTAAAGGAATTTCAGAGTAGGAACAGGCCATGACATCTAAACACTAAAGCCTACTGAAGAATAACACCTGGTTCCTTTCTGATCTTCCACCAAGGAAGAAACGCATTGGCTGCAAATAGGTTTACAAAATCAAATACAAATCTAATGGTACTTTAGAATCTTGGATAACTACAAAGCTTGTTTAGTTGCAAAGGGATCTTCTTAGTGTTAGGGCATTGATTATGAGGAGAACTTTGCTCCTATTGCAAAGATGAGCACAATCAGATTAGTCCTAGCCATGGCAACACACTTTGGTTGGAAGGTCCATTAAATGGACGTCAAGAGTGCTTTCTTGAATGGTGATCTCTACGAAAAGGTCTACATGACACAACCTCTTGGTTTCAAGGTTGTCGGTAAAGAACATTAGGTTCTTAGATTAGTGAAAGCTCTCTATGACTTGAAGTAGGCCCCTAGAGCATGGTACATGAAAGTTGATAAGTACCTCAGTGATCAAGGCTTCAAGAGGAGTTCTTCAGACTCAAATTTGTACATCAAGACTACTGACAATGACATCATCCTTTTGGTTATTTATGTGGATGATTTGATCATCACTGACAGTTTGACATCTTTGATTCAGGGAATTTATGCTAGTCTTTTGATATGACTAACCTTGGGCTCATGCATTATTGCCTAAGTGTTAAGGTTTGGTAATAGTCTTCTGGTATATTCATCTCCCAGTCCAAATATGCCAAGGCTCTGTTAGACAAATTCTGTATGCAGGATTGCAAGCCTGCATCTACATCCATGGAGAAAGGTCTCAAGTTATCAACCAAGTCTGATTCTCCTCCCGTTGATGATACTACATATAGGCAACTAGTAGGCAACCTCATCTACCTTTCTGCTACTAGGTCTGATATTAGCTTCACAGTTAGCTATATCTCACGCTTTATGACAACTAAGGGTGATCATTGAATGGAAGCAAGGCGTGTGCTTCTTTATGTGAAGGGCACTTCAGATTATGGAGTTCTTTACTCTCGGAGTTCTAATCCTAGACTCAGTAGGTTCACAGATTTAGATTGGGCAAGCTCTGTTGACGATAAAAAGTCAATTTCTGGATATGTGTCCAATTTGGGATCAGCGCCGTCACATGGACTTGTAAGAAGCCATAGATAGTTTCTCTCTCCTCTATAGAGGCCGAATACAGAGAGATAGTCAAGGTAGGCTGTGAAGTTGTTTGGCTTTGTCGGATGCTTGGGGATAGTGGATGTCACCAATAGGACTGACCACTTTGTTTGTTGATAACGAAGGCGTTATCAAGTTAACGCAATCTAGTCTTCCATGAACGAACCAAGCATGTAGATGTTTACTGTCACTATATATGACAGCTGGTTGAAAACGAGACAATAGACTTGTAGTATGTTCCTACTACAAATTAGACTGCAAACATTCTCACCAAGCCTCTTGGTCCTGATAAGTTTGTCAAATTTAGAGGACAACTTGGTGTTGTGGATAGATTAACCATTAAGGGAGGATATTACGATAATAGGTAAGCATCTATTATAAGATAATGGTTATCTGTTTGTAATCTATTGTAAATGTTAGAATGTTTCTAATATTTAGTTAGCTGTAGTTTTCTGTTAGCTTGCTTTAGCTTTCTTTTAGCTAGAATACAATATCTCTATTCTTTATGATCGTTTCCTAAGAAAACATCGCTTTGTTCTTTTGTATATATAGACCTATAGTTTCATGAGTCAACGAACAAACGTCCAAACCGATCAGTTCAACTTTGTCAACGTCCTACTTGCTTGTGCCAAAATAAGGGATTTGAAACAGAGTATGGACGTCCATCAACGCATAATGGAAAGGGGGTTTGTTAGTTTTATGAGGATCGCTGCAAATGTAATTGCATTGTCTATTCGGTATGTGTTTTTTAAATGGTAGCGACCTCTTATATATATAATGAGAATAAGCCATGAAAAGACATGTCCCTTCATGGGACATGTCTATTCTTTAATCAAATTATTAATATATTAATAAATTTAATCATATATATATATACACCATAATTATATTAATTTCTCTCATATATCAATATACTTGTATCTCAATTACATCTCATATAATTATATATAGGTTTATTCGATAGAAGTTATCAAACTTCAACACTCCCTCTTAGCTAAGGAAAATAAACACGACATACATTACACCATTGGTAATATTAGGAATGACAAATTTTAAGGATATCTTTGATCAGAAGATATCCACCATTTTGATATCACATTTGATACAAGAGTATTGTTCTTCCAAAATATCAACACATGATATTCACTTAGTACTCAAATAAGGTTTGATATCACATCTGATATCATGAGTATTGGTCTTCAGAATACATGATATTCACCAATTACTCAAAAATGTTTGATATCACATCTGATATCATGAGTATTGGTCTCCTAGAATAGATGATATTCACCAAATACTTTGAGTAATTGCCTTCCAAATTGTTGAGATGCAAGATATTTACCAAGTACTGTGAATAATGGTCTCCTAGAACATCAAGTCGCATGATATTCACCAAGTACTCCATGTAATGGTCGTCCAGAGCATCAATTTGCATAACATTCACCATGTACTCAAAAGATGTTTATAAAGTATGTGCACACATTCTCATAATGATTACCATATAAACATCCAACATGTAAAGTATAATCTATCATGATTTGCATAGACTTTTGCGAATACAAGCGACATCTTTTGGAAGTCGTCACTTCCTCATGATGTATACAGGGAGTAGGCCCATTAAATTATGCAGTCACACACATGATACCAACAATTACATGAAGTCAAAACTCCCTTTGATTCTGATATTGTTAATTCTGTAACTCTATAATCATACTGATTTGATGAAGCAGACCCTACAGATCTGATTATAGATATGATGCCTTTGAAAGGCCTATAAATATGTTATACTGTCCTCTAGGATAATCGGCGTCTCTCTTAGGTTAAGTCTTGTTTTTTTAAACACTAACAAGATTAGTTAACTTAATTGTTATTTTGTCTAACTCCTAAATGGGCACCGATTTGGAAGAGACAGTATTGGCCGACCTAGAGAGGGACATGTCCCTTTTAGGGTCATGTTCCTTAAGCGCCATATTTATAGAGGTATGTTTGTGGATAAAGAGCACACAAAACATTTCAAGTTTGCCTCTTCAGCATTCATTCCCTCAGCGATTTATTGCAAGATATAAAATATTATTTGTAGAACTATTATCAGCAAAGGAAGATCTCATATTCAATCAGAAATTGAACAAGACAATCTCCATTTAGGAAAAGGTATTAGATCAGAGATAGTTGCAGAATATTACTGAATATTTTCCATTGAAATTTGCAGAAACTTTACATGGTATCAGAGCTTTGGTAGTCGAACCTAGGCTCTGCAAAATTCAATAATCAGACTTTATATATATCTAGCAACTATCTCCTATCTACAATGGCATACACAATCAAACCCGAGGACAAGTTTGATGGGAAAGAACACTTTGATGCTTGGAAATTCAGAATCATGATGATTCTTGAAGAGAATGATGTAAAACAATTTGTTGATAGAGCATCCAAACAACCTCCAATTGAACCTCGTAAATCTATCTGGAGCAAAGGAAATAGAAAAGCCATTCAAATTATATTAGATGGAGTAAAAAATGATATCGTACCCATGCTTACAAAACATCAAATTGCATTTGATATGATGAATGCATTACGAAATGCATATGAGGTCAACAATACAACTAGGGTTCTCGCACTCAAAAGGCAACTAAATCACATTTAGATAAATAAAGGAGAATCAATAAATTCTTACTTCCTAAGGGTTGCCGGCATTAGAGATGAACTGTAAAGTATAGGAACCATTATTAGTGATACCGAATTAACACTAATGGCTATAGATGGATTACCGGATTCATGGGAGACTTTTTCACAAGGAATAAGTGCCAGAGATAAACTTCCTGACTTCAACAAACTTAAGAACGATTGTCTTCAAGAAGAATCCAAAAAATTAAAGGAAGGAGGGAAATTGAAACAAAAGATGAAAAACTTCATATTCTTAATACAAACTCTTATAAGGGCAAGAAGAAACATTTCAAGAAGAAAAGGGGAAATCAAAAGAATGGAAAATCCAAGAAAGATCTATCCAAAATAAAGTGTTTCAAATGTGAAAAGTTTGGACACTACAAATTTAATTGTCCTGAGAATTCTAAACAAGTGAACTGTACAAATGTTACTAGGGAAGAAGATAATTATGATCCTGAGAATTGTGTATTATACTCATCACTATCAAATGAAATCTCAAATAAAGCATGGGTAATTGATAGTGGATCTTCTAGACATATAACAGGATACAAAGAAGCACTATACTCTATTTTAGAAAAGGTCAATGATGAAGTTACCGTTGGTGATAATTCAGCACATCCCGTTGAAGGAATTGGAAATTGTACTTTGAAACTAAAATCTGGAAATTCTCTTCTTCTCAAAGGTGTACTCTACGTACTAGGAATTAAAAGAAATCTAATCTCAATTACAACACTTGAAGATGATGGGCATAGTGTTGCATTTGTGGACGACAAAGTAATAACTTGGGCAAATAACTCCTCAATCAAGAAAGCAAAGTTGATTGGTCAGAGAAAAGGATATTTGTATGAATTGAATTTTGAATCTAATCGACCTATTCAAGCCTTAATTCATGAAGCTAAAGACATAAATGAAATTTGGCACATAAGATTAGGCCATCTAAACTTCAAAACTTTATCAACTATGGAGAAGATGGTTATTGGTTTACCTAAACTCAATAAAGACCACTCAAGCATATGCAAAGGGTGCACACTAAGTAAGAACACTAGAAGTCCATTCCATGATAGCACTAGAAAAACAAATAATGTTTTAGAATTGATTATTCAAATTTATGTGGACCTATGTCTATTCCTTTTCTTGGAGGATTCTGGTACTATATTTTGTTCATAGATGACTTCTTTAAGAAAACATTGATTTACTTCTTAAAATGCAAAGAATCAGAAGAAATCCTAAAGAGATTTAAAGAATTCAAAACATTAACTGAGAACTTATTAGGACATAAAATTAAAACTCTTAGAATTGATAATGGAGGGGAATATACTTCAGATTTGTTTAAAAGGTTTTGTAAAGAATCAGGAATTAAAAGGGAGTACACCTTTCTTTATAATCCAGAACAAAACAGGGTAGCAGAAAGAAAGAATAGAACAATTATAGAAGCTACTAGAGCTATGATATTTGGTTAAAATCTAGAATATTATCTTTGGGTAGAAGCCTCTTGCACTGCCACCTATATTCAAAATAGAAGCCCACATTCTTACATTAGAGATAAAACTCTTGAAGAAGTATTTACTAAGGTCAAACCTAATATAAGTCATCTTAGGATTTTTTGGTGTCCCGTATATATCTATATTCCAAAAGAAAAGAGAACTAAACTAGAACCCTCTGGGAAGAAAGGTATTTTTGTAGGGTATGGTGAAACATCTAAGGCGTATAGGATTTTCATACCTGGATAGAAAAGTATTGAACTTAGTAGGGATATAATTTTTGAAGAAAATCTAGCATTTAAAAAAGCACTAAGTTCTGAAGAACCTTCTCCTTTGCTTAGTTCTGAAAGAAATAGTGAGTCTGAGTCTTAGAGGGAGAACTTAGAAGAAATTGAAGACGAAATTCAAAATCTAAATCTTGAAGAAACTCAAAATTCAAAGAAAAGACCACTTTGGGCCATTAAAATAGTAGAGGAAGCACAAGACTTTGCTGCACCTTCTAGAACAGTCAGAGAAAGCAAAAGACCTAAAATATTTTTTAGTTATAAAACAAACATGAGTGATTTATCCAAAATAGAACCAACCAATCCTTCTGATGCTATTAAACATACAACTTGAAAAGAAG
Organism: Cupressus sempervirens; assembly: GCA_028749045.1. Taxonomy (NCBI): domain Eukaryota; kingdom Viridiplantae; phylum Streptophyta; class Pinopsida; order Cupressales; family Cupressaceae; genus Cupressus; species Cupressus sempervirens. Next base: position 294,847,147 of record CM053787.1, read on the forward strand.
CTATCACAGAAGAATACCAATCTATTATGAAAAATGATGTTTGGGAAATTGTTCGAAGACCTAAAGGAAAATCTGTTGTTTCTTCCAAGTGGATATTTAAAATAAAACATGCTGCTAACGATAGCATTGAGAAGTATAAAACTAGATTTGTAGCTAGAGGATTTTCTTAGAAAGAAGGGATTGATGATGAAGAAACCTTTGCTCCTGTTGCTAGATAGGCCTTCGTAAGAGCAATCATAGCAATCGCAACATCAAAGGGATGGAAAGTACATCAGATGGATGTAAAAATAGCATTCCTAAATGGAAAGATCACAGAAGAAGTATATCTGGAGCAACCTGAAGGATTTGAAACTCATGATCCTAATGTTTTTGTTTGTAGGCTCAAGAAAGTTCTCTATGGGCTTAAGCAGGTTGCTAGGGCTTGATATGAAAGCATTGATAAGTATCTCACTGGCTTAGGATTCTCCAAGAATGAAGCCAATCCAAATTTATATTATAAAAGAGATAAAGATGATATGGTAATTCTGATATTGTATGTTGATGATTTACTAATAATAGGTGATGATCATCTTATAGATCAATGCAAGAAAGATCTAACTAGAGAATTCGAGATGAAAGACCTTGGACTCCTTCATTACTTCCTTGGACTAGAAGTACGACAGAATTATGACAATATCATACTTAATCAAGGGAAGTATACATCAGAGATTTTGAAGAGATTTGGAATATGGAATTGGAAGTCTATGTCTTCTCCAATGGAGACTAATCTACATAAACTTAAAGAAGCAACAATAGAATCAACTTCCATAGATTCTACTCTCTACAGACAGATGATTGGGTCCCTTATGTACTTAGTAAATACAAGACCCAACATTTGCTATGCTGTTAATGCCTTATGCCAGTTTATGTGTGAGCCAAAGGAGATTCACCTAGTTGCAAATAAGCACATTATGAGATACTTACAAGGCACTCTTAATTTTGGACTCAAAAATGAGAAAGTTGATCTAGATTTGCATGGATTCATTGACTCAGATTGGGGTGGAAGTGTTAAAGACAAAAAGTACTTCAGGATGCTGGTTTAGCTTAGGGTCAGCGATGATATCTTGGATATGTAGAAAGCAGTCTTTAGTAGCTCAGAGTTCCACAAAAGCCGAATACATTGCAGCAACGATGGCCTCTCGAGAAGCAGTTTGGCTAAGGAAGTTACCTGTGGGATTATTTGGGCAAATTATGAATCCTACGATTATTCATTGTGATAATTAGAGTTCCATCAAGCTTTCGGTGAATCTAGTGTTTCATGACAAGTCCAAGCATATTGAAATTCCTTACCATTATGTAAGAGATATGGTAGATAGGAAAATTGTAAAATTAGAATACATTTGCACTGCAGATCAGACAACAGATATACTCACCAAACCTCTATCTAGAGTGAAGATAGATCACTTCAGGAGAAGACTTGGTATGGTTGACTTGTAATCCATTTGTATTCTTTAATTTATTAGCAAAATAATTTTATTGTCAGGCTATTGACTGTTATGGGCTCCACCATTTGTATTCATTATTTAAGAGGTGACTATTTCTGATATAATGAACACTTGTATAAAAGACATTATGAGAGATGATGATCTCTTAGATAATGTGCTAAACAATAGAGTTCTACTGTAAGATCTAGATGAGTTCAAGATCATATTGTGATATAGACATTGCGATGTCTATCGCATTGTCTATAAGTCACAATTTGGATAAAGGAAGAATTTTATTCTCCGGGGTTTATCCTGTGTTCTGGTAGATCTTAGCTCAGGAGCTTGTTGTGATATAGAAGAGCTAGTACCTATGAATCACAACATGGATAAATGAAGAATTTCATTGTTCTTTGGATTTTATCATGTATATTGCTTTCATGCAATATCATTCTATAATACCTCATGCTTGAGGATTCAGATAGATATAGAGTATCATTCTATGCTTATTCATATTATTTGATGATGCTAGATATGTTATCTCTCAGTATGATTATCAAGTTAAGAGGGAGTGTTAATTCTGTAACTTTATAATCATACTGATCTGATGAAGCAGATTGTACAGATCTGATTATAGATATGATGCCTTTGAAAGGCCTATAAATATGTTATACTGTCCTTTAGGATAATCAGCATCTCTCTTAGCTTAAGTCTTGTTTGTTTAAACACTAACAAGATTAGTTAACTTAATTGTTATTTTGTCTAACTCCTAAATGGGCACTGATTTGGAAGAGACAGTCCTGGCCGACCTAGACAGGGACATGTCCCTTCTAGGGTCATTTTCTGTAGGCGCCATATTTATAGAGGTATGTTTGTGGATAAAGAGCACACAAAATATTTCAAGTCTGCCTCTTTAGCATTCATTCCCTCAGCGATTTATTGCAGGATATAAAATATTTATTTATAGAACTATTATCAGCAAAGGAAGATCTCATATTCAATCAGAAATTGAACAAGACAATCTCCATTTAGGAAAAAGTATTAGATCAGAGATAGTTGCAGAATATTACTGAATATTTTCCATCAGAATTTGGAGAAACTTTACAGATATGGTCAAGATCTTCAAGGATCAACTGAAACATATCATCTATATGCTCCTTTAGATGGATGTGTCAGACTCCCTCTAAACATCAATCTTCTGAAATCCTCATCCAATGTTGCCTCTGATGAACTGTCTGACTTTCTTTCTTTTCCTGTAAGAACATTCTCACAGGAAAAGATCAAGGCAAATAATTCTTATAGTACGTATAAAAGTAAGAGAGAGACTGAAATAGATAAATGTAATATTTAAAGAAATATACTTAATCTCATATGAGTCAAGTCATAAACTATCTCCACATGTGTTATATAAATTTCAGTCTTTGGATTAATATAAATTTTAAATTTCCCGTGTCATTTTTCAAACCTTAGTCTTCAACATATATAATATCATCATCTTTAACTTAAGACTGGAATGATGTGACGAGGTATTGATGGCGGTCCATTGTTATGCCCTCCCTTTTATTACTTTCACATAAAACCGGATCGGATCAACAATTCACATGGATAAAGTTGCATTTCTTACCATGGTTTTATTGCTTGTAATGTGTACTTATATTTTACTTTCCTTTGACTATTGTCCACCTTCCATAGGCTGCCTTTGGGTATTGGTTTGTTATACTCTTTACTAATGGTGACTTCTACACACATCAAACATGTCCACCAAACTCTGACCACATTACCAGTCTCTTTGTTACAATTGGCGGAAGGAATGTTGTGTTTATATAACCAAACATATAATACCAACGACAGTTTATACAGTGCCATACTCTTATTTTATTGCCACTCTTGTCATCATCGGATAAGATTAACAAGTTTATGCAAGTCCACTTCTTCATAATGATTCCTTACGTAAAATTGCTTCATTTGTTGTCATATTTTACTTCCCATTATTTTGGCATACGTAAAATTACTCCATTTGTTGTCATATTTTACTTCCCATTATTTTGGCATACTCGACACTTGTCGGGCTGTTTTTGACTTCACATGGTTTTGCCACCTATTGCTGAGACCTTCAATACTTCGCTAGAATTATTTTCATCGCAATGAATGTAATGATTGTGTACACGGCAAAACCAAGTATTAAACAATCACTACCCACTTTGAATGGACTCTTTAATGACGTACATTATGACAATCCATGAATCTGTCATTCTAGACTACACAAGAAAATTTATATATAGAACAACTATAAATGTGCCTTGGTTTATTTTTTCTATGCAGAAACCATCAAATCCTCGAGATAGGAGATTGATAGACTACCCAAAGACTTCTTGGAAGAAGAGTGCATCTGTAGAGAAGACATGTATCTTGACGCTGATCAATCCACCTGTCCAAATAATTTCTATGAAAGATGTGACTGCATTTACAAAGCTCTCTTATTTCATCATCTTTCTCAAAGAAGTTCAAACAGACTGCGCACAAGACTTCTTCCTCAATCTCCCTAAATTTCTCGGCAAATATGAGGAAGGACAATTTTTCTCTGATGATTTCTCTGTACACTGGAATTTTCAGATATTTCTTCCGAGGAAGATTCTTCCACTAATCCAAGTCGAGAGAGAAGACAGAAAGCCGCTTTGTTCACTTTTTCTAAAATAGAGATATAACTGAGTAGAAGTCTTGGGACCAAAAGACCATTCAATTTATGAACCAACAATCTTCCGTGTCAGTAGTGGAAACAAAGAAACTTCCTTCAGATGAGAAATGTAGTACAATTGCAGCTTGGCTCTGATACCATGTTAGTTTTATGAGGATCGCTGCAAACGTAATTGCCCTACCTATTCGGTATGTGTTTTCAAAATGGCAATATTCTCTTATATATATAATGAGAATAAGCCATGAAGAGACATGTCCCTTCATGGGACATGTCTATTTGTTAATCAGATAATTAATATAATAATAATTTTAATCATATATATATATACATATATACATACAATTATTATATTAATTTCTCTCATATATCAATATACATATCTCAATTATATCTCATATAATTATATATAGGTTTATCTGATAGAAGCTATCAAATATCAACACTGATTTCGTCAGATGTAGTAATTGTAAATGCCTTGATATATATGTATCCAAAATGTGGAAACATACTCAAGCTGCGCAAACTGTTTATTAAAATGCCTGAAATAGATGCAGGCTTGCAAAGCTGTAACTTCTCTGATATACTTGTATAAAAAATGTGGAAGCCTAGACAAGACATGGCAACTGTATGATACAATGCTTCAAACAAATGTAGTTTCATGAAATGGGATGATTGCAGGATATGCACCAAGTCGATTTTTTGATAATTCTAGAAACTCTGAAGCAATTGCAATCACATTTGCCAGTGTCCTCCCTGCCTGTACCAAAACAGGATTTGCTGAATATAAGGCAATTGAAATGTTTGACAGAAATAGCACAAAGAGATGTCATCTCATGGACTGAAATGATTGCATGATATGTACAAAATGGTTGTACACAAGGCCAAGCAAATGAAATTAGCAGATGTAAAGCCAATCGTAGTGGCTACCAAGGCATCTCAGTGCATTTTAAAGTCCAAATTTGTACCAGCTCATTACCTACTTAAATTTTTAACACTTTTATACAAAAATATTGATTTTAATACGAAGCTTAACTTGTCATGGATAGATTAGCACCAATATTGATAAGATAATCAGCCAAAGCCAAAATTCAACGTCTGATCGTGGCAGATGAAAAAATAGTGCCGCAACATGGGTGAAAAAGTTGTGGCAGTGACAAAGCTGAATCCGGTGCTGCCTTGGACATTTAACCGCCCTTAGAATTTGTCTGTATTCAATTAAGGCATCCACAAATTCGTGTTTCTAGATTAGCAATGCTACAATCGAGATGGATTTGAGGGTGAGGGCTAATGAATGTGAGAATGTACAATGGAGAAGAATGAGATGCTGGTGTGTTTCTATAGAAGATGTAGAATGGATAACCGTATCTTGGGAGTGTATGCAAAGGAACACAAAACAAGTAGAGTAGATATAAGTTAACATGCAAAGGAACACAAAACAAGTAGAGTAGATATAAGTTAACTGAAAAAAGGTTTCGAGGTTTGAAGATATCCATTGGTGGAAGATTTTTTTTGTTAGTTTTTTATTTGCAAATGTTTGATGGATTAAGATACGAACAAAATGGATTATCCCAAGCAAAACAGCCAACTGTTTGTAATAATGTCTCAAAGTTATATTAAACAAAGAAGGATGTGACTTAGATGTATGGAAGTTGTGGAAGGACCATGCCCACGAATTGTCTGAAAGAATGTGTACAAGAGATGTGATTTCTTGGATTGGTAGAGGTGAAAGCCACATGGCCTTTGAACTGTTTGAAATAATCTGCTATCTTTGTCGGTATAGGGAGTTTTGTATCAAGGTATTTGGTGTCAGATCTTAATAGCAATTGCCTCTATGTTCATGTATGCACAACAAAAATGTTTAAAATGAGTTTCTTGAAGACACCTGAGAAACATGGAAGTGTTTGACAAAACGCCTCCATGAATTGTGATATCATGGAAATGACATAGTCGCAAAATTGCAAAATGGATTCACCACAATTTTGATGATGATGATGCATATTTAAATGATGGAACCTTGACTATTGGTGGGATGATAACAACATGCCTCAATGCTAATTTACTGAAGGTAAAGAATGAATGAATGATTTTATTGACATTCACTAGATTGAAAGGATCCAAATTTTAATGAAGGTAAATGAATAAATAATTAATTTATCCATTAATTTATCAGTTAGTTTTTGAATATAGTTGTGTGTTTTTTAATCAATATTTCAGATTATTACTTTGTATTTTATTATCAAGATATTAAAAAAGAGACATGAAATCAAATTCAAAAACGACTAAATGAAATAAATAAAAGAATGTATGTTTTTTGGAATTGATAATCATTGTGCTTCTGTTGACATTTTTGTGCTCTTGAAAATTTTACAGAAAGCATATCTTACTATTGGTGTAACGATTGCACCTTGTTGGTGCAAGCACTACTATAGTCTCCAAGAAGATGGTACATGAGATACACGACTCCTAGGGCATCTACGAAGCGTGAAACGTTCCTACTAAAGAAGGTTTTGATATTAAATAAAACCCCCAAAAGAGTTTGAAGAAAACAAAGGATTTGGACTTGATAAAATTTAAGCTGCTAGTTCAGATTTGGGTTCAACATTCGGGTTCAAAATTTGTTCTACTGTTTTTTGGGGTGGGTTTGAATTTGTTTTTGGTTCGTCCGTGCAAAAACATATGTTTTTTAATACACACACATATGTATGTATGTATATGCAAAAGCAAAGGTTCATACACTAATATGCTAATAGTAAAGTAACATAGGAAAATACACCACCATATATATTAATGTTTTAGTCCAAATAACATTTGTTTTACCTTTTGGCCTTTATAGTGGTCTATTTTAGGGTTGGATGTATAAGATTAATATCTCCAAATTTCTTATTTATTATTCTTTTAATGGTCAATATTTTGTATCTTGTAAAGATTTGAATGTTTCTAATATTCTATTATTCTTTCATTATTAGAATGTTGTTAATAACAATGATTGCTTCGTAAAAGAAACATCATGTTTGTAAACTTATATGAGTGTCTTGCTCATTCATTAATCGATCTATTATTTTACCAATTGTCTATGTAATATGGTGTTAGAGCTGAGTTATTTTTTTTGAAAAAATTATAATTTCTTTATAAAATTATTCATCTCTATTTTTTTGAAATTCTTAGTTAAGACTGCAAATCTTGATCCTTCTATTCATGGCTAGGGTTTCTTGCACTCTTTGTGGGTTTGTAGGGGTTTTTTTTCGAAGTTTGCAGTTCGTCTCTCAGGACAATACTTTCTCCAGCAAGCAAAACCTAGTAAAATGCCTCATTTTTTAGGTGCCACTTCAATGTAATGTGACTCTCTTTTGAAACTCTGTGACAAAGATCTTCAGACACAACTCGTGCATTGAGTCACATGACTTTCTTTTGCATTGTTTCTCAATGCAACGAATTTGTCTCTATGCATATACCCGTTGCTAGTCCTTTCTCATTCCGTGACCATCAACAACCCTCACAACGCTCCTCTTTGTGATCTTTACAACTAATTTCAGCCTCTCTTTTCCTATTTGTTGACAAGTCATTGCTCATTACAAGATCCTGCAAACTTCTTCTTGCATCCGTCTACCTTTTTTTGACTGGTATTGTGGTCATCATTACTAATAAGAAGGCTTATCTTAACTACCTAGGATCTTTATAAACCCTATGTATTTCTTCTGTGGCCAAGATTTTGGACAATCAACCAGGGTTTTTCAAAATCCTTGTAAATTTTTTGTTGGATTCTAAATCTGATTAGAGATTCTTGGTGGGTAGTTGGAGAGCTTTTTTGGGTCACTCCAAATTTTGTAGGTCTTCTAAAAATTTTGCCTTCGTCCATGCCTAGATATTAAGTCTCAAAATTTGTGATTGTTTTTTGCCTCGTCGTTCCACGTGTTTTTTGTGTTACTTTTCTTTTGCCTCAATATTCATGCCACTATTCAGTCAACCATCTTTGACATCAATCTTCTACAATGGCATCTTTGACAAATATTCTCCTCGAGGTCAGTAAAAGATTCAATAGAAGAAACTACAATACTTGGAAGCAATGCGTGATGATGAGTAGGATCTTTGAATACAAATGTCTTGACAAAATTGTATTGTGCAAGACTACTTGTCCTGCATACAAAGTAAAAGGGCAGGATAAATTTGATGAGCAAAATCAACTAGATGTCATGCTGATGAAACTCTCAGCCAATGATGATCAACTACCTTAGGTTCCTTTTGGCAAAACAAATACAAAAAATTGGAGCTATCTAAAAGGTTTGCATGAAACACCAGATAAGAGTTGTGCATTCTTCCTGAAGAACATGCTCATCTCGATCATGATGGATGAACAAGTGTCCTCGCAAGATTACCTCAACAAAATCAAGGACATCCAAGATCAGTTGAAAGCCATTGGATGTAAAATCAAAGAAGACATGGTGGTCATCACTTTGAAGAGTCTACCATCTTCCTATGAGCACTTTGTTGAAACTCTCAACATTGCTTCCACTCATTTTGATGTTTTTTTCTTCTGATGTTTGCATAATGCTTCTACAACAAGACTGTTGGAAACAAGAGTCTGGCAATGGTACTAGCTCATCTTTAGACACACGCCTTCTCAGCTAAATCCATAGGCAACTAACCATAAGTTTGGTCATGTGAATTAGGAATATCGTAAACACTTAGTTGCTCAAGCCAAGCAATGTAGTTCACAACTTCCAAGCACATGTTGTAGAGTGCATTGAGCAGGGCGATTTTTGCTTTTATGCCTTTGTGGCTAAAAGACCTACAAATCATGTAAAATCCTTTTTTTGGTATATTGATTCAGGTGTCCTCTGCCACTTCACTCATTGTTGGAATTGGTTCTCAATTTTTCAGCCATTTTGAATTTCAGTTATTTTTGTAGGGAAGAGTATACTATTGCCACAAAAGGCAATATAAAGATTTAGTCTAGAGGAAGGAAATCGATTTTTCTTGATGTGTACTATGTTCCAAGCATGGAACCTAACCTTCTCTCAGTCGTTCAAATTCTGAGACATTACCCGTATTTAGACACCACCTTTAGTACACATCACTGCAATATTGTTGACCGGGAGGCTTAGCCTACTATTGTTGTGGGACTTGAGGATCATGGTCTATTTAGACTTGTTGAGTTTGGTGATTCTCAGGCTCTTGCTAAGGCAACCCATCGCTCCCTTGTTAGTACACTTTGGAATCAACGATATGGACACTTAAATGTGCACTATCTTTCTTAGCTTGTTTGAGAAGATGTTGTCCTTGGACTACCAAAGATTTAGACTAAGATTTGTGGAGTTTGCAGAGCATCTCAAGATGAGAAGAGGCATCGCATTCAGTTTTCTGATGGCAACTCTTGGAGAGCTTCTAAGGTATTAGAACTGGCCCATGTTGATATTTGTGGACCAATGGTTACTCATTTTATTACTTGGTCCATGCATTTTTTACTTTTTGTTGATGATTTTAGTCGTAAAATGTGGGTATTTCCTTTGGAAAAAAATAGAGGTGTTTCAAAAGTTCAAAACATTTGTAGAAAAAGAGTTTGGTCAACATATTGTTAATCTTAGAATTGACAATTTTGGGGGGGGGGGGGGGAGGGGGTGGGGGCGGATTCTATTCCTTTGCCTAATCCCTCTCTTGTGAACATGGCATAGAGCTCTAATTAACAACATTCTGCACGTGTTAGCTAAACAACGTCATTGAGTGTAGAAAAATGGCCTGGTCTATGCTTGAAAATGAGTGGTCCAAAGAAATTTTGTGCTGAAGTAGTCCACATTGTTCTCTATCTTCTCAGTCGCTCTCCTTCAGTGGTTGTCAAGAAGTAGACTCTGGAAGAGGCCTGGTCATGCTATAAGCCAAGAATCAATCATCTCAAAGTTTTTGGCTTCATTGCTTTTGTTTGGATTCCTGATGCTAAAGGCATGAAGTTAGATGCCAAACAATAATATTCACAAAGCCAACTAATTGGTTGACATTGAGACTAATCGTCTCATCTTCAGGTGTGATTTTGTCTTTGATGAGGAAGGAGGGCCATTTCAACTCCTCTAGTTAAGGATTTAAAGGACCTCGAGATTCAAGACTTGGGTGTCCATCTTCCATTAGGCCCACTTGATGTGAAGGCTTCAACTTTGAAGGTTCCAATTCTTGTTCCTTCCTCTCCACTAGTCTTTTCTCCCACAAGCGCATCCAGACATGTAGCTACACCACTTGATTTTCCTTAGCATACATCCGATCTTCTGTTCGATGGTGATGATTCAATTACACCTCCTACTTTTGATGTTGGCACTTTTACTCTTAGGCCTAAATAGTGGGCTGAGACAATTGGTGATGTTTATGATGATGAGCTCATCGAGGGCAAAACTACTCGAAAGAAGAGCAAACCTTCTAATTTTGTAAATTTTGCTCTAATGGCCAACATTCAACATGTGTATGAGCCTCAAACATACATAAAAGCGCGAGGAATGCCTGAGTGAGAAGATGCTATGAACATTGAGCATCATAGTATATTGAAAAACAACACTTGGGGTTTGACAGGTCTTCCTTTAGGAATGAAACCTAATTGATGCAAATGGTCTACGAAGTCATATACAAGGTAGATAGTACTTTAGATAAATATAAGGTTCATGTTGTTGCCAAAGGCTTCACTCAACATGAAGGGATTAATAATGAGAAGACCTTCGCTCTGACAACAAAGATGAGCTTCATCAAATTAGTCCTAGCCATGATAGCTTAGTGTAATTGGAAGCTCCATCAAATGAACGTCAAAAGTGCCTTCCTAAATGGTGATCTACAAGAAGAGGTGTACACGACACAATCTCCTAGATTCAAGGTTGCGGCTAAAGTACACTTGGTACTCAAACTGGTGAAAATCACTATATGGCCTTGAATAGGCTCCTCGGGCATTGTACATGAAAAATGATAAGTACCTCACAAATTACGGTTTCCAGAGGAGTCCTTTTGACTCTAATCCGTGTGTGAAGAGTACTAGCAGTGACATCATTTTGGTTATTTATGTTGATGATTTGATCATCTTTGATAGTTCAACATGTTTGATTCAAGAAATCAAACAAAATTTATGCAAGTCTTTTGACATGACTGACCTGCATTGTTGCCAAGGTGTTGAGGTTTGACAATAGTCACATGGCATCTTTAACTCTTAGTCTAAGAATGCACATGCTCTTCTTGACAAATTCAAAATGTAGGTGTGCAAACCTGTATCTTCACCTACAGAGTTTGGTCTAAAGTTGTCAATTAATTTTGGTTCTCTTGTTGAGAATGAATCTGCATTCAGGCAACTTGTGTGCAGTTTGATCTATCTCACCACCACACAACTTGATTCAGCTTTGCAGTGAGTTACATATCTCTCTTCATGACAGCTCCTATTTTTAATCATTTGGCTGTAGTGAAGCGCATCCTGCGCTATGTCAAGGGCACACCAGACTTTGGTATCCTCTATGGATGAACTGAAGATCCTCAACTCATGGGTTAAACAGACTTGGATTGGGGAGGCTTTGTTGATGACAATAAGTCCACTTCCTGGAATGTCTTAAGTTTGGGCATTGGTGCTATCACTCGGACTAGTAAGAAGTGACGGGCAATATCTTTTTCCTTGTGAAAGTTGAATATCGGGGTACAGTCAAAGCAGGTTGGGAGGCAGTTTGGCTTCGCAGGATGCTTTCCAACATTTATGTCTAAGGCAGCCTCTTACCTCTCTTCCGTGACAATCAAATGATGCTTAAATTTGCCAAAAATCCTGTCTTCTATGAGCAAATCAAGCATATTGACCTTCATTATTACTTCATCTATCAGCTAGTTGAAGATGGATCCGTGGATTTGCAGTATGTTCCTACAGGGGACCAGACTGCCAATATTCTCACTAAGTCATTCCTTTTAGATAAAATTTTTAAGTTTAGGGGGTTCCTTGGCGTAGTTGATAGATTGACCATTAAGGGAGGGTATTAGAATAATATCTCTGGATATCTTATTTATTATTCTTTTAGTGGTCAATATTTTGTATCTTGTAAATATTAGAATGTTTATTATATTCTTTTATTCTTTCATTATTAGAATCTTTCTAATAATAATGATTGTTTCGTAATAGAAACATCGTCTTTGACCAATCATAAAAAAAAAGAAACATCGTTGTTGTAAACTATTTATGAGCATCTTGCCCATTCATTAATCCATCCAATATTTTACCATTTACCTGTGTGATAGGAGGGACCAATTGACTAAAATGGACCAAAAAAAACTTGAGAAAAGTCCAGAAGGTCCATTTTTTGGCCAAATTCAGCCCAGGTCTGCCACGGATTTGCAAATTAGCTGTAAAAATGACAAATTTTGTGCTGCGTTCGTCTGACAGAATCTGGAACAGATTTTGGGATTGCCAGGGAAGAATTTGGCAACATAGGATAAAATTACGCATGGAGAAGAAATTTGTTATCCGAATCCCCCTTGAGACACAATTGGGATGAGAACCATCACAGATGTCGTGGTTTCTCCAGGCTTTTATTTGTGTTGTTTATTGTGCTAAATGCAATATATCATATGGTCACTAGTAATTATATGGTTTCCACAACATTTCTTTGGTTACAAAACTACAATGTGAGAACATCTAAGACATGAGATTTCTTTGCAAAATGGGTGGTAACAGAAGCAAGTAGTCTGGTACCTTTTTGGTTTGCATCTGTTATAAACAATTTAGAAATAAGAAGTTTATTTCTTAAGAAGAGACTCAGTTTTGAATTGGCCAACTTTATTCTGAAGTACTGTAGTATTTCTCAATTTTATTACTATTTTCCCTGGTTCTATGGGGATGCATCCCCCTCGAAAAACATGGTGTTTCTGAGATGAGGACGTCATTGAGATGCGGGGGCACTCCTTGAGAATCTCCCCTGTCATGCCTCCACCACCAAGCACTCGATGCCGTCCCTGAGATATTTCCTCTTCTAGGGGACATCTCTCAGACATTTTGTGCACCAGAAATACAGAAGGGGATGCTGGAATGCTCTCAACACCCAGGCTATGTGACTAAGTATCCTGTGACAATGCCCTTTAAGTAGTTTTTTTAACTTTTTTTTTTAAAGTGGACACAAGTCACTTAAAAGTGACTAATCCTAACCCTAACTCATCCCTGACCCTCAAGGCCTCTCAAATAAGTTACGAGACATATTGTCTCATTCTTAATCACAATTTCATACAAAACTGGTGGCTGCAGTCTGAGGAGGAAGAGTGAAGACTGAGTTTGAACTTTGAGCTGCAAGGAGACTTATAAGAGAGCAAGCCAAGAGTATTTTGTTCATTCTTGCAAGAGGAAGAGGGCAGCGAGATTAAAGGTAAGCATTTGCCTTTCTTTCAAACATTTTAATTTTTTGTTCATTGATCATTCACATTTTTCACTGCAAATTGCAGCTGTTAGAAATGATGATTTTCGATGTTCATTTAAATTTACGAATGATTCTCATTGAGAGATCAACAATGAACATTGAAAATTAAAAGTTAAAACCCTGCTGAATTCATGATTTTCATTTTTTTGTGCCTGAATAATGCACTCTTGTTCTTTGTTCAAAATTAATAAACTCATTGCAATGTTTTTAATTTGACACATTTGAACTTAATAAACTATGACAACAGCATATTGGTTTTCAGATTTTGTTTTATAACATTGTTTCTTGCAGTTTACTTACGAGTTCTCACAACAAGAGTGAGGATGAGGGTCAAGAGGCTGATGTAGAATTTGCATAGGAGTGGGAAGTGACTCTTAACACTCAAATTGTATCAAGTTCTATTGCAAGTCAAACTTATGGACGCCCTTCTCAAATTCTCCAAAAATAGGCGAAGGGCCTCTTTGATCTAAATTCACCTCTAATAATACAGTGTGCATTTAAGGTACCAGCAAAGCCTGGGACAGCTGGGGGCAATAAAAGTGGAAGTGCTACATGTGCAATCTTGAATGGTTTGGCAGCATTACTAGAACTAATGCTCACTTCTTGTTGGAGGCAAAGGTGTATATGTATGAAAAAAAATAGGAAGGAACTGAAATATAGGTCTGAATTATTAAGATCATTGTGTTGTAATAAAGATGAATTACCTGCATCAGCTTCTTTGATACAAAGGAGTAGGGACAATTAGATTTATATTGTTTCTACTTTTACTTTGCAGAGTCTAAGGCCACTGAATCCATCTAGTTCAGGGGCAGAGCCCAAGGGAAAATGTAAGATGGCTAGTCTGTTTTCGCATCCATTGGCAGATTTATTCAATGTGCAAACTGATGATGCTATTGGCAAATTCTTCATTGCCAACGGCAGTCCATTCCATGTGGCTTCCTCCTCTTATGAGGAAGCTGTGTCAAAGATAGTAAGGATGGGACCATCATATGTCCCAACATGGAAGATGAAATTGTGGACAACAATCTTGCATTAGTGGACAGACATTAGGCATCCTCTGCTTAGCAATATCATGATTATTTCTGCAGAAGGCCCTTATTTTAAGCTCCTCTCAAATAGAATGATGAGTGTTTAATTGTGGTACACTTATGTTGTCAATGGCACCCCAATAAATAAAGCCTCTTCTCATGCATGACTGAAACATGAGAGACCACTGGCTAGAATATTCATGATCATGTTGTGATTAACTTGATGCTTCTTGATTCTTATGCCAATTGGCCTTATATTGTTTGATTATGCTTGATCTGAGTCACTGACATAAACACCTCTTAAGCTTAACAAGATTTTAAGATTTAGTTTTTTGGTGCTTATGTTGTCATTTGTGTTTTCAATTGCATGGTTTGTCAATATATTTTAGCTCTACATGAACCATCAAATTTTAAGTATTATTTCCATATTTCTCTATGGACTATAGAAGCTGTATTTAACACAGAATTCCACATAAATATTCAAATCTTTTTTCATCTCAAACTGTATTGAGCCAGATATGCATTGAATGGATGCCCGATACGTGAATTTGAGCTCCCCTTTCTGCCATTAATTGCTTAGTAATTTTACAGATTAGTTTGTGGATGATTGATAGACACGTGTGAATGATTTTGTACAGGCATGGGTGACCCTCTCCCGAGCTCAGCTAAATTTTGGAGAGCCAGAGCTTTCTATCCAAAGCTCTAAGAAAGCATTAGAACTGCAGGTATTGTTAAAACTAGTTCATATAATCTAACAGTGATTTTCTGATTCTGTATATACTGCAAAATACTGACATTGGCGAGTTCTTTTATATAGCCAAATTTCAAGGATGCTCAGGTGGATATGGATGTTGCTATGGATCTTATTGCTAACAAGAGACGGCTTAGACAGGCAGGTGTAAGAGTAGCTGAATATCGTTATACTGTTGGTGACTCTGAGAAAAGACCTTCCAATTCAAATGACGATTCAGAAAATGCATCACTTAAATCTCTAGAAATCTTTTCTCCAGAATCAGCTGAAGAAACATTATATGTAGCAAATATGGACAGTCCTAAAAATGCAGATGAAAGTTAAGTGAAAGGAAATTTTCAAAATAATGGAAGAGATGTCCTGAAGAAGGATGATGTTGAATGCAACCCATTGGAAGTGTAGAAATTCAGGAATGTAAATAATGCAACCTGAATATGATTTGTGCACTAACACATAATTTAGAATATTATTATGACCTACCTATGATCCATGCAAAATTTCAATATAACCTTCTCTTCCTTTTAATTTGGTTTTAAGTTGCTGATCTAATTTTCCGCGTCACATCCTTTTTCCCATGGATGTTACCGCTTATTTCTTTGCATACTTCACCTCCTGTTCAAGTTTTTTTGGGGTTGTTGTCCCTCCCATCTTCCATGTTCAACTTCATTTTAGTTTTAAATTTTTGGTTTCTGTGTTTCGCAGGTTCACCTTCATTTGGCATCACAAGCACTCCTTGTGGAGTTTCCTTACAATCCTGATCTCATCTTTCTCATTAGTCATTGGATTCAAAATATTGATGTTGAAGTTTAATGTACAATTTTTTTTTTTGGGGGCTTTCTAACTTAATTTCGGGCACCTTGGAAATTTTATGTTTATTTTTCAAGTGTAAATATGTGGATCATTGGTCTTGTACCTTGGGGGAAAGCCCTTGTTCAAAGTTATTCAATTAATTTTCTTAGAATGTATCTTTCTAAATCCATTGTTGGTTCTATTGGTATGAAGTGATTGGTACTGATTTTGCCTGAGTAGCCTTTGTATGCCTTTGTATTGGAGTAAACTTTTTGGTTTTGTATCTACATGAAAATAAATGAAATGAAAGGATTTTAATGATGTCCACGAGACCACCAGTCTAAGGGACCAAAAGATCAACTAAGCAGCTTGCTGCAGAAGGTACATATTCTTTCTTCCTATGTTCCCCCAAGTTTTTGGTACAGGGACGGCGGGACGGGTTTCCGGGATAGCAAATTTCTTTGGCGATTTTGGGGACGGGGGGGGGATGGGGACAGCTATATATATATGAAAATTTTAAAATATAGTATATACATTGAAATTTGTAAATATACATGTCATTCATATGAAACTAAGCACAAAACATGTCATTTAAACATTATAGAACCATAACATACAACATTTGAATGCAATCTATGAAATAATATTCGATTTTAGTATTTTAGTATTTAGTATTTTAGTATCCAATTCTCAAAATGCATATCAATACAATATCAGAGAACATTGAACAATGAACATTAAGTTATTAACCATTATCAATATCATAAGACTCATAATGATAAGCATGATAAATCATAAATTTGAAAATCAAAATCAAAACATGCCCAAAGCTATAGGCTGCCATAAAGTAATAAGTATCATATAATCAATGTATCATAATCATGTTCATGTTCAACATAAAAAGAAAAACATAGAAAATGAAGCAGACTGTTGCTCCTATTTTGCCTCTACTAATTCATGGCATCAAAATCAGAATCCTCCTCACTGTCATCCTCCACAGGAAGCGTAGTCTCATCTAATGGAACTCCAACCAGTCCTGGTGCTATGTCATCCTCATCTATTTGGGCCACATCCTCGAGCTCAACATCCCATCGCAAAGTTGGTGTCTGCCTATACTTTGGAGTCTGGCAATCGGCAAGTCGAAGAGCATGATGCACTGTCACTAGCTTCTTCGCTATTTTAGAGGTAAGTCTATTCTTCTTAATAGAGTGGATATATGAATATATTCTTAAAACAAAAAAATCACATGTAAGTAAACTTATAAATAATTTTTTAAAATAACTTAAAGTTAAAACAAACTAAAAGTAAACTATAATTATAATTGACATACCTTGTCTCGGCTGGTTTGAGGAACTCCTTAGAGAAGGACCTGAATAGAGCAAGTGAAGTGTGGTGGTTGCAAACAAACATTTGCACTTCTCTAGCTTCTAGCATCGCTTGTTTCACCCATTCAATCTTCCCTATGTCCTTCAATGCATTGTTCAAGGAATGAACACAACAAGGGGTCCAAAATATGTGCCTATAAGCACCCTCTATCATCAAACCTGTTGATTTGAACACAGGTGCAAAATATGTGATAACTTGTACAACATTAGAGGGCCCAATCTCCTCTATGGCATCTCGCAAAATGGTGAATTGAAAATCTGCATCCTTCTTCTTTCCTGAGCAATCTATGGCTCTCAAAAAAAAGAGCCAGCAGGAGATGTGACAATGATATTGATGAGTGGTCGATGTCTAACATCGGTCCACCCATTCATCACAATAGAGCAGCTTGTCTTAACCCAAGTGTGTCTCATATCCTCAAATAATAAAGCAACCTTTGAGTACTCTTCATCTAGGATAGTGGTTCGTAGCTTATGCTCACCGAGGGGCACAAATGAGGAATTCATGCTCATAATATCTTTCACCATTTGTTTATAATAAGTGAAACGAGCTACATTATATGGGATACCATTAGCAACAAAGAATCTACCAATGGATGCCTCACACTTCTCCTTTGCCTGTGCATTAAACATACTTTCCATCAAGCCCTTTTCACTACTAATCTTTCTCTTCCCTCTAGACCCACTAGGGCTGCCACTAGTAACAATGGCGGATGAAATATGCCTAGATGATTGTGAGGGAATGGATGGTGATGTCACTGTCAAAATTTGCCCCTCCATTTCAGCCTCTAAGTGCAATCTTTGACATTCTAATTTTTGTTCATCGGTTAGGTTAGGACAAGCTTTGACTCCTTGGCATGTAAAACCTTAAAAATGTGACTTCACTCTTGTATAGCTGCCCCTAAAATTATCAAGACAAATATGACAATTCCACACCCTAGTCCCTCCCGAATTCTTTTTATTTTTTGGCCTAGGTGTGACATATTGGAGAAGATGTTTTTTCCTATTGAAAGGACCCTTTGCAAAATTCTTCATAATGTCGGAAGGGCATTTAAACAAATCAGCTTTAGGATTGGGTTTTTGCCTAGTGTCACTATTAACAACATCAATCTCTACATTTTTTTCTTCATTACTACTACTTGTACTCCCACTGCTACTCATTGTGTTTAAATATGCAATTGAATAGATATATGAGCTGAAACAATGAAAAATAAAAATAAAATCAGACTTTGCAAGCTACAAATTTATTAAAAAAATGATAGATGAAAGCACAAAGAGTTTTATACTTACTTGGTGGATAAAATAGAAGATCAAACCCTTGGTCAAGCTCTTGGAAGCAAAACTATTACTTCCTCTACTTGCAAAATGAAAACTTCAACCGGCTACAACATAAAATGAAAATCAAAGAATGGTTAAAACAATTTAAATGTGTTGAGTTATATACATTTTAGGGTTTTTGAAAGAGTGGGGCCCACTAGCCGACCAAAAAAGACACAACAAATATTTTTTTTTTTAATGTTTTGAGCTTGCAAAAAAGGGGGACGGTCGGTCGTACCTGGTACGGTCGAGGGACGGCTAGACGTCCCCTTTCCCCAGTCGTCCCCTTTTGTCCCCCCCCCCCCGTCCCCAAGTTTTGGGGACGTCCCTTGCAAAAAAAGGGAATTTGGGGACGGCTGGGGGACGTCCCATACCCGTCCCCTTGTCCCCGGGACGTCCCTGTCCCCAAAAAGGGGGGTTTTAGGCCGGGTACGTGTCCCCGGGGAACATAGCTTTCTTCCCACCTCTCCTTAGGCACCTTCCATCTACTAGTTTCACATCGTGAATGATGAGAGCTGGTTCTTAACTGGGCAAAATTTTTTTTGGCCTTGCCTTTAATTGTGGATCCTAGATATGCTTTGTCTCCATGTTCTCCTGTGTGATTAAATTATTTGATGTAATATGCTTTTTTCCTACCTAACATATTAGTCCACATGACAGATCTGAATTTCTCTAACATATATTTCTTTATCTCTATATTGGTGCATTCCTATGGTTTAATGTTCCATTTGTTCAACTACTTGTTGTTGTGTTTCCAACGTTCTAGCTCCTCCTTAACCACCAGTTTAGGCCATCAATGATTGTCCATATTTCCCACTTTGTTTAAATAACTAAGCATTTGGATAATAACTGATGCTTCAACCGGAAACATGCCCGCCTCTGCTAAAAGGATCTCATAAGACACCATTGACTTGACCTTGAGGTTAGACGTAATGAGATGCTTTTGAATTCTTTCTATTTGCCACCATTTATGGTTTGATACACCGCTCCCCCAAACTTCACACCCATAAAGAATATCCGAAACCACCAAAAGACTAAAGAGGATCTTCCCAGTTTTCTAGTCCCATAGTTTTGCTTTCTTGCATCGTATTTTGAAGGAGGTAAGAGGCCTTCCATCCCCCTTGTATTCTTTTAGATTTGCATGTCTCCCAACTTAATCTATAGTGAAAATTGATTCCCAGATATTTGTATTCCTCGACCATTTCTAACTTGTTGTCCTTGAATATGAATGTGTTGTTGTTTGTTCTTTTTCAAAGAAAAGATCACGTATTGACTTCCACACCGACTTCCAAGCAGAAGGTCTAAATTTTTCAGATGCTCTCTCAAATCGTGTGCAGATTTTGCAAAAAGGATAAGGTCATCTGCATAAAGGAGCAATTTTATCACATAATCTTCTAGCTGCATGCTTTCTCGATTAGCCTTGTTTAGCCACTCTTCTAGCTTGTCAATGTATAGACAAGTAGTGTAGGGGACACATGGCATCCTTGTTTGACCCCGATGCCGCTCCCAAAACATTCAGACATACCCTCATTAGTTTTGATTTTTTCTTGAACCCTCTCATACAGTTCATAAACATCACCCCTATAATCTTTTGGTACATCTAATTCTTCCATTCATTGCCAATGATATTGATTTTTTTTGTTTGTGATGCAAGGGAGATTTAGGTTCAAGGTAACATCCTAAGCTTATTGTGAAAATATTTGCAACAAGTGAGAATGAACCTCTCTCTGGATGCATACAAAGAGGAAAAATAAATTGTATCCAAGCAAAACAAGTAATCACTGTCCTCACTTTGCTTTTCTAGTGCTTGTACACTCCTTGTTTTGATCTATACATGCTTTTTGTTTGGAGTTAAATAAAAAACATTTTGATTTAATGTGTATGCAAGTTTTACTTCGCTTTTTACCTATAAATGCATGCTATAATCCTCTTTCGTAGTGCATAGTTTATCTTGAAAGTGCCACTTAAACATTGAAAGATTACTGCACATAATTAATGCCAGCTAGTGGGTAAGGTAGGACCTACCTCCTATGTTCCTTATCTAAAATGTGATAAGGCATTTTGATGTGAAACATCTTTGGGTTGAGATTGAAAACTTTATATCAATTCCATTCTTTTTTGCATTGCATTTCTTGATGGTTGTTGTCACATCGCTTATTTCCTTTGGGACATTGGTGTTTTCTTTTGTGATCAACCAAACATACATCATGGATGAGACTTGTTTTCCTTTTGTTGATTCTCAACGGCATTTGCCATGCTTCCTCATTGTCTCTGCACTATTGGTCACCATTTTTATTTAATGTCTATATCCCAAAATTTTCACCACCTTTTTAAATATTTGTAACACCCTTTGTGTATCCTAATGATTTGTGTCCTTCTTGAGATCATGTTGTGTTTATTGGATATTGTAATGCCTTGCCAAGGGATCCAAAAGAACTAACCTAAAGTTTCACTAAGTTTGTCAAACATTTAAAAAAAAAAGAAGATAACATATAACAAAAAAATAAAGTGGAAGCAATAACATACAATTGCTCATAAACAAACATAACAGATTACATTCTTTAAGGATCCCAAGATGTTGAGTCATATTTCATTTTAATTAATACTAAGTCTAATAAATAACACATCTACATGAAAGAATAATGACAAGTCCAAGTCCATTTAAATAATATACATTTGTTCCAAATGCCACTTGGCAATAAAATTCGAAATGCACAATCATCCACTGTACATGTCACAGGGTAAAGGCTGAAAGAATATATATTTATAGAAATAGAGTACATCATCCGTTTCGGATCAATTAAACAAAGTACAATACAATAAGTAAGAATCATCCACCATAGAGATATAACAATCCATCATAATACGCATTTGCCATAGAGATATAACCATCCATCATAATACGCAAAGAGAGAATGAAAGGAAAAGCAAACAAGAAACTCCAGCCACAGCAACAACAGACGGATCTCAATGGTAAGAGTAAAAAACACTACCACCCAACCGCGTGGTAATTGAAAAAGTCCACTCCCACCGCGCTGAGGAGATAGTCTCAAGTCCCAAACAGGATATCAATCTGAAAATCAAATGTAATAACTAAGTCAAAGAAAACTTTAAAAGTAATCTAACTCAAAGGTTCCAAGAGAAAATCAACATCTAGACCCAGAGGCAAATAAAGACACATAGGAAATCTATACTGCTAGTGGGCAAGTGTCATCGCACCAACCAACTCTAGGGTTACCCAGCTAGTCTTTTAATCCTCTAGCCCCCTAGTGACTCTATGCGGCACTAGTATCTTTTTGTACTGACAAGGCATATTAACGAGTCAATTCTAAGGTTACTCGACTAGTCTTTTAATCCTCCAGCCCCTTAATGACTTCCTGTGGTACCAATATCTTGTTAATTCATTTTAAACCCATTTAATGAAATGTTATCACTTATTGAATAACCTACAATGGGTTACCTTTGCAGCCACTTTGGGCCCCAATCTCCATTGCAAGCAACTTCCCAAGTTAACATACATATTACCTATCCTAGGCTAATAAAAATACAAATCAAAGAATCATAGTATTTCCCTTAGTCCTATACAAGTGTGGAAAGCATCAAAAGATAATTCACAATAATTCATCAGTTCTTTACAAGCAACTAGAAAACATTCCAAAAATGCTGATCAAAGATTTCAAAAGGTTAAGTCAAATATGTCATACCATCTCTCTCAGTTTCACACAAGAACACAAAAACAATAACGAACAATAAATCCAAACTCATCATAGAGCATACCAAACACATTACTATGGTTGAGTTTAAAAAGATCAAATCATCATCATGACATCACAAACATAGAACTCCCGAGCCTCTGGTAACATCCTAAGATTTGACAAATCTAAGTCAAACGCCGAAATCCAAATCATAAACAACATACATGTAATAGTGTAGGTTTCATAGTTTGGTTTAATTTTGAAAACACATAGTTTTAGTTTACAATAAGGTTTCAATTTTCATTGTAGTATAAGTTTTCGAGTAGATAAGACTTAAAGTTTTACCCTTGCAATTTAACTCATTCTCGTTTTTCGAACAATTTGCACAATTTACCCTTAATTTATGAAGTCACAATTAACCCCATTAAATATCGCATGATAACTTAAGACAATTATCTATCAAATTATTAAATTAATAAATATTGATTATTAAGTAAAATACTCACGATTCTATTAATAATCAATTTATTAAATAATAATAAGGTAAATATGATTTAACATTATTAATTGAAACTCATCAATAATAGTCCAACTTACTAATTTAATAGTTATTAATTAATTAATAATTAAAACTTTTAATAAAATTTCTTTAATAATTAATATTTATTAACTATTAATTAATTTAATAAATATTAATAAAAACTATTAATAAATTTTATTAATAAATCATATATAAAATTATAATAAATAACAATTACAAATTTTAAATAAAAAATAAATTTAATATAAAATAAAATATATAATTAAAATTATTACCTTGCATATCTTTTAAAAGCCCGTCGACTTTAATGACTGTGCAACTGCCATAGGAGCCTGCGGCCACGACAATATAGAGTACTCCCATTGTCGCAGTACCCTGCGGTCAGCGGCAGCTAAGGTCGTAGGAAAGGTAAGGGGGGGGGGGGAGGGGTAAAACCCCCTCCCTTTTTTATTTATTAATTTATAGATTTTTAGTTCATGCCATGGGCAGGAATACTTATGCATTCATATTAGTGCTAATATGACATTGACCAATCAAATCAAAGAATTTAAAAGTTTATATAGAACTTACAATGTGTATATCTATTTTTAATTTTTCCTTATTTTATAAATGACATTTTTTTTTCATTCCATTGGTCTATACCATTTTTGGTAGGAAGAAAAATCAATTTTCCTCAACAAAAATTCACATATTTTTTCCAACAATAATGATGTCATGCGTTAATGATAGCTTTATCTTTTTCACAATTGTGACAAATTAATTGGAGTTTTCCAAAAGTAATTATTTTATCTTCCACCTCACTACCTAAGACATAAATGCATGTCTAATCAACATTAATAACTAAATCATTTTTCACAAAAGATTGTAAATATATCAATCTATTATTTTTAACATCTTGTGAGTTTAAGTTTATTTAAAATACTAATTATCATATCATTTTAAAATACATTTATTTAATTTTTTCTTTACAATAATTTAAAATTATTTTATTCAAATTTTAAAATTAAATTTTTATTCTAAATTATAATTAAATTAATAAATAACAAAAATATATTTTTAAGAATATAATTATTTGATAAATTTTTACTAAAAATATTTATAAATTTTGTTACAAAAAAATTTAAATTTAGTTTTTAATTTTTTATATTTTCTATTTTAAATATATTTATTATTTTTACATTGTTCCTTACTTTTGTTAATCGTAAAATGCTAACTTTTTTCACACTATGTTTAACTAGCTATTTTTTCCAATCCCGTTTTACTTCTTTTTTGCATTTTAAAATCTGTAAAACTAATATTGTTCTTCAAACTTACTAACTCTTTTGTTGGTTCGGATCAAGTAGTCAACAATTTATTTTTTAAAATTTAATATTTGAACTTATATTGGAAAATGTAGAAACAAATACTTCATTGATTTAACTCAATTTTATAATTGTTATTTAAATATTTCTTAAAATAACATAATCCTTGATTAAAAAAAGAAATTCTCTTCCAACTATCTCTATTTCGTATCCCTATGATAACATGTCATTCTCTCTCTTTTAAATCTCTTCATATCCTTCATATCTTTCATTTCTATCTAGAAATCTCTGTTATCATTATCTCTCTTTTCAATCTGTTATCCTTCTTTCCTAACTATTGGTAGGAACTTTGACGCAATGCGTCTCTTGTTTGCTATTAAAACGTTTTTTCATAAACAACAATACCCCTCCCCTAATAAAATTAAAAATAAAATAAATTTTTTATAAACATTTGCAATTTTAGTCTGATGGGAAAAATACAATCAACCATTCGAATTCCCAATCTAAAATTTTCATTTCTTCAAAACCCTTCCCGGTTTAATTTTCAATTTTAAAGTCTACTAAAAGAGGGTTCTAATGATATTTTAATCTCCACATATACAGAAGAAACCCACATGCATACCAATAATTCTAAAATACAATATTTAAGAATTCGTCACAATGAATTTTAGATAAACAATTCACAGTCACGAAGAAGACATAAATATTTAAATAATGTAATTAATTGGGTGATCAAAACACAAGGATCTACTTGGTTTTGATGCTAAATTCGCAACACCCAAAGATTGTGAGAGAATTTTTTTCTCTCAAAACCTTATCTCTGAAAATTCCTTCTCCAAAATTTCTGGTTCTCCCAAAACTTCCGTCCTTGGGAAATGAACTATAATTTGTTGATAAGTAGTTCTCTCCTAAATTCGAGGTACTGATTGTGCGATCACCCGAGGGAACTCCTTGATCACAACCTTTTTAACTCTTTATTATCTTTTCGAAACTTCATGCATACTTTATGCAATTTTAAATATCTTTATTAAATTGATTTTCTCTTTCACTTTTTAATTAATATTATTATATTTTAATCTCATGCATAAACTTTATGTAATTTAATTAAAATAAACTTTATTAAATGATTGCTTACTCTCTCTTATTAATTTTCTGAAACATTTTTAATATAATATTTATTAGCTTAAGTAATAATAATATTTAGCACTTATTTAAAAATGATCACCTAAATATTTTATTATTAAATTAAATAAATATTATTACGCCCTCTAACTAGACTATAATTTTCTCTTAATATTTAATTCTTTTTATTTAATTAATTTCTTAATTAATTAAATATAATTAAATATTGAAAATATCATAACAATCTTCCATTAAATTAAATCATTAATAAATCTTTTAATTTGACTTAATTAATAGAAAAACCACCAAAGACCTATAAGATGAAATGCAAAAACCCATCATAAAATACCACATACAAGATCAAACTCAAGGGTTATAATCATGAATTTACATCATACGACACATTCAAAAAGGTAATCATCTCAGATACTTGTTCTAATATTTTAAGACAATTGGTTTAAAGGTTGGGATTTGGACTCAAGAATTTATCTCCCCTCTCACCATTGAGATATTGCGATAAGGTACGCTCATCCTGGCAATTCAGGGAAGTCGATACCCAGTACTTATAATCTGCATAAAATCCATACATGTACAAACACATATATTCTAAACTAAACAGGCAATGGTAGGAAGTATTGCATCATGTGGATCCCGATTAGCAGGTGATTACAACTCCCTTCCTTAACTACATCAAAAATGTCATACATAAAGAAAACATACACACACACACACACACACACCATACACATGCAGTATGGGATAAGTATCCATAAGAAAACACGTATAAATAATCCATCTAACTAATATCATCAAATAACTGAAATCATTGTAATAATCACCATCAAAGTATAATCATGCATACATGAAGTAAATAATACCAAGTAGTCTCATCATAAAATCAACCAAGTGTGAAACAATATCTGATAATCTGAAAGATAATGCTACTAATCATCAAGAATAAACTGACCTAAAAGAGTTCGTCAATAATAACAAAATGCAAACTGGGGGCAGACACTACAAATATATTTGTCCAAAGTTCCAAGGTACTCTCTTGTGTAGTCTTGTTTTTATCTCCAAAGTTCCAAGACACTCTCCTATGCAGTCTTGTTTTTATATCTATCATAGTAAATTTGGTGGGTTTGTTTAATTTGTGAGTTTTATCTATGTGCTCTGGTGATTTTTGTTGACTTTAGGAAGCCCTTTGTCATTGGGGCAATCCTTGTATTAGGCTTTATATCAATCCCTTTGCTTTTGCCTTTGTTAATGATGCAACCAACTACAAATCACAATATATTACATCAATCTGTGTAGTCTTTCCAAACCTTTTGATAGGATTGTGATTGTCTTTGGGAGTGGCTCATGTAGAATTTGTAAATCCAAATATGGGTTGTGATGTGCATCTCCCATGTAGATTTGAAATAGAATAGCCAAAACTTAATGAAGAGTTTTTTCATTTAGAAAAAGACCTAAGGGTCACTTCAAAAAGACTTATTCTCCCCTTTTATTAATAATTTTTTCAAACAAACTAGCCATGAAGGCATGCCGAAAGTTAATGTACTCTTTAGTTTTTTCAGTTATTCCCTTTGAATATATTTGTCCTTTTTCTTCCCTCCTCTTGTCCTCTATATAGAGTAATGCATGTATTTGTGAATATTTTGTGGATGTAGTAGACTGCTTTGTCAATGTAAATTGTCCGAGTAGTTGATTGGGTAGAATTGAATGCTCACATCGAGGACTGCCAATGTGGATGTAATACCCCCTCTTAGGATATGTTGCAATATGAGGACACTTACTTCAATTCCTCATGCTTACACTATCTAACCCTAGCAAATTAACTATGTAATGGAGGAACAATATCACTTTCTATTTCTGATATATACAATAATATGTATGCTGAAAATAAATTGATATTATTGCACCAAGTGAAATGATCTCTTAGGATCTTTGCTATGTCAAGTATGAAAATATGAATATGCAATGAGATATGATGTTGGTTGCAACAACTTGTATATGCTGGCTTTGATGTAAACTCTTAGTATACGACATAGTTGAAAAATTCAGTTTTGGCAATATCTCAGTTAGCTCAATTTTTTTGAGAAACTCAAAATCGACAAAAACTCCCAAAACAATTCGGCAATAAATCAACACTTTTATCAAATATTTGTAAATATATAATTTTTATCAATATACATTTATAAATTATGAAGGCTATAAATAAATATATTTGTTCTCTATAATGAGTTTATAATTTATAAACACTATAAAATTATAAATGTTAATAAAAAATTTATACTAATTTATAACTCTTTATAATAAATTTATTAATATATAATATTATACTACTTTAGTATTAATATATAGTATTATAAATCTGTATTATACAGTATTATAAATTTGCAAATCTAGTTCAAATAAATTAAAATTTGTATATTATAAACTTGTCTTTAAATTCAGGATCATCAATTCATAATTTATAGTTACATAAATTTTCAACTTATAGCTCTATAAAAACATAGATATTGATGTTGATGTGTATACATGAGCATAATAGTGATGTGTATATGAGGAGATCTGGCTACTATGCGTTGACTTTCCAAGTCATTCATTGGGGATGAATTCAACATTCTTGGACAAATTTACATTAAATTTCCCATGTTAAAGAGCAAAACCATTATGTGTGTATCCTACAATCAACACTCCATGTGATGACATCTTTGAGGCATATCGTCAAAATAGTTCCCGTGTCTGAATATGTGCTTTTACTTTTTCTCAATAGTCTAAATCTTTGTGCCTTAATAGTCCTCAATAATCACACCTTTCCTCAGCAACCATTGCAACCCTTTTGTTAGTTGTTGCAACCTGCGGGAAAATGGAAAAAAATTAAATGTTTTTTAGAAAACATTATTGTTTTTCAAGTCTACTTGATCAACGGTTTTTTGAATAAAAAATCGTAAAAATCGTATTTTTCATTCCAAATGTAGTGTGATTTTTTTCAAAATATCGTTAGCGATTTATTTGGCAATTATATCGGCTAGCAGTTTTGCTCACAATATCTCATGATATTAGCAATATATCCCAGCTTTTAAAAACTATGGTATACACAATATAGTTGCAATGTTTGATTCTGCTATAATAACTCGCAATGTGGTTCATGTTGTTTCTAATACATGCTTTATTCACTTGCATCAGTAGTAGTGCCTTCTTCCATTTGTAAATATGTGCTTTCAATTGATAATGATTTTATTTTATCTTGGACATGTGGATGATCGATTTTCTTATTGCTACTTGACGATCTTCACTAATAATGCTAGTATCAATGATACATCTATTTTTGTCTACTTCTTAATTGATGGTTGACATGGAGTCTCCTCACCCTTCAGTTGACATTGTTGTTGTTCTTTATTGGTGTTACCAATTTATCCTACCTCCTAAATTGCTAAGTTAAGCTTGCTTATATATTGCACTATGTGTTTTAAGTTGCTGATCACACATATTACATAATGGTTTGGATGCTGAATATGAAGTACATAAATCAATAAACAAGAAACATTGATCATTTTTTATTCAAGATATATACAAGTACCAAAATAATACACTTTATTGAAATATATTTCAGAACTTTTTTGATAAGGTACAAAGTGCTCAACTTTTAAACAATACTTGATACAATGCATTTAGATACCACACAAGCAGTCACAACTTCTAATACAATATCTGAATAAACACATTACATAAAAAGAAAAGAACTAGAGAAATAAGGGGAAAAGCCTCCATTGCCTGAATGGAAGCATCATTGATTTGAACGTTGAAGAAGGTTTGAGTCCGCATCTCCATCTGGGAATATACCTACAAAATGTAAAAGAAAGGCCAGTTCATACAAACTGAGCAATGGAAACCATTCCAATTATCTCTACACTACTTAATGTTCCTACAACATGGTTATTTAGATAAAAACATTAAAAGATGCAAAGACAAGAGAAATATCTAAAAGCAAAGCAGGTTTATGCTAATAAGTTTGTTTCATGTGCAAGTACAAGTATGAAGTTTGAGGTTGTTGAAGGATCATGCATAAGTTACACACATGAAGCCTTTCAACTGAGATTTGTATAGGTGAAGACTGAAGACATGAGGAGACTATCGAAGGGAAACACATAAACTACAAGCGCGAAACCTTTTGGTCAAATTATGTAGAGGAGAAGACTGAAGACATGGGGAGACTATTGAGGGGACACACATAAACTACAAGCGTGAGACCTTCTAGTTGAACCATAGTAGAAGATTGAAGAAACAAGGAGATTGTCAAAGGGACATACATAAATTACAAGTATGAAACCTTTCAGTTGAATCATAGAGGGATTGGAAGTCTACAAGTGCACAATCAAAAATTAAGTTTTTCTGTTAAAAGGGAAAAGCTAATTATAACAAATTGGATTAAATTTGATAGCTGGTTCATATTAGTAAAAATACAATAGCAGACATATTTCAACATTCTAGAAGGAGGTTTCAGTACTCCATAAACAAGGGACTATGGTAGTAATAGGAGCAATATTATTGTATCAAATATGTTAAGGCATGAGTTATTGATGACTTAGTAATATAGAGACATTAATCTTCATAGAGAATCATCACAAGCAGACAATAACAATAAGTTCATATTGAAGAACAATGTTCAGTTTTATGTCAATGACCTTATGGTTTGTAAAAAGCAGTAACACATCCTACAAATGACTGAACCATAATCATAAAAGACATGGTGAAGTAACATCTATCAATCTATGCAGATTACAACTAGCTTATATATATATATGTTGTGAGTCATCCTTCTCGAGGCACCTACTTTAATTCATATCCTTGATTTTTTTTTGTAGGTTAGGATTTAAATAAAATAGGTGCCTCGAGAAGGATGACTCTCAACATACATACATACATACATACATACATACATACATACAAGCTAGTAGTAGTCACCGTGCACCATGGAAGATATTTTTAAAAGAAATCTGGATGGTTATGGTTAGGAGCAAGTTACTTCTTTATTATTAAATATAGTTGTATAAAGTTACTATAAAACTATTCAACATTTTATATTTGAATTCTATATATGGTGTTTTATTTGCATAACTTTATTTTGTTTTTATTTTAAGGATATTGTTATGTAAAATGTTACAGTTATGAGTAGAGTTATGGTTAGCGTTAGGGTTAGAGTTATGGTTAGCATTACAATTAAAATTAGGATTCAGGATAGGGTTAAGATTAGGGTTAGGGTTAGGGTTAGTTATAGGGTTAGGGATACAATTAGAGTTAGAATTAGAGTTGCGATTAGGGTTAGGGTTAGGGTTGGAGTTAGAGGTAGAGTTAGGGTTAGGGTTAGGGTTAGGGTTAGGGTTAGAGTTAGAATTAGAGACAGAGTTAGAGTTAGGGTTCAGGTTAGGGTTAGGGTTAGAGATAGAATTAGGGTTAGAGTTAGGGATAGAATTAAGGTTACAGTTAGGGTTAGGGTTAGAATTAGAGTTAGGCTTTGAGTTAGAGTTAGAAATAGGGTTAGAGTTAGAGTTAGGATTAGAATTAGAGCTAGCATTAAGGTTGGAATTAGAGCTAGGGTTAGAGTTAGAGTTAGAGTTAGAGTTAGGGTTAGGGTGAGACTTAAGGTTAGAACTAGGGTTAGGGTTAGAGTTAGAAATAAGGTTAGGGTTAGGATTATATTTAGAGTTAGGATTAGAGTTAGGGTTAGAATTAGAGATAGAGTTAGGATTAGGGTTAGGGTTAGGATTATAGTTAGAGTTAGAGTTAGGGTTAGAATTAGGGTTAACATTAAGGTTTGATTTTGAGTTAGAGTTAGAACTAGAGCTAGAGTTAGGGTTATAATTAGAGTTAGCGTTAGAGTTAGAATTAGAGTTAGGGTCAGAGTTAGGGTTAGAATCAAGGTTAGGGTTAGAGTTAGGGTTAGCATTAGGGCTATAGTTAAAGTTTGGGTTAGCATTAGGGTTAGGGTTATAATTAGTGTTAGAGTTAAAGTTAGAGTTAGAGTTAGAGTTAGAGGTAGAGTTAGGGTTAGGATTAGTTATATAATTAGAGTTAGAGTTAGGGTTAGAGTTAGCGTTAGAGCCAATGTTAGAGTTAAAGTTACACTTAGAGTTAGGGTTAGGGTTAGGATTATAATTAGGGTTATATTTAGGATTATATATAGGGTTAAGGTTAGGGTTACAATTAGAGTTAGAGTTAGAGTTAGAGTTAGAATTAGAGTCAGAATTAGAGATAGAGTTAGAGTTAGGATTAGGGTTAGGGTTAAGGTTAGAGTTAGAGGTAGGGTTTGAGTTAGAG
This sequence comes from Cupressus sempervirens, assembly GCA_028749045.1. Taxonomy (NCBI): domain Eukaryota; kingdom Viridiplantae; phylum Streptophyta; class Pinopsida; order Cupressales; family Cupressaceae; genus Cupressus; species Cupressus sempervirens. The sequence goes on from CM053787.1 coordinate 294,878,950, forward strand.
TTAGAGTTAGAAATACGATTAGAGCTAGAGTTAAAATTAGAGTTAGAGTTAGGGTTAGAATTAGAGCTAGCATTAGGGTTGGAATTAGAGCTAGGGTTAGAGTTAGAGTTAGAGTTAGGATGAGAGTTAAGGTTAGAGTTAGGGTTAGGGTTTGTGTTAGGATTAGATTTAGACTTATAGTTAGAGTTAGGGTTAGGGTTAGGATTATGGTTAGGGTTAGAGTCAAGGTCGGGGTTAGGGTCAGGGTTAGGATTAGGGTTAAGGTTAGAATTAGAGATAGAGTTAAGATTAGGGGTAGGCTAAGGATTAGAGTTAGAGTTAGAGTTAGATTTAGAATTAGGGTTTGAGTTAGGGTTTGACTTAGAGTTAGAGTTAGAATTAGAGATAGAGTTGGGGTTAGAATTAGAGTTAGGGTTAGAGTTAGAATTAGAGTTATGGTTAGAGTTAAGGTTAGAATCAGGGTTATGTTTAGAGTTAGGGTTAGCATTAGGGCTATAGTTAAATTTTGGGTTAGAGTTAGAGTTAGAGTTAGAGTTAGAATTTGAGTTAGAGTTAGGGTTAGAGTTAGAGTTAGTTAGAGTTAGAGTTAGAATTAGAATTAGAGCTAGGATTAGAATTAGGATTAGAGTTAGGGTTATATATAGGGTTAGGGTTAGGGGTAGAATCAGAGTTAGAGTTAGGGTTAGAGTTAAGGTTAGGGTTAGTGTTAGAGTTAGGGTTAGTGTTAGAGTTAGGGTTAGTGTTAGGGTTACAATTAGACTTAGAGTTAGAGTTAGATTTTGGATTAGGGTTAGGGTTAGAATTAGAGATAGAGATAGAGTTAAAGTTAGAGTTAGACAAAGATAGAGATAGAGTTCTAGGGTGAGAATTATGGTAAGGGTTAAATTTAAGGTTAGAGTTAGAATTACAATTAGAATTAGTGTTAGGATTAGGGTTAGAATTTTTAGACTTAGAGTTAGGGTTTGAGTTCAAGTTAGAGTTAGAGTCAGGGTTACGGTTAGGGTTAGAGTTAGAGTTAGAAAGAGTTAAAGTTAGGGTTAGGGTTGGAGTTAGGGTTTAGAATTAGGATTAAAGTTAGGGTTATATATAGGGTTAGGGTCAGGGTCAAGGGTAGAATTAGAGTTAGAGTTAGAGGTAAAGTTAGAGTTAGGATTAGAGTTAGAGTTAGAGTTAGAGTTATGGTTAGGGTTGGGGTTGGGGTTAGGGTTAGGGTTAGGGTTAGTGTTAGGGTTAGAGTCAGGGTTAGGATTAGAGTTAGAGTTATGGTTTGTATTATTATTGTGGTTAAGGTGATTTTTGGGTTTACTACTCGTATCATGATTGACATTAGTGCTATTATTACAATTTAAGTTAGTGTTATGGTAACTCTTAGGTTAATATTTTATGTGTGTTAGTCCTACTTAAATGTTCATCATTAGTGCTATTGTGACACATTATTATATATTTTTATAATGAACTCACTCCTCCAATCCCTTCCCACTCTCTTTAAAGATTTCCTTTAATCACTGTTCTCTCTCTCTCTCTCTCTCTCTCTCTCTCTCTCTCTCTCTCTCT